>MU127432.1:514446-710038 GCA_014904945.1 Gyrodon lividus
GGAATACACTTGGCCAGGACTCCACACCTTTGTCAAAAACTATGTCAGTTCCTGCACTTCCTGCACCCGAGCTAAAACTCCTAGACACCGCCCCTACAGGATGCTCAAGCAGCTCCCAATCCCCGAAAAGCCCTGGAACTCCATTTCCATGGACTTCATCAAACAACTTCCCTCTTCCAGCAGATATACCACAATCCTTGTAGTCATTGACTGCCTTTCCAAGCAATCCATATTCATTCCCACTCACAATACTATCGACTCTCTGAGCCTCACGAAATTATTCCTCCTCCACATGTTTTCCAAGCACGGAGTCCCCTCCCACATCACTTCTGATCAGGGCTCTGAGTTTGTCTCCCACTTCTTCTGTTCCCTTGGGAAAGCCCTCAACATCTGACTTCACTTCACTGGGCAAACAGAACGAGCGAACCAGACCCTCAAGCAGTACCTCCAAATCTACTGCAACTACCAACAGGACAATTGGTTGGAACTCCTACCCCTCGCAGAATTCGCTTACAACAATGCCCCTAGCGCCACCACAGGAGTATCCCCATTCTTCACTAACAAAGGCTATCATCCCAACGTCTCGGTCTACCCCGAAAGGGATCTGACTTCATCCCACACTCGTGAATATGCAGTCAACCTACAGGAACTCCATGAATTCCTATGCACGGAAATGGCCCGTGCTCAACAACGCTACCAAGGACCTGCGGACTCCCAATGACTCCCTGCACCAGACTTCCAGATCGGAGATCAAGTGTTTGTCAAGGCGAAGTACTTCCACTCCACTCACCCTTCCAAGAAACTCTCAGAAAAGAACCTCGGCCCCTATCCCATCATCGCCCAAGCCAGACCCCAGTCCTTCACCCTCTGACTTCCAGACTCCATGCATGCCGTCCATGCCGTCTTCCACATCTCCCAGTTAGAACCCACAACTCCAAACATCATCCTGAATTGGGTCCAACCTCCACCTCCCCCAGTCGAAGTCGACAGAGAACCCAAATACGAAATCTCCAAAATCCTAGACTTCAAAATCAACCAGCGACACAGGAATTGCCAACTCTTGTACCTGGTAAAATGGGCAGGCTAAAAAGGGACTGTACAATTTGCGAAACAAAGACACTATGCTATTGGTACATAAGGAGACTGAAGGAAGGTTCTAAACTACCTCCCCATCCCCATCCTCCTCACCCTCACCCTCCCTATCTGTGCCTGTGCGCACCTCACGCACGTCCGCAATTGCCCAGTCTTTGGGCCTGGACACCAGACCCTCGCCCTCATGCAGGCCACACAGGGAGTATTGGCCCTGGGGAGCCAACCCCCAGGCCTTCCCGTGCTGCCTTGTGACAGCCCCACCTCAGGCCCCTTTGATGAGCCACTTGCCCTGCGCCTCTGCGACTCCTGCGACTCCTGCCACATCTGTTCAGTCACCATTCTTGTGACCTCTGCCTCTGCCTTCTGCCTCCTCTCATCCTCCACCACTTTCCTCTGCGCTTCCTCCTCTGCGCTTCCACCTTGCCTCCTCACGATTCTCCGCCTCCCACCAGGCCTTCTTCTCCTTGGCCTCCTGGATTTTCCAGGCGGATTCCCACATGCGTTCTTCCTCCTCTTGCTGGAGATGGGCAATTTTGTTGTCAGATTGCAAGTGAGTGGACATGATGGATGATGGAACTAAACAACAGGCAGTCAATGGTCGTAAGGTACCTCAGATTGATTTCCAATTTTCAAACTCTGCCATACTTCTATTTGTCACATCCCAAAACTTCCCTAACCCATCCGGCCCAATTCCGAACCCCTATGATCAAATCCCGAATCCCAGGCCTCAGACTTTACCTTAGACAATTTCTATCTCATCGGACATTCCGAACCCTGTACTTCCCATCCCGGATTTCCACATTCCCGTCCCGGACTTCCGCATTCCCATCCCAAACTTTCGTATTCCTATCTCGGCTATCTCTTGACATATGTCACTTTCCTTTGATACTTCTTGACATCTACAATTCCTAGCGATAATTCCCTTTCCCCTTGCCTCGCAATTATTGCACCATTGCCTTCAGTCATTATTTTTATTTTCCCATTCTGACACCATTCCAACTCATTCCTTATTTTCTTCTGGAAACCCGAAACTCTGAGTTGTCTGACATACTTTAAACATTTTTATATCTTCCGGACTCTTCAGTATATAAACCTGCTTGTACTCTCTGATATTTCCTTAGTTTGAATATCAACTAAATCCTGTTCTTTCCTGATCCCCTTCACTCTGAACCTCCTCAGTCCTTAAAGTTGACCTTAGGATTGATCTCCGACCCTCTGCTCCGAAATCAAGGAACAGAACTCGTACAGGGGCACAGCACATAAGCTGAAGCTGAAGTTCCTTACAACTCCAACCCCCCTCAGGGATTCCTGCCAAACTCCGCCTTCCACGCACTCCAGACTATCTGGGAATTCCAGGATTGAACCTGGACTTGACAACAGGGATGAAAGTGTTAAAGATAAGTGGAGGAGCAGACATATGGAAATAGAGATGTGGACTTGCGGAAATGTGGACTTGGCCCAGAGTTGGGCTCTAGAGAAGTGGAATTGACTTGTGCTGCATGGGATATGACACAGACAGTTTTTGAGCCACTGTACCTATGGGCCACCCATCCCTCAGCCCACTCATATCACACAAAACCAACTTATATTGACCCAACCATCACTCAAAATACATACCCTTACTAAAATAACCCCTTGGCTGACTCATATCACACAGGATTTTTATTACATCTCAGCCCATCCAATACCTGTGGGCTGCCCATTCCTCAGCCCACTCATATCACACAAAACCAACTTTTATTGACACACCCATCATTCAAAATACCCTTACTAAAACATCCACTCAGCCAACTCATATCACATAGGATTTTTATTACATCTCAGCCCATCAGTACCCTACAGGTGCAAGTTGTAGGTCAACTGTCAATCAGCTGGCTTGTGAGCCATGGCTATTTGTCAACCTTAGCTGTCTGTAGACTATGGTACCAAAGCACTACATGGGCACTACCTGGACTCTGTTGTTTATCTCTTGATGGCCAGGGACCATCTCCAGTAAAATAACAAGGAATGACTTGTCCTTCCAGGACATGGACATCCCAAATTGGTATCCTCTGGCTTTGTCCATGACTCCTCTCGCTCAACTAATATCTATCAATGTCACCCCCCCCATTTGAAATCTTGCCATTACTCATCACTATTGCCACTTTTTGAGCTCATACTACAGGCTACTGTCAAGTCCAGAGCATGCAAAACAGCGGAGTCAGTCGGGAATCCCTGAGGGGGGTCGGAGGGGCAAGGAACTTTGGCTTCAGCTTATGTGCTGTGCCCCTGTACGAGTTCTGTTCCCTAATTTCAGGGCAAAGGGTTGGAAGACAATCCTAAGGTCAACTTAAGGACTGAAGGGGTTTCAGAGTGAAGCAGAGCAGGAGAGAACGGGATTTAGTTGATATTCAAACTAAAGAAATATCAGAGAGTACAAGCGGGTTTATATACTGAAGAGTCCAGAAGATATAAAGGTGTTAAAGTATGTCGGACGAATTGGAGTTTCAGGTTTCTGGAAGAAAGTAAGGAATGAATCAGAATGGCGTCAGAATGGTGGAATAATGACTGAGGGCAATGGCGCAATGACTGAGGGCAATGGCGCAATAATTGTGAAGCAAGGGGAAAGGGAATTATCGATAGGAACTGTAGATGTCAAGAAGTGTCAAAGGAAAATGACATATGTCAAGAGATAGCCGAGATAGGAATACAAAAGTCCGGGTCAGGAATGTGAAAGTCCAGGACAGGAGTGTGAAAGTCCTGGATGGGGAATACAGGGTTTGGAATGTCCAATGAAAGAGAAATCTTCTAAGGTAAAGTCTGAGGCTCGGGATTTGGGATTTGATCATAGGAGGCCGGAATTGGGCCAGAATATTGGGCCGGAATTGGGCCGGATGGGTTAGGAAAGTTTCGGGATGTGACAGCATACTGGCATGCTCTCATGAGTGTTGGTGCAGTGTTTCAGATTGATCTCCACCTTTGGGTGTTACAAGATTGGGATATGGCAGACAAATGTTTCAGTGTAAGCCCATCCTCTCTTCAAATCACTATAGCTAACTCCTTTGTCTATAGATTGGATCATACCACCATGTTGTGCTTCTACCACAGAGCAGTGATGACTTGGGTGTCACCTGTACATGCCAAAGGTAGAAAGCAACTGGATTGTGCCACCACTATGACATTGTTCAATCCCATACCATTGAGTTACAAGGCTCAAGTTCAATAATGCCCTCACCACCCCCATCTGCAGTACTGGTGCATGCAACACTGTTTTATCACAAATACATATTTTCCTGCCTGCCCTCAGTTGGTCATCATGAGTCTGGCATATGTGTTATCATCTCCATGCAACATAACAGCTAATGACATTGTGAGGCATGTTGTTATGTTGTAACATGTGAGCATAAGCCACATGTGATCAGTTTCACAACCCAAATCAGTGTCAAGTCTGGGTTCAATCCCAGAATTCCTGGATAGTCCGGAGTGCGTGGAACAGCGGAGTCAGTCGGGAATCCCTGAGGGGGGTTGGAGGGGTAAGGAACTTTGGCTTCAGCTTATGTGCTGTGCCCCTGTATGAGTTCTGTTCCCTAATTTCAGGGAAGAGGGTCGGAAGACAATCCTAAGGTCAACTTAAGGACTGAAGGGGTTTCAGAGTGAAGTGGAGTAGGAGAGAACAGGATTTAGTTGATATTTGAACTAAGGAAATATCAGAGGGTACAAGCGGGTTTATATACTGAAGAGTCCGGAACATATAAAGCTGTTAAAGTATGTCAGACAAATCAGGGTTTTGGGTTTCCAGAACAAAGTAGGGGATGAATCAGAATGGTGTCAGAATGGTGGAATAATGACTGAGGGCAATGGTGCAATAATTGTGAAGCAGGGGGAAAGGGAATTATTGATAGGAACTGCAGATGTCAAGGAATGTCAAAGGAAAGAAACATATGTCAGGGAATGTCAAAGGAAAGAAACATATGTCAAGAGATAGCTGAGATAGGAATACAAAAGTCCGGGATGGGAAATATGGGGTTTGGAATATCCAATGAAGGAGAAATCTTTCAAGGTAAAGTCCAAGGCTCGGGATTCAGGATTTGATCATAGGGGGCCAGAATTGGGCCAGATGGGTTGGGAAAGTTTTGGGATGTGACAGTCAGTCTCATCTCATCATCAACTGAAGCAAGTGCAGTTGATGACAAGTTGAATGATGGTAAAAATTCTTTAATGATGAAAGCTGCTGGTCATGATAATGGACAGGCTGGACAATGGTCTATATCATACCATTGCATTCCTACTCCATGGTGGTGCTCATTGCCCTATGAAACATTGTTGCAAAACTTGCCTTGGGTAGTGTCTGATTTAGACATGTCACACTTCCTGCTTGATGAGACATCAAGATGCTTGTGTGGTCTTTCACTAGGGGTAGCCATTGCACCATCTTCACAAGGTATTATTACAAGAGAGGCAGTGTTGTATGGGCTCACAAAACATCAAGTCATCAAAGTCAACCTTCTTGCATGCCCATCACTACCTAGGACCTGATCTTGGAAATTTCGCTGTCTTTAACTGGAATAATGCTATGTTGTTCTTGCATGAGCTGCTCAACTCCTACATGAATGCATACACCACTTGTGAAATACCATTTTCAGCATTTTGCCTTACCACATGAAGAGGACAATACTTTCTGCTCAGATGACACATTCGTGTGCGTTTGGTTTGTGTTCATGCAGGTTCAGCAGTTGGACAGTGGGATGATGTTCCTGACCTGTGGTTTTGCACCAGATATTGTTATTGCAGATGGAATCAGCCTCAGAACACATGTGTTGAAACTTACAAGTTCAGTCCACCCACCCACACAAGTTGATGAGAGCAGTGAGCACATCATGAGTATCTAATTGTATGGTGCTCATTGTCTCCCAGCCATCACTGTCCATGAAAATCATGCAATAGTTAGCAAGATTCTCATTACTACTGCATTTGATGGGCCTGTGTCAGAGCTCCCAAACATGTCTCAACTTGCAAGTGAACCACCTGAACTGTGGTTATTCATCCAGCTGTACTTGTTGAATGGAGTGGCATCTATCTATTATTGCAGCTGGTGCCCTTTGAAGCTGTGACACTTTTGGACCAGTTTCAGTATACTGGTATTGCTGTACCTTGGTTGCAAAGTTTATGCCTAGCATTTGGAGCTGTCTTGAACAGTCATATATATATCTTCACAGACAAGTCCACCTCCACAGCTGCAAAAGCTTGCTGCTTGGCTATCTTTGCAAGCAACCAAGGTTTTCAGTCGGTTGTCGAAGCATGATCCTGCACTAGCCTCCACAGTCATTGATGAAGGAAATTGGTTGGACACTGGTACATGCTATGGGCTTCCACAAATCCATACTCACTGTGTCTACACCAAGTTGAAATATGATACTCAAGCACTTGATTAGAACACTGAACAACTTGGTGATTGCAATAAATTCTATAAGACATACTCGCAAAATAGTCTCACTGGCAGGATCCTAGTCCTATTGTGCACTCATTCAATCCCAGTTGTGGAAGCTCAGAATGATGTCTTCTCTGCAATCCACACCAGATTTCCCACCACACCAAAGGTAATCATATATGACTTTGCTTGTCAGTTGGCCCCATACTGCCTCATGCAGGAAGCACAGTATTTTCAACACACATGATTTCTTATTGATGAAATGCATGCCTGTGATTATAGCCAGTGTGGTCAGGCATGCTTTGCCAGTGATGCTATGTGATTTGATGACCAGATCCAAGCCATCAATACCTGTGCAGTGGAGTGTGGCAATAAAGGGATGAAGAGAATTCAGAAGAGTGTTAGCTTAATGGCCTATGGTCATGCCATACAATTTATGAAGGTATTTCTTGATATTTGGAACTGTAATGCCATCATCCATAATCTAGCAAAAGCATGACTTGTATTCACTAAAGCTTGTCTATGCATACTGTATGATTAGCTGGATATAATTATCTAAGAAATGTATTGTATGTATTATCCAAGTCATTCACAAGTCATTGTTGGTCAGGTGCACCTGAGCAAGCTCTGCAAGTGCTGCTGCAGCCTCAGCTCATTCCTCAGCAAGCTAACAAGCATGCTTAGCCTCTGCATTCTGTACCTGCATGTTCAAAATGGTAATATCTTGTATTGTTAACCTTTCTGCCTGCATATGAGCCTTCGCCATCTCATATCTTGTCAACTATTCTTCAAAACAGCCCTCAATCCAGGGGACATATATGTAAATGCTTTTCCATTTGCAGCAAGGATTTTTTCTGGCCATGCAACAGACAAAAAAAAATATGGTCAACAACAGGTCTGTAGAGCCTCAACCTGGAAATGGTGCTGTTAGGACAAAGTAAGGCCACAGACAAACACTTACATATTCAAGGAGACAAGCACAGCATGCACTATGAGCTTTGCCTTGTTTCCAGTCATCATCAATATACAGTGACTCCATAAACCATTGCAATGTGCAAAGCATATCACAAAAGGGCGTGAGAATCTCACTTAGCTCTGGTGATGTGCATTGGGGAAGTCACTCCTGGATACAAATCGGTCCCTGGGTCATGTGATTTACTTCAGGGGCTGTGGAGATATGCCAATTATACAACAGTAACACCATTGCAACAGTTTATGTACTTGTCACATCCCAAAACTTTCCTAACCCATCCGGCCCAATTCCGGCCCAATATTCTGGCCCAATTCCGGCCTCCTATGATCAAATCCCAAATCCCGAGCCTCAGACTTTAATTAATGATATTGGTAAGGGGTTTGGTGATCTGGACAGCATTCTCTGCCTTGCAAGTAGAGATGAGATGGATGGCATGACAGACATTAGCAGGGGAAAGCTTGGATGGATGACCTCCAGTGGACTTCTGCAGCTCTGAACGCTCTTTGGCATAAAGCCTAGAGATGGTAGAGGTATGAAAACCAGTGGATGTGGCAATAGAATGACCAGAGTCAAGCATTTTAATGATGATATTCTTTTGGGTAGCAGAGAGGGATCACATGATGATTGTGGTTGAAAGGAAAGAGGCATGTGAACTTTTTCAAACTCAGACATAGTATTTATATGTGTATATTTGTTTGTAGCATCAAACAACTGCAGCTATCCCTTTATTTCATTGAAATTCCACCTCTTAAGCTAAGAGTACATAAACCATTGCAACGGTATCACTGCTTTATAATTGGCATATCTCCACAGCCCCTGAAGCAAATCACATGACCCAGGGACTGATTTGTAGCCAGGAGTGACTACTACAATGCACATCACCAGAGCTAAGCAAGATTCTCATGCCCTTTTGTGATATGCTTTGCACATTGCAACAGTTTATGGAGTCACTGTAGTTAGCTAAAACATATAATGATCCTCCATATCAGAGAGTAAACAAACATACCATGAGGCTTACATTTCACTACTGGCAATGACAACATGATGTCTGACTCTACAGTGTCAGGTACAATGGAGACTGGATCAATGGTCAATGGTGTAGCTGCCCCCTGCACATCCATGATAGCTGACACTCCTAGCTCCTGATCACATGACTGCAGCCATAAGCCCATGTCCATCCCCCCATCCATGTTAGCAATGAGACCAAGTGCCTCAAAGAGATTAAATGTCTCCTCTGTAGTATAGTCTTGTAACAAAAGGGTAAGGTCATCTTGTGCTACTTCATAACTATTTTCATTCTCAATCAGATGCTCTCCAACACCAATACAGGTGTCTCAAGGGCTTGATAGAGACTGACTCAGATCAGCCATGATAGCATGCTGAACATAGTTCTGTCATGACAATGAGCAACATGTCATGTTTCGAATAAGAGTACAGACCATCAATGCCTGGCTTGCATCCTGGACACTGTTTTGTTTAATGGAAGGGGTAGCAACTTCAGTTGGCCATTCAGGAGGCACAAATACAAGTGGGAGAATCATCAGATATATCAAAATGTCACCCTGGGTGATCAACATCTCCACACCATGGTCATTAGAGGCATTGACCCTCTGATGAGGGCATGTAAATGTCGAACATATTACTTAAATGCATACCCTTTGTTTCCGTGGTGCATCAGGACAGCAGTGGCAACAGTGAGGACCCTTGAGGCCAGCCAGAGCACCAACATCATCCAAGCGACCTTGGCAGCAAAACTGTTTACCTTTTGTGGTGGTTAGAAGATTGAAGAGCAAAAGTGACCCAACTTACGACTCAGAGGAACCATGTGGCAGTATACGAGAGGTGTCACAACAACGAAAGTAATGACTGTGATGTCGTAGATAGTCAAAGCTGCATTGAGGTTGGATCCACCAGGGAGCATATATATATATATATATATATATGAGTTGTATGCAATGTCATAGTGTAGTAGCAATGGAAGAAGAAGAAAAAGTGGGTGGAAAGGGTATGGAAGGCGTCACAGTGGTCGCCGTCACAGACAGCGAGCACGCTACAACTGGCGTCGACAACGACAAACGAATGGAACGAAAGAAAGAAGAACAAGCAGACTTGTTATCTCGCGGGATGCATCACGTGCCAATGTCCCGATTTGGGCTGTCCGCGTCATGCAAGGACAAGTCATTCAGTGGAAAACTGTGATTTCAACAGCGGTTATCCCGATGGCAATGTACAGACAGACAACTTTCCCGCCACAAAGGCAGCAACAGAGAACATCCAGATATAATGGTGTATCAAGAACTTACCAGATTGTAGGTCCATAAACCCTCGTTCACTCTTTGTCGCCTCATTCAGAACAACATTCTCAGTGCTAAGGACTGTAGGTTAGACTATAGAAAAGGAAAGAAAAATAACAGTCAAAGTACGATAGAATACGGAATCCAACAAGGGACGAATCCATTCGTCAAAGGAAGGTGATGACTTCCAGACATCCGATATTATCGACTGTGCAATAATGTTGTGATCTCGTTGGCTGAAGGGCGCATGCTCTTCTCACGACTCCAGCATCGTTTGATTAAGGACTTGTCCCCGGGAGGAATCCGCTTGTCGTTCGTTGGCAACGATGGCCGCTTCCCGTTAAGAATTTTCGCGACGAGGAAGATGTCTCTGACACCCTCATACGGCTTTTTTCCGGATAGAACCTATCGACAAAGCGTTAGGATGAGGGGCATCGCATATCACGACAAACTGTACGGACATGGAGCATCAGACTTCCAAACGAGTACATATCACTAGGCTCTGTGGGATACACCACACTGGTATTTCCCTCGTTGTTTGCCTGTCGGACCAGCTCCGGATCTGCGTAACGTACAGCACCGCAGACGCTTGATTTTAGATATGATGTTCCCACAAAGTCTCGTATGATCAACGAAAGACCAAAGTCCGTGAGGCAAGCCCTTCCGTTGTCATCAACAAGAACATTGTCCTGTTAGGGGATCGATCATCTTGGCCAACATAGCCAAAGAAGAGTCGTACGCTATGCAGGTCCCCGTGAACTACTCCTTGACTATGGACTGTGGGGAACGATAATCAATTTCGGGATGTACTGTCTAGTAAGGGGTCCGAACTCACGATAGCGCAGACCAGTGGCGATATCGCAAAGCTGCGGTTGAATAACTCAATGTATAAAGGTCATAACGATGGCAGACAACCAAACTTACGAGGCCTTGCCTGTCAGACAAGTCCATCGCCCCGTGACGTGCGAGGTAGTTGGATAATGATCCATTGTCGAACCATGGGCTGACCATGCTCGGCAGCGGTCCAAAGCCAGACACAACACCAAGTAGTTGTACAACGTTTCTGTGCTGTAGTTTTGCCCAAACTTTCAGCTCACGATGGAGCTTCTGCGAAGGATAGTTCCCATGGCAGAAATTCGACGATAACGGATCCAATACATACCTTCTTTTGAGCGTCCAGATCTTCGGTATTTCCTTGAGTCCTTCGTGCCCTCACAGCCTTCACCGCGACCTGACAGCCTCGAATGATGAGTGATAGACTCAAACTTTTGATAGGACTAACCATCCGCGGTGTTTCCCTTATCGTCAAATCACACTCCCAGATATCTCCGAAGGCGCCATATCGACTCGCATAGTCTTTCCTTCTTTTGACCGCGGCAGTCAGATCTTTGTAGGGCAACCCATTCCCTTAACGTCGTCAAGACAGTCTAATGGTTAGCCTGCGACTCGACTCAAATAAAAGAAAAAAGACCTTCAGCAGGTGATCGTAAGTGGACTTCAGAGTTCGGAGCGTAACCAGCACGGGAGCTTCCAGGATTTATGGGCCACAAGTCACGAACCAGCTTCTTCGCCAAGTATCTTTCAGCCATCTCAGCGGGCACGCGGCCGTATATTCCCTCATCGAGGCCGGCGGTATCCCATACGTGGAACATTTCACCGGTGATGGGCATCCTATAACGGCTGCTTTGAAAAGTACATCCCATGCCACTGCTAGACGTCTTTGCGACTTCGTGGCCAGCAATCATGTTGATGAGTGAGCTTTTACCAACTCCGCTCTCCCCGAATATGACAACGTTGCGGGTGTTCTGAGAGGTTAGAACAGGGTCAATTTATGGGCCAGAGCCAACTGGACAAGGCTCTGACCTCGCGATGTCCAACTTGGTCCTTCTGATCCACGGGAAGCTCAGCGGGTCGTTCCATCTCTGTGGGCGTGTGCACGAGCCAGCAATGATCGCGATGAAGCCATTTTATACGTGAACGTGTAGCATCGCCTGCTGTACAGCCCGTTCGTCCTCGAGGCTCAAAGCATGCTTATAGCTATGCTAACTCTGCTTGCTGTGATCCGACAGCGACGAACTTCTCGTAGGAACAAAGGGTAATTAATGTGACAGGCAAAGGTGAGCCATTCCGAGTCAAATTGCCTTGCGTTCTTTGCATTGTCGGTCATGAATAACTCCACACATCCAAGGGACTGATCCGCCAACGAAAAAATACACACCAACCCAGTTGTATAGCCGCTGAGAAATGCTACGAGGAACCCAGCGAACCTGAGGGCAGCACGGTTTTAAAGTTACCTCACATGCGCAAACCACATGTGCGAATACATACCTACACCAGTGCACCTACCTCCGCGCGTTCACCGCTACGCGTCGCTACTAGCTCCTACTGTATTGGTTCCCGAACCGCAAGATGGGTGTTCAGGCGTTTGCATCAGCTTGGAACTGAGAGGACTAATCTGAGTAGGAATGTGTTCTGACAAAGTGACCACGTCAGCACCCGGTTAATGACAACATGTGTCAAGTCACTTTGCCGGAGTGGTTAACGGGATCGCCTGCTATACAGCAAAGCGGTTGGTCTTTGACCGCGAGTGTTCGAATCGCTCAGGTGACGCTTTTTTGTTCTGACCTCAACAAGGTTTCCCACGGCCTCATGTCCAAAAGACTCGGGCAAGTGGCAAATCGTTGCTCGCGAGAATCCAAAACGCTAACGGTTCTCCCATCATGAGTGCGAATAAATACGCAAATCTACCCGACATCGTTCGTTAACCCTACTTTTCTTCCTGAAGTCGTCCCAGACTGATTCTGTCACCCAGGACACCGCACCAGATGTCTACGAAACAGAAGACGTCTTTCCGTCGTCTCATGCAGAGGTGGGTTTACCCGCCAGGTAATGCTGCCGCTACCTAACGCGCTCCGGCGCGATCCATTTCAGGGAGGCGAGTCTAGCGATGACGAGCCCTCTGCCGCACGTGCTCGTGCTCGGGCTACAGGCGATGGCCCGACGACAGGTCGCGAAGAACTCGATATGAGCAACCTAATAAGTCCAGAAGAAGCCAGCAAACACTTTCGAAAAGCCGAACGACGACGTGCGTCATAAATCTCGCAAGCTCCCTATCTCGCAGATGGGCTCACTTTCTGACTTGCACCGATCGAATCGATAACATGATTGGTGTTATTTGTTGATTGTAGGCCGCCAGCGGACCCGATATGCGTATCCACCGTCGCCTTCGTCGAGCCGGTCGCGTTCGGCATCGCGTTCTCCGACGCGCTCTCTTCCTCTCCCTGCGCGCCTTCGTGCATTGCAGGCAGAGTTGACGGCGCTGGAAACGGAGCTTTCGGATCCGTCGAATCCTGCGCTCCAGGTGCGAGAGAAAGATAAAGGAGAAGGTGTCGATCCGGGTGAGATGATACGGGGACTGGTGGATGTGCGGAGGAGGCTGGAGCAAGTGAGGAGGGGGAGAGAAGGGAGGGGGAGGTTGGTTGGGGTCGTTATTGGAGAGACCGAAGGCAATGCGGACGAGGTTCAGGAGGGCGATGTTGCAGGGGCTGATCACGACACGCCTAACAGCGGCTGTGGTAAAGACGGCGGTGACGTCCCGGAAGTGCGGAGTGTAGTAGAGATGGATAAGAGAGTCGGAGAACTTGAGAAGCTGGTTGGGTCTGTCAGTGCCACACTTGATGAAGTAAGTCCGAGCCAATCAACCGTACCTTCGTGCTAACATGTATTCTACCAGACAACCCCTCTCACCCCTCCGCTTCTCCCTATGATCATGCGACTAAATAATCAGCTCACTCTTCTTACTCAGCCGCGGCACATCGATTCTGTCTCCCGACGACTTAAACTCCTTCTCTCGGACCTCGAGCGAGTATCTGCCAACCAAGCACAGAAGCGCCAACAAGCTGGAGCAGGTCAGGGCAGTGGTGGCACTACCTCTCTTACGCCCGCTCAGGACGCCGTCCTCCCGCTGCTCTCGCGCCTTACGCCATCGCTGCCCCACATCCCTCATATTCTGACTCGCTTACGGACACTTTCCGCCTTGCACGGATCTGCCGCTGAGTTCCAGGGTACACTGGCCTCTCTCGAGGACGAGCAGAGGCGGACAAGAGAAGCATTGGAAGCACTCCAAGGTGCGGTGACCGCCGTTGACGCTAGTATAGAGGCAAATCGCGGCACAGTTGCTGGAAATGTGAAAAGTCTCGAGGACAGAGTGGAGCAAGTCTTGACCAGATTGGAAGGACTTTCGAGATAAATTTGACATAGATCATCACCTTATAGGTTCCATAGCAACAATAGGATACCCGTTACCTCGAATAACAGTTAATTCCATGATACGCTACAAGCTTAAGGATACATTGCGAATTTGTTAGGGCTACAGCGAGATTCAAAGTTGACCAATTAGGGCTCGATGCCATGTTCCTCGAGGAACTGCCTCGCATGTTGTTTCGCTTCCTCTGACACGCGAGGGTCTGGAAAGGTTGATTCATCGGAGACGATCCGGAAGTAAATGTTTGACCACTTACTGTGGATGGCAGCCTTGTAGCCAGCCAGCACACGTGTCCGGTGCTCTTCATCGCTGTGATCGGGGTGTCGGCTGTGGATGCCAGCCGCTTGAAGAACCTCTTCAGCATGTTGCTTGGCCTGCTCCGAGGTGTGTGGGTCTGAAGCAACGAGGTCAATGCAACAGTCGGGGGACATATAATCAAGGGGCCACATACTACTTAATGTGGACTTGTATCCGCCGAGAACACGAGAGGACTCGCGCGCGCCGGTGCTGATAGATTCTTGGAAAGTTTCGTGGGTAGCCTCTACTTCTTGACCCATTTCCCTCAGCTTCTCCTTGGCGTGCCCTTTGGCCTCCTGCGAGACGTTCGGATTGTGGATGGCAGCCTTGAGGCCTGCTGCGACGCGAGCTGAATCTTTGCTATGTTCTAACCACCAAAAAATTGAGCTCCTGGACACAGATCAGGGGGGAAATTGCGAACGCACCAGACATTTGTTAGTTCAAAAGGTGGTGAAAATGGTACAGGAGTAGCAGAGGTTGGACGAGCTTGAAGTTTGCACCACACCCCTTTATACCCTACCACCTTGGCACTGGGGGAGTAAATTGTTGTTTGAGTATGACGTTTCTGTGACGCCAGTAGTCACGTGGTCACCACAATGAACAATACGGCTGTCGTCGAACGTAAATTCGATTTGTAAGCATAACTTGAGTATATGACAACCCTGTAAGTTGGTGATGTATAGTGCGAGAGCGTACATATCCTAGGGTTCAGGTCACTCTCCTCCGCATCTCTGCTGGCGACTCGCTTGGTTTCATTCCGACCATCCGTTCCACAGTCGCCTGTTTCAGTGAACTGCGAGTTGGCCACCAGAGATTATAGTCCTGCATCTCAAGACTTACCTGCGCCTGATCCCAATTCGTGCCTTCGTCGTCGTCGTCGTCGTCTTCCCTCTGCTTTTCCTCATTACCAGCTCCTAGTCCCCATCCTCCCGTACTCGCTCGATGCTGATGCTCCAACGGGGCTCGAAGCAACGACAAAACCTCCCTCCGTCCACGAGTATCCATCGTCCCGAGCCGTGGAGTCTCAGCACCCTCAACCTCACCCTCGTCTTCCACATCGGTGTCCACATCGTCTGATGGTGCACTCCGGCGCCTCCCTGCAGGCACAGACACAGGCCATCCACCAGCGCTAAGGATCATCCGTTTTACATCGTGCCCTCCGATCCGTCCTCGGCGATCTCGTGGGATTCCAGCTGAGAGGAAGCTCGGCGTAGCAGCACGTACTGTAAGACCACGCGCGAGCGGCTGTCGCGGAGTATGGTGCGCGCGGGCATGTTGCTGAGCTTGAGAGAGCAAACGCAGTAGATCAGCGATAGCGGCTTCGCCAGCATTCGGTTGTACTTCTGGCACGCGGAGGGAAAGCGTTGGCGAAGGCGGACGGACGCGTCGCTCAGAAGTAAGTACGAGCAACCTGTCAAGTAATCAACGTTATGATGAAGTTTCTAATAAAGGAGGAGAGGGACAAACATCTGTTGTAGCCTCGGTTGACGGTATTGGCTTAGTCTGGCGAGCATATCCTTACTTTGAGGTGGTGAGAGTAGCGTATGCAGTCGACCATGCAGGGGTAACACAACACGATCTCGGAATGCGCAAAGCGCGACGCTACGAACGTCGATGGTCCGAGAAAAGGCCGCGAGGGACGTCGGGAGAGTAGGTGCAATTTTTGGGCCTTGGCGCGTTGGAGAGGAAGAACGGTGTTGCTTAGCAGTGCGGTGCAACGACGTTAGTAGTTGGTCAGTTTGAAGTGGGAGTAGGACCTGGTTATTGTCATCTTAATTGTGAGACACTGAGCTTTAGTGACGAGACTCACTCCTTCGACATATGGCAGTACGTGGTCCCAGAAAAATGACCACAGCTCCACCAGGCGGCTCATAAGTAATTCATCTGATAGCCCAGTAAGCTTTGCGTTTATGGTCACCATCCCAGCCCCTATCAGTTCTCGCGCATCGGCCGCTAGAGTCGTTAGAGCCCTCGGGGGAGATGCCGCCAAAACGGTCTGTATATGCCGCCTCACGAGCGCATTTAGATCCTCTCTGGAAAAATGACAACATGCCCAGAAATGATCATGTATGAGAGACTCACATCGGGACACGCAGTGGTTCTTCGTTAAAAAGGGGTAAGACGTGCACATGTAGCGTGCCCCATGGATTGTCTTTATCCGATACCGCTACACTTGTTAGAGCGCTGATGCCGTGACTGTGACTGTGCGATGCATTAGGTCCGATTGTGGCCGTTGAAGGAGAAGCGGCAGGCGCGAGTGTTAGCGTGGATGCCGATGCGCTGGAAGAAAGGGACGGCGTAAGAGCCGGACTGAGGCCTAGTGTGCCCAGTCGGTGCATCTCTCTTGTGACAAGTTTTGCGTCGTAGGTACGTGTTGAAGGCTGACGGAGTCGGTGATTGTAATAGTATCATCAGTAGCACGATAACTCCGTCCGAACTCACCTTCGAAGGCGAGGTGTGCCCTTTGCTTACAGCGCTCGACGAAGCAACAGAAGCCATGTTCGTATTTGATGTATCTTTGTGCGAAGTTGTTTCAGATCGACAGTCAGAATGTAAGCGCTCCTTGTTCACGTCAAAATTTGTGTGATGCTGTGCTCGAGAAGGTGACAATGTCTTGCTGTGGTTGGTTGTGTTCGAAGAAAAGAAGCCAAGACGCTTAAATGGCTGTTGTTGTTGTGGATGAGATGAAAGAAAGGGATCCGAGCTGAGGATATTGCTGTTGGGGTCTTGATGTCCGAGTGGTGCCCCAACATCAAAATCTGCGTTGTTGTCAGCATTTGTATCAGGCGACGTCTCGTTCTGCGGGCGGCGATGATGATGATGATGGAAGCCAGGCAAGCCCAAGAATGGCCCAGTGTGAAGGAAGACGATTCGTGGCCGGGGTGTTGCGTCATTGGAGGACACAGAGCGACGATGGTCGCTGCGACCAAGCCTGTCTGGACCACCTGCTGTTCCGTCCAAGTCTCCCCGGTCATCATTGGCATCGTCAACCACAACATTTGGGTGCTGTGGTGACGATCGCCCAATGTCATATGACCTTCTGGCAAGACCAAGGAGCATCTCTAGGCCAAACACGAGGTCTTGGGTGCTCGGATTACGACCAGCAAAAGGAGACGTGGCCGTACGGGATGATATTTGTGATAAACGTATGAATAATTACATACCTTGATTTAAACGGCCGCGATGGTGTAAGTCGAAGGGGACGTTTATAGCTGTCCAGTCTCTGTCACTGATATCATGACCTGCGCGACTTGGGTGTTCGTGACTGGATTTGTGTCGGGTGGCTGTGCAAAGTTCATCACTGGCATGACATTCAGCGACAGCTTGTGACATCCTCACTTCAAGATCCCCAAGTCAAGTCTCCCAGTGGATTGACAAGTTCACGGATCCTGTTCACGAAGACTCCGAGTCATGAACTAATTGCGGGCTGGTCCATTGAAAACTTCTCTCGAAGACTACAACCTACCTTGAGATTAGAGGATCGTCGTCTGCGTGTCTAGTGGCAGTAAGTGGAATGGTATCTTTAGACTATTCCACAGTTGGGAAAACTGGCGCGTTATGCAGGAAAAGGGTTTAACAAAGTGGTAAGCTGTTTGGCCTAAACTCCTGGGCCAGGACAAGCGGCCTACATTCTCTTTGTGTAAGGTCATCCCAGATATTGCTCTTTCCAACGGGGTGTGCGAGTTTGATCTATCAGGATTTTAACCTGAAGTTGAATTTGCAGCCGCCTCAGACGGTTCCATGATCTAGTCGCCCGCTTTTGTTTGCAGCGAGCCCTCTTCAGGTTCGCGCGCGTGCATCGACCCGTTCTTCGGCTTCCTGTGGTTTCTGCCCTGTCTCATCACGCCCCACCGGTTCGGCTTTGAGATTGGCGGTTATGTTATCATGGTCCGATACTCTGCATTGGGCTTCCGTGCATCCGACCTGATGCCAACACCGGTGGACGTGTTCATCCCTACTTTGTCTGCCTTGCTCTCCCCCTTGTAACGTGACAGCAAAATCAATGTCACGAAAAGGCAGCCCAGTGAAAAGGGTGTAGTTTTGACTCACGCCGCCACAACTACTAAGCATACTCTGTATGATACGACGGAATGGGGGTTAGCGATCTAGTAGTTGTCCCCCGAGCAAACCAATAGAGAGAGTGCTCCGTTCCTGAGTTCCCTGTCAGGTTTATTGGTCACGTGACACGCACAACTCGCAAGTTCGCAGTTATTCATTCTCGTTAACAGATCATCATGCCTTTGCTTTCCGACCAGATTGACCACCTTGCGGCAACGGCCAAGGCGATCCGCACGTCTGCGGCTGCTATCATTCCCAGCGAGGACAACCCAGCACCGCTTGCGATCCCATTTACCCGCGCTGTCCTCGATACGACCCTTGGTGACCTCATTCGCGACATCGACGCTTCAGAACTTGGCCTTTTCACGCTTGTTCCTGCGCCAGATGCCGATGTACGCAAGCAAACTGAAAATGCCACCCGTCGAGGCGAGATTTCGCGTCTCGAATTTCCTGGCGCTACTCCGCTAAGAAAGCAACCCACGAGACGGGACGGAATGTTTAAACCAAAGGAGTATGAGCCTGAGGTGTATGTCCGAGCTGCACTGAAGTATTTAGACCGATAGTACGTGTGCTACCTATTCCGCCTCTACACAGATCATGATTTTGGCTCTCGTAGTCAGTCAATACGGCCAATGCCACGCGCCCGTTCTCAGGTTATCGCACTCATCGAGCAGCTGGACGAAGCCCGGGAGAACATCAAAAAGCTGAACGAAACTTTGCAAGAAGTGTGTCGTTGCTATGCAAATAAGTCAAGTGTCTGACGAGCAAATTTATGAAGCTGACTAGCTCAGAACCCATTTCGGCCCCAACATCCCAGACTTCTGGTGTTGCTGAGGAGGAGCGTCGGATCACTGATCTGCAGAATCGCCTGGCAGAGCTTCGCGAACAGGTACGATCACTTCTGGGGCGTCCGGAACTTGACTGATATGCCTGGTCGACAGAAAGATTCACTTCTTCGATCGAACGAACCTCAGCCAACCGGGGAGCCTAAAGCAACTTCCAAACCCATCCCCAAGCCCCGATATGTACCTTCTCCAGAGCCAGAAAGTCACGAAGATGCATTCTGGTCGACTCCCGCAGCGTCCGCACGCACACTACGGTTTACCGATAGACTTCTGGAGGAAGAACCCGACTTCAGCGAAGCACCCGAGTTGTCGTTTGACAGTCCAGGCCCTGCGCCTGCGAGATCCGTGTTTGCAAGTTTGGCTGCTGGTGACCACCTGAGAGACAAGAGTTTTGGTGCTCAGGCTGACGATAGTATATTCGGCGGAGAAGACCTCGATGCTAAGGAGGAAGTCATCGATAGCAATTCGCAAGATCAATCTCCCCTGCTCGAACCTGAATCCTCAACTACCGAACCCGCCAACGAAGCAGAACCCGAGGACGAGCCAGACGAGGAAGAGAAGACTGTTGTGCTCCAGAAAGTCCCCTCGTCAACAGAGGATCTACCGGTATCTCGGCCACCCAGCGCCACGCCTTTGGCTGACGCAAGACCACCTCTAGAGTCATCGAAAATCCCCAAAGTACGGATAACGTCTGAATTGGAGTGTATTGTGGTAGGTGTTGAATGTCTCATTTCCTTCCTCATCTATATTCTGAGAATATTACAGACCAAGATATGGACTACAGTCGGCGAAATTATAATGCCGGGAAACCCGTTCTCCAGTGGGACGAAGCCTCCTCGAGCAAAGGAGACCCTGTAAGCCTTGACAATCTAGTTGCACCGTTTCATCGAATATTGACCACGTGCACGATACGTCCGATATTTCTAGTGCCCTTATACAATCGCTGGCTATTCAGTCACCTTCTTCCGCTTCCCCTGGGTCTTCGAGCATTTTCTCCTTGACTCCCGCGAGCGCTGGCCCAACGCCACATCAAGTGAACACCGCTCAGCTTCTTCACGTACTGCTTACGACGCCTCATCACGCGATGCCACTCAATCAGCTAAAAGTGGCTATTGGAGGCACGAGGGCGCTTTATGCATGCGTTGCAAAGAAGCTTATTCGAATCGATAGGGGAGGCGGGGAGCAGATCGTTCTTTTTGACGCATGAGGTATGGACGCGTGCCAGGGAATGCTCCGAATCTGAATGATGCACATCATGATCTTTTCCATGTCTACTTTTGTTGACTTGTCCAGAGCACGTTGTAAACACGCGGCGGTGCTATTGCGGAATTTTCTACGTATCTCACCCTACTCGTCCAGTCCCGGAACTTCCAGCCCGGATTTCGTTTTATACCGCAAAGGACTCTCTCATCCCTTCGCATTGTGAAAGTTATAGACACTTCCAAGACCATTCCAGTATCACCAGTCGGAACGCTCGTAAGAAATCAATGACACAGGCCAGTGCAGCTGCAGCGTGCATGGGAGAACTCCGAAGGTTGACCATACCATCATGATAGTCAGAATCAAGCTCCCGCCCTCGCAACGTCATTTTCATCGGATACACGGGTTCAGGGAAAAGCTCTATAATCAATCTGATCGCTGGTGATGTTGGCCTTGCAGCGACATCAGGCAATGTACCGGCATGCACAACCAGAATCACACATTACGACGTTCCGTTATGGGGCAGAACATACAGGCTATGGGATACGCCTGGGCTAAACGAGGCTTCGCGCTTCGGCTTCACGTTCTCTACTCCGGCATCCGAAACTCTTCTCAAATCTCTTATTCGCGAAAGATATCTTAAAAGAGAGATCGACCTCGTCGTATTCTGTGTTCGCAGTGGCAGGAGTCACAAGTCCATGGAAAGTGCCTACAAAACTTTCTGCAAAACCACTCATTGGATTGCAGCCCCAGTGGTCATGGCAGTGACTCATTTGGAAAACATGCAACCAGCTATGGACACATGGTGGGTTCAGAACGGGATGAAGCTCGAACGACAGGGTTTGGTGTTCGACGGGCATGTGTGCCTCACTTGTCTATCCCCCCACCCTCGCAGGCAGTCCGCTACAGAGAAGATCCATGATCTGCTTGCGAGGAATTATCGGTGGCAACCACCCGCCGAGGGGCCGGACCCTGATTACCTCAAAGGCGAATGGGGGTCAGGCTCGACTTTTACCAAAGTCGTGTTTGTCCCTGCTCCTGAGCCTACAGGAAGCCAGTCGAGAAGCGAAGGAACGGGAGGGTCAATGGTGTGAAGCAGTAGCCTCGAGCCGCCACTCGTAAGTTTCAAGCAAAATTCGCTTCAGTGAACCAACTAATAACAGCCTAGAAGGGGCACCCACTAGGCCCAAGGCAGGATTATGCTGTTCCTGAATCTCCTTCACTGACATCCGGGAAAGCGTCTGCAAATATCTTGCGTGCACACACCCTTGGTAGCACCAGCTCCAACGGCGCAATCCTTAATGACCAACACAAATCCTGCAGCGTATCTGACAACCTCTTTATAGTAAGAGAACACACGGGACTCGAAGTGGAATTGACGATAATCATACGTTCACAGCCTGGTGCAGACGAGAAGACTGCGGAGGTCAGCACCATTTGCCCCCTCGACACTTGACACTAAAAGTAGCTGTTCGCTTGGTAGACATCTCGTCGCACTCCGCTGCTTCTGTCTCTTTCAGAGGGACATACAAATGCAGCAGGATCATCAAGGGAGTCTGTAGGGCAGCAGCTTATTGGCGTGGACACTCCTGCGAGCTCCCATGTAACGGAAGATACCCATGCCTCTACAAATTCAAATTCGGATAAGTATGTTCCAAATCCCCCCTCCAAAAACAGTCATGGGATCGGATCCCACGAAGTTCAGATCGTCTAGTGGTGTCTCAGGCACACCTCGAGATCAGAAAAATGCTGTCTACGAGGACCTAACATCTAGGATCACGGGAAAGGGACCTTACGCGACGCGGCGTGGTGCTTTTGGTGACATCTGGAAGTGTGATCTAACCTGCGGGAGCGCGACCACAAAGGTTCGACTGCTCATTGACGACCCCGTTTTTGGCTGATGGCTTCCTTTTGATCATAGGTTGCTGTCAAGGTCGTTAGACCTCCGGCGGGTGGTGGTGATGATGATGATGATGATGACATGGAGAAGGTGAAGAAGGCAAGATATCGTCCCACTCCGAGGCAATATTTTTCCTGATGTTTTCTCGTATCCAGAAGTTTCATAGGGAACTAACGATATGGGCAAGGCTTCGACACGAGAATGTGGTGCCCCTGCTTGGCATAGTGTTCGGCTTTGGACCATTACCAAGTATGGTTTGCCCATGGATCGCCAACGGTTCCTTGACGGGCTACCTAAAACGATGGGATAAGGGCCTCGAAATAGGCCACAGGTTGGCTCTGGTGCTTCAGCTTGCTTACTGATGTCACGACCAACTTATTGACGGCCTTCGTTTAGCTCCAGGACATAACGGCGGGCGTCCAGTACTGTAGGTCTTTGGTCTTTTCGTTTTCGTCCTATGGCTCCTAATTGGTGGAAACAGTGCATTCGCAATCAATAGTACATGGGGATCTTCACAGCGTGTGTTCCCCTCCATATTCTACTCTATTGATATTGTGTCATCTCACTCTCGTCTAGGACAATGTATTGATCGACCAGCACGGTAGAGCGTTTCTGACAGATTTCGGCCTTTCCTTGGTCGTACAAGAATTCTTGGGCACGTCTTACTTGCAGTCCTGTGTTCAAGGATGTATGCAATACGCTGCTCCAGAGCTATTTTCGCCGAGCAAATGTGGCCAAAACGCTCTTGTTTATCCAACTGAACCTGCAGATATCTACTCCTTTGGCAGCGTGATGTTGCACGTGAGTCCTACTGTGTTTTTTTGGCCTGCCCCCGCTTGACTGTACTGTTTTTAGGTATTGACATCACAAAAACCATTTGCTGGAGTGTCAATTTTAGATATTCATGGTAAACTTATGAAAGGGGAGAGACCGCAGTTTCCTCAACATCATAAAGTACACGTTGACCGTCGTGCTTTCATCGAACGGTGCTGGGCGGTTGTGCCAAATGAGCGTCCTTCCGCGGAGGAGGCTGCCGCATTTACTGAATACCAGCTAATGAGCTACCTCATCCTTAATCGGAAATGGACTGGTCCGCACTCCAGACCACTAGTACTATTTCCCTCATAACATGTTCAAGGGTTGATGCGTATGTGTGTCAGTCTGCCCCCATTTACGACGTATGCACATTAGGTTGTAATTTTATATACGTACGGGTAGTCTCGCCGATTGTTCGCGTCCCTCTTGGTGAGAACAGAACCTTTGATAATTTGGTTTGAAGGGATGCAGTAATTTCAGGATGTCCAGGATGTTGGCAGAGCTTCGTCGAGCAGCCACAAGGAAAGCTCGAAGGGGCATCGAGGCGGAATACACCAGTCACGGTCTGGAATCTGCATGTGATCACTGGCGATAACATCTGAGGAGCTTTGGAAACTTGTTTAAAACAACCTTGCAGCAACGGTCAAGGCAATCCGCACTTCTGCGGCTGCTATCGTTCCCACCGAGGACTGTCCCGACAACCCAGCATCGCTTGAGTTGCGATCCATCTACTCGCTCTGTCCTTGATATGACCCTCGGTAATCTCATTCGGATCGATAGCGAAGGTGGCGAGTAGTCCATTTTATTGATGCATGAGGTAGGGACGTGCACAGCGGAGGTTTCGAATCTGGATTATCCACAGATTGATTTGTGAAGGCTTGAGAAGTTTTCCCCATCTCTACTTATCCACGATGTACACATGCAGCAGTGCAGATACAGGATGGAATCTTCTTGTCCTCGTGTCCACCCCAACTCTTCTCGCTCGAACTCCAGTCTCACCACTCTGGCGCAAATACAAACCACTCATCGCGCCGCGTCCTGAAAGCCACAGACACTTCCAAGACTAATCTAGCACCACTGCTCCGAATGCACTAGCCTATAAGATGAGGCAGCGACGTTAAGTCAACCCTACCGAGGCTGGATTTTGGCTTAGCGTATCGCGCTCTAGGGTGATTCTGTCTCACTTGAACGTTGGCAGCACTCACATCCATCTGCCACCATGTCGTCCACGAACACTAGTTTGCCTCGACGACGGCCATAAGTAAGGACGCGACAATCATCCAGCAACACCCACCCACTCAGTACGCGTCATCGCCTGTAGGCTAGCACGCCCCTCGCGCCAAGTATATTCCCAGAAGCCTGTGCCCGAGGACCTACGGAAGGTTCTCGAAAATCCGACTATATCTGCCCAAAATGCACGATAGTAATACGCCCCCTGCGGGAGCTTCACAGCAAGAAGTCCCTAATAGTCTCCGAGCACCAGAGCCGCCATCGCTCTGGCGCATCATACTCACGCACGGATTCGGAGTGATGCAGGCGAAGCAAGGCATGCAGAGACAAGAACAATGCCGCGAGGCAACCAGCCTGGCCGTCGATTTCTATATAGCCTCCGGAAATCTACCTGTGCATGACTGACACAGTCATGGAGTCGGATCCTACGGTCCTTAGATCATCAAGTGGCATTTCAGGTCTACCTCAAGATCAGCAAGATGCTGCCTGCGAAGACTTTACATTGAAGATCACGAGGGGGGCGCTTTCGGTGACATCTGGCATTGTGATAAAGCTAACTTGCAGGAGCGCGATCAAAAAGGTTCGATGACTGACGACCTCATTTGTAGCTCATGGCTTCATTTTGACCACAGGTCGCGTTCAAGGTCGCTAGACCTCCGCTGGATGATAGTGATGACATAGTTTCTTTGGAAAATGAAGGTAATAGTCACCCTGCTCTGGGGTTTCCTCGTATCCAAAAACCTCGGAGGGAATTACAGTATGGGCAAGGCTTCAAGACGAGAATGTGGTTCGGCTTTGCGCCATTACCGAGTGTGGTTTGCCCATGATCAATGGGCTTAACGATATTAAGATGCTGATACAGTCTTCGTTTAGCTCTGAGTGCAAGAACAGCGAAGCATAGCGGCTGCGCCCAATTTTGATGTTCTCCGCTTATCCAACATCCAGGACAAATTATCACGACCCAGGCTGGCGTTGTTTCCCTTACAACAGATTGAATAATTACTTATTCAATCTCACTACGCAGTGTATTATGACTCGAGACGGACGGGCTGAGTCTCCACAATTAGTAGTAGAAGTAGACTCGCAACATACGGATTGGTTCATAAATGTACTTGGTGAACAACACACCTTTGACAATTTGACTTGAATGTCCGTAGTGCTGGCATCTAAGGAAGCTCAAACGGAGGTTTCTTCAATTCGAGATCGCTTGGACCTTGTGTTAGACCTATAGCTGTCAGATGCCTTCGACGACACACGAGCTCGGAGCGCTGATTTACCTCAAGCAGACTGAGACAGTTACGTTTTGCTTTCTCCTGGTTGTACATGTGTCGGATGTACTACTAGGTAGGGCACTGTCATACCATCTTGGTACGCATCAGTCCGCAACCTCTTCAACATGGGGTTCGATAGTATTAATGAGCGCTTGAGCTGACTGATCGTGCTTCTCTCCACCCCTACCCTGGCAGAAGCTCAAACCTGCCATTGGTGCCAGAACCCACCGATCGATTGCGGTGAGGAAACAAAGAATCACATATCGTGTACAAGGGTCCTTACGTGTTCTATACTGCGAGCGAACACCAGTGTCAGGTACAGACTTGAAGGTAGCTAGAGGTGAGTTGTGGTGTATCTGGAACTCCCCACTGACTCTTGGTATTCACCATTTACAACTTGAAGTTCAAACGTTCAGGAGTGACATCACTCGCTTCGCACACCCCCAACATCGAACCTCGGCTGTAATTATCCCATCCTCTGCAGACGTTCATGAAGCGCCTCGCCCATCACACGCATGCTTGCAGGGTCTAACTATCCGAGAAGGCTCCGCAGCTCACACGTCGCAAAGCTCTATGGCTTTACGCTATGCGCTTGGCATGGGATCCGTCGTGATAGGATGCGGAGAATGAATGGTTCATGCTGTATGGTTGTCGCTACCAGAGTATCCTGCGAGCGCTCGAACAGTCCATGTGTGGTCCATTATTATTATTGAAACTCATGGAGACAGCACTCCTCATGCCGCATAAACCACTAATACAAAGATATGACGCCAACCCACTGGCGCGCTCATCCAAAGCTCAGAGATCCTCTCAGTCGGCCCTCTTAGACCTTTCTTTGCTCTTATCCTCATATTGAAATCGACGCTGGAATAACCATCGTCTTTCGGCGACTTCGACAACTCGCTATCCTTCCGGATCAGGTTCCAGGTAATTTTATCACTAAACGTCGCAGCGCCGTGGCAGGTCACGCGGTCAAGATCCTAGGGGATAGGTTTTGCTTTAGTTGACCGACCTGAACTCAACGACGTAATGGCGGGAATCAACGAGGTTTGTCGGCAGTTATTCATCTCCTCCATCGATAAGCTCACTATGCCGAAGTCGTCTCAAGCTCGGTGTCGGAATATCATCTTTTTCGGAGAAACAGGGACAGGCAAAAGCTCTGCCATCAATCTCATTTCTGGCTCTAATGTCGCCGATGTTTCCAACGATGCTGGAGCGTGCACACGTACTATCGCTTGCTATGAGACAACAATACGTGGTGCAGCATTCAAGCTGTGGGATACTCGTGGCCTCGGTGAAGGCTTCTTTGATTTCCTTTTTAGGGGAAGTTCTGAAGGAGAATTGAAGAAGTTCCTTCGTGCAAGACACCAAAACGGAGAACTTGACCTCCTCGTGTACTGCGTTCGCGGGTCTAGGGCGCACGATGCACTGGTGAAAAACTACAACACCTTCTGTGCCATAACTCGTCGGTTGGCAGCTCCAGTCGTCATCGTGGTGACCAACTTGGAGAGAGAGAACAATATGGATGGCTGGTGGGAGAGAAACGAACCTAGTTTGCAAAACCTCGGGATGGAATTTGATGGCCACGCGTGCATCGCTGCCCTTCCGGGAAATCCTCGAGCAGCCGTGTCCAGGGAAACGCTTCAAGATCTGATTTCTAGGAATTATCGTTGGCAAGCGGGATGTGATGGGTCCTATTTCGGTTCTACCGTTCAGCGACGTTTGAGGGTCGCTGCCATCGCGTCGGTATGGTCAACAAGGGTGAAGAACGATGCTCGTTCTGGAGCAGCGCGACCGCGGACAAATACCACACGCTCTGAAGCGCAGTCTAGTCCTGGTATACGGATCTACGGTGCGCTGGTGTTAAGCTACATTCGTCTGATAGCGACCCTGACATTATTTGGTAGATTCATCTGCCGCCGCCGGACCCTCAGGAAAGGGAAAACTTTCGGAGCTCTGGAGGATGGCCACACTCAATCGGAGGGCCAAACAGAGTCGTGCTGGCGAGCGTTCTAATAGCGGGGACGATAGTTCAGTGCCCCAACCTTCCACCCCAACATCTTCGAGAAATTATTATTCTGCAAGTGATTGCACTCCTCAGGGATCACAACCGACGACGCCGGCCGTCCAGTCAGCCCCTCGCATCCAGATCGTTCAAGCGACGTTGCCATCCATCAGCACAAATCACCCCAGGGACACCGTCCCATTGCAGCCCTCAAGTGAAGAATCGGAAAGCACAATATCTTGTTTGCATTCAATGTTTCACGAAAGGTGCGCACCATAATTCTTCTCATACGTCTTGACTCATAAGTTTTGGAAGCTCTCGTGCTAGTCTCGCTTCGAACTCTGGGGTGCACTCACAACCACCTGTTGAAGATCACGAAGGTCTGGTTTCTGATTCGCATGCTTACGATGAAAACTCAGTTTGTCTTAATGGTGTTAAGGGACCGAGCTACCCTGCAAAGATTTGACTGCCGCGGTTAAAAGAAGGAAAGAGTACGCGAGCCGATGTGGTGCCTTTGGAGATATCTGGGAGTGCGACCTGACGATAGGGGGAAACCCACAGATGGTTAGTCATTTGAGAAAGCTGTGGCTACTACTCATCAGTCGGGGCTGCTAGGTCGCGGTGAAGGCAGTGAGGGCACAAAGGACCCAGGGAAATACCGAAGATCTAGACGCTCAAAAGAAGGCAGGTATTGGATTCGTTATCGTCAGAATTCCGACCTCGTGATGCGAATTATCCTTCGCAGAAGCTTCAGCGCGAGTTGAGAGTTTGGGCGAAACTACGACACAACAATGTTGTACAACTACTTGGTGTTGTGTCTGGCTTCGGATTGTTGCCGAGTATGGTCAGTCCGTGGTTCAACAACGGATCATTGTCCAGCTACCTCGCGTCTCACAAGACAATGAACTTGTCCGAGAGGCAATGTCTCGTAAGTTTGCTTCCTATTATCGTGGATGACCTGTAGACGCTGAATCACTTGACTACAGCTTTATGATATTGCAGCTGGCCTGTGCTATCGTGAGTTCGGACCCCAGAAACAGTCATCCCAGAAATTGAAATTGATTGTCGTACATTGATCGTGCACCATAGTTCATAGTCAAGGAGTTGTTCACGGAGACCTGCACAGCGTACGGTCCTGCTTGGTCATGTTGGGCAAGATGATTGATTTCACTCACAGGACAACGTTCTTGTTGACGACAACGGAAGGGCTTGCCTCACTGACTTTGGTCTTTCGTTGATCATCCGAGACTTTGTAGGAACATCGTATCTTAAATCAAGTGTCTGTGGTGCTGCACGCTATGCAGACCCGGAACTAGTCCGACAGGCACATGTCGAGGGCAGCGTGGTCTATCCTACAACACCTAGTGATATATTTTCGTTTGGAGGTTTGATGCTATTTGTCCGTACAGTTTGTCGTGATATGCGATGCCCATCATTCTAATGCTCTGCTGATAGGTTCTGTCTGGAAAAAAGCCGTATGAGGGTATCAAAGAGATCTCGGTCATCCCGAACATTTTGAATGGGAAGCGTCCATCATTTCCAACCAACGACAAGCGGATTTTTCCCGAGCACCAATCATTAATCAAACGATGCTGGATTCCCCAGGAGGGGATGCGTCCTTCAGCCAACGAGATTATGGCACTGTTGCACGGTCGGTAATGTCGAATGTCTGACGGGTTTTACTCGCAAGGGGTACATATACTTCGGTGTCGATGACCCGCGTTCTCCGCCTTCCTTTTGTTAGTCAACTCGGCTGAGCCACAGTTGTTTACCGACGAGATTCAAAGTGTTCATCACTCGCGAAGACAATCTTCCCATGTTGGTGGAGGCTATTCTCCACCAGCCATTTTTATTTTCAGTGCGCCGCAAGTCTTTACTTAATGTAAGTAGTAACTAATATTTATAGGCTCCAAGTATTAGGCTTTCAGCTTCATTTCCATTTCATAATACTGTCTATCAGCAACCTGTAGCCTACAACTTATGTCCCTTGATGATCTCAATACTTTGTGCTGCCAGGACTGCTCTGGCAGTTGGCAGGCAGAAAACGAGGTCACTGATTATCGCCAGTTGAGTCACGGTGCATGCTTCGTAGATCAAACATACTAGTGTTCGTTGACGTAAGCTAGTGTGGTTTACAAGAAAGGACATAACACATGGGGTTATCATACAGACACTTTGTCTTGATGATCCTACTTTTCAGTAGTAGCGATATAAACCTCCATATCCATACCCATATCCAGGTGCAGTGGTAGGGTATGCTGTACCTAGAGATCCTGCGTATCCTGGATACGGACTCATACCTGAACTGGGAATACCCATCGGGCTAGATTTGCCCCCTATGGCTCCCCGACCAAGCCCACCAAGAGCTCCACCAACAGGCCCGGCGGCTCCGACTGTACGGGCTGCACTACTAGCTGCGTTTCCGAATCCTCCCGTGGACGTGGTCATAATTGGATCCACGCTCTTCGAGCGTTTGTGACAGTGGCGTCGGCTAGAAGAGCGATGGTGATGTCTAGGAAGTTCGATGATAGTGGTTTGACCCGGTGCAGTGGGGACAGTGGTTACCCTGGGAACCAAAGCATTGGATACGGGGGCAATTGCGGTGGCTGGGGTATGCATGCCCACCACTGATGATCCAACATGGGGGGATCCGCCGACGCCGCTGTCTGGGCCATACAAGGCAGAAAGTACCCGACTGTGGTTGTATATCCCGCTACTGTATCCGGGACTGAGCATTCCAGATCCTGGTGAAGACTCGGATAATCTTCTCGGTGGTCCAAAACCCATACGCCGGCGGAAATAAGGGGCATCATAGTCTATCGCGTAAGGATCGACAGTTCCCATAGTCCCGTATGAATCAACGGCGCCTGCTCCCATCCCTATTGTGGATGGGTAAGAGCCGACTACGCCAGATAAGCTAGGATAAGTTCCCGTTCCAGGATACCCAGTCATTCCATATCCTTGCCTATCGATGACAAGATTCTGTGACAAAATTGTCAACTTGAATGAGAGAGGGCATCTCACATCCTCGCTTACCTCCTGAAAGATTAATGAAGCTGTTGCCGCGGCAGCTTCGCACGCCATTATTTGGCCATGAAGAACGGTAGGACGGGAAAACAAATGAAGCCTGGTAGCTAGACAGTATCATAAATGGTCAAGTTTTGAAGGCTGTACACAAAAACAGGACCACTGACCCTCTGCTATAGCAAGTCCGATAAGGGCTTCTCGTTGTCTCTCCATTTCGCCGCCGGGAGGTTCGTACAAGCCACTGTTGTGGATCCAGAGGCGATACGCCTCGTATGCAGCAGCGTAACCGATCTCTTGTGGTGAAAATGTGTTGATCAACCCCTACAGAATTCTCGGCCCAGATCTGCCACACATTGGACTGAGACTTACAAAACCACCGTACACCCTGTGATGCCATGCCCGGGCTTCGGTCAGCCCGACACCCAGGGACGCCAGTGCGCCATTTGCACATGAGACGGTATTGTATACCTGATGGAATAGTGTCCTGGGAGGAACGTAAGTGAGCCGACGATATCGCTTCTTATTTATTTTCTTTGATGCAGCTTTGGGTTTGGTTTTGGAACCAGGGATGTACGTGACGGTGGGACGAGAAGGGAAAGAGACAATATTGTGTATCATGAAATGAAAAGGCTTACGGATCACTGGTAGCTGCGTGAGCACGGAAGAAGTCTGCACCACCCCCTGAAAGGTCAAAGTGAAGATTGACATTGGGCTGGACTGTTTTCAAATGCGACTCTGATACTTACAGGACGGCTGCGGTTGAAATTGGATGGGAGAAGGGATGTCAAACTGATGTTATTTTGAGATGATGTTCTGTGCTGGCTTGATAAACTTACCTGGTCGATACCCCGTCCTGGGAACGGGGTGTGATAAAGATTATGACCCATGGTTCAAGATGTCTAGAGTGTGGGGTGATGAGAGTGGAGGTATCAAGGCAGCTTCCTGGAGCCCTCGTAATATATACATGCCATATGCTCCACAGCAGGAACATTGCGAAGAAATGTTGGAGACATGCTTGGATGAAATGACATCAGCTCAGCGCTACAGCGGAACTTTAGAAAAGTGGATTCATCAAGTGCTAGTAACTTGGTGGAGAAAGTACTAGTATGAGTGTCAGATATTCGCTTTTCATCCAGACCTACCGTAGCCTACCGGCTCAAGATACACCTGACTTGAGTCAAGTTACTAGTTTACCTCGAGTAGAGAGCATTCTAAGCATATGACTCGAGCCACCGCCCAATTCCTTGTCGAGATTACGGAACGGATACTTTACTTACCCTTGTGGGAGCGCACTTGTACGGGTCACTTTCACTGCCGCCTACATAGAACATTCCTCACTTCCTCCCATGATGATTTTGTTGTACAGCATCCATGTTTGTATGCTTCCCTACTCACACGTAAGGCATCGCCTCCCAACAATATTTTGGAGTGTGATTGATGCCAGTGGAAGTTGTTAAGTAGCCTGTGCGACACCATGCTCGGGCTGTACAGATCGTGCAGACTCGCCATCGTCGAGAATCCACATCTACAATCACTCCCATCATGGTGTCAAGCGCACCTCCTACGTCATCAACCTCCGCAACTACCTCAGCATCACAGAACGCCGCCTTTGAGTGAGTACGCCATGATCTCGCTTTCGGAGAGATGCATGGACTTAGTTGCTGGTGACAGTTCACAAGAGCTCCTCCGCCAGATCCTACAAACTGTCCAAGAATTCGCGGGCTCAGACCGTGCTGGGAAAGACACCCGCTCTCAGTTTTGGGCGACCTACAATCGAGAAGCTGGAGAGTACGATGCCGAGTTCCTGGAAAAGTACAAGGGTGACATGGACATCGTCCTTATTTTCGTAAGCACTTCAATATAAATATACTTGCATTTGTCCTCTAACCAATGTCACGTTCAAAAGGCTGGTCTGTTTTCAGCTGTCAGCACGTCCTTCATCGTTGGCACGGGGTCCAGTCTCTCGCCCAATCCTAGTGATACTACCAATGCCTTATTGATGATCTTAATCCACACAATCAACAATTCCACCTTCAGCGGGCAGGATCTTGAACTCCGGCCATGGCATGGACCTGGCTCACCTGTTGTTTGGATCCAAACACTCATGTATGCCAGCCTTTCTGCCAGCCTTCTCGCAGCCTTGGGAGCGATGCTTGGCAAACAATGGTTAAGCCACTTCCAGCGTTCCGGCCGCGGGACAATGGGCACTCGCGGCCGAAGACGCCAACAGAAGTTAGATGGTTTTCAGACGTGGCACTTTGACACTACTTTGGAGATGCTCCCTGTACTTCTTCAAATCTCCCTCCTTTTATTCGCAATCGCCCTTGCCGCAAATATATGGACACAGCAGCATGTCGTCGCGTCAGTCATTATCGGCACCACTACTCTTGGCGTCCTCTTCTACATTTCGATCGTCGTCTCCTCGCTTATTGCGATAAACTGTCCATTCCAAACCCCAGCTTCCAATCTACTTCGCATGTCCGGCCGGATGCTACTCGGCTACTTCAGCAAGCTGCAGAAACAGGAGAGTCTCAAAGCAACCTGCATGTGGTACCTTCTCTACATACCCGTTGCTATGCTTAACACACTGGACTCGCTCTTGTCCAAACCTTCGTCACATACCCTATCACGTGGACAACCCAGCTCACCTGAACACCTCGATGCTCCATCAATTCGATGGCTACTGGAGACCTCCACCGATCCTGACGTAGTCACCACTGCAGCGTATCTAGTACCCGAAGTGGAGTGGCCTCCATCTCTTGACGTTTCCACAACACTTGTGCAGCTCCGCGATACTTTCCTCAGTTGCTTCGAAGACACTCAGTATGGCCAACCAACACTGGTCAAATTTGGCCGCGAGCCTGCCATCGCGTGCGGCAAAGCATTTGTTCACTTGTATATCGAGCGGCGGTCCTTTGGCGAGCGACCAATTTTACAGCAGGATACCTCAGAGCCTACTTTATCGACACCTACCCCATCCCGCGTTCACGATATACAACGGCTCCTCTCATTACAAGGCGATGACCCAGAGTTATCGTTTATATGTAGTTTAATCTTGGAGGTCGTATTCGACGATGGAATCATGGCACCAATCTCTTTACGTACATCCAAGATACCGGATTCTTTCCTTCTGTGGATGTCCCATTGTCTCCTTCACTGCCTGGTTCAACCCGACTACTCGAGGTTCTGGAGACGCCGGGCTCTTGATGCCATTACGAGGCTGCTTGTTAACCCTCTACCCCCGAGTAATATACTGGCAAATTGTCTGATGGCAGCGAGTCTTTTGCTGGATCACGAGATCGACTCATGGGAGTTTGTAGTTGTCGATAAAAGGCGAGTCATATCTTGCAACCCCAATCTCGAATCATGGCTGATCCTAAGCCGTAGCTCATCCGTCCAGTCGTTACTTATCTCGGTCCTGGAAAGGATGCAGCAGTCAATAAACAACCAGACTATTCGACTTGACCTCCGCGACCGCTCCGCCATCTACACTCTCAGACTCCTTGAACCAATCACCACCGTTCTTGAGGTTGAAAAATTCCGCCAAATCGCGTTTGACTGTGGTATCGCACAATGGGGACTCAGGCTCTGTCAAAGCTTGGTGCAAGCCATCATTCCAGAGGTCGGCAGTCACGACGCTCAGGATCGGGTCTGGAAAGACGCACGAGCTGCTCTTCATTTGAGCATTGTTACTGCAGGTCTTGGGGACCACGAGCTAGGTGATGAAGGGATCCCATGTAGTTCACTGGCCACTCACTTTCGTGAGAAGTCCGTGGCTGATTGCAGTTGGCTCGTCGACTGTGCCATTTACCATTACCAAAACTTTGACGAATCAGCACTCATCGACGTTCTGTTGACAATGAACGAGATCAACGAATTGGGAAGCTCGGCGAAGGTTACCTCCTACCTTGTACTATCATCTTTGCGATGGGATCAGACAAATCAGCCCAACTTCGCGACGCTGCCTTGCGAGCAGTCCATTCTACAAGGAGGGCTTTGGGGTCATTGGCCGAAGATTTTATCCCACCCACACTCCGTCTCGAGTTTTCGGGTGTCCTCAAAGCGACCGTCAGCCCCGACACTTTGTTAGGACGCGACATCAGCGATGAAGAAGCTCGCGACGAGGTGACAGCCAAACAAAACCTACGTTATTTACAAATACTATTTTCGTTGGCTGAAAACGACTTGTGGGCCCATCAGCTCCGAAATGACGGGCATCTGGACATTTGCCTTACCATCGCGAATGAAATTGAGTTTCTCAAGATCTTTCCCCTCAAAGATCAACTCGCGTTATACACCGTCCTCACACTCCCCATCCTCGGCGGAAAGGGAAATGGTCACAAACTCTCCGATGACTTGTACACCTCACTTCTATGGTATTTTGCGGCATTGCGCTCAAACGTTGCCCTTGGCCATTCGGACTATCAGCTTGGTGATATATTACAGCCGCTCACTGAGGCTACGATGGCGCACCTGGGACAAGACGCAGATTTTGTTAGAGATACCCTCAGGTCACAAGTCAAGCGAACACTCGACCACCTCGCTGAACGCGACGCGGTCACCTTGACAACGTCTCTTGGAGAGAGCTTAAGCAGGCTAATGCATTCACCATACTTGAGTTCACAGTCTGGACAAGTGGATGCTTTCTTCCGTTCCAGGTATTGGCCAAACATCGACACGACAACCCAGCGAATGGTTCCACGCAGTTTCACTTTGGCTTATACTAGTAGACCTCCTAGTCCAAGTCCCACTGCCCCTTTGATGCCAAGTATTTAGAAACTTTTCTGCCGTCTTCGAACTGGTGCAATCTAGTTGTGGTTGAGCTGCATGTGATCGTTGGGCTCTTGTCTGTGTTGTCAACCAAGTTAGGACGTACATTATGATAAAGATTATATATAACTATCATGCACATGGCCAGTAGTGGTGAGAGCGACCTCCTTGTCTATACGCAGCCCGACCATGACCATGGAAAAGCCTACTGCGACGTGGAGAGCGACAGCGCCTAGGCGGAGCATTCTTCGCGGAAGAAAAAGCGGCGACGCAGGACAGAACAACTTTGTTCTGGTTATCCATGGCGGAGCCGGCACAATGAACCGGGAAGGCTCGACACCCGAAAAACGCGCCCTGTATAGAGCTGCATTGGGCCGTGCGCTCAAGGCTGGTCACGAAGTACTTAAGAGCGGAGGAGAAGCTATGGACGCTGCCGTTGCAGCTGTCACCGTCATGGAAGGTACGTCAAATCCCAGCCGAACATTGTCCTCGCATTCCAGTCTCATGAATCATCACATTCTTATCTTATCTTGAAAAGATTGCCCTCTGTTTAACTCTGCAAAGGGTGCGGTCTTCAACGTGGCTGGAAAGGTCAGATTTCTGCATGCCGACGGACATGTTTTTCGAGGAGTATTCAGTGCGGTTGTGGCTACAGAACGAGCTGGAGGCATCCATCATGCTATCCAAACCTCCCGCCGCACACCCCGCTATGCCGACTTCACGCCGTGGTACTTCGCTCACACTCCTCACGTGTACCCGGAACCCCTCTCAGCTTGTTCGGGCACTGTACCTTGCACCTGAAATCGCACCCCACCCAATGCTTTCCGGTGCGGCAGCGGAAGCGATCGGTTCCGAACACCTCGGTATCGATACCGTCGATCCCTCATACTTCTGGACGGAGGCGAGGTGGAGGGAACACAGACGTGGTCTTGGGCTGCCTGACTCTGACTCAGATACCGCGACAGAAGTTGGTACGTCTACAAGCGAGAAGTTCGACCCGCTTGACTTGATGCCGACTGGCACTGTCGGTGCCGTTGCGTTGGATGTCCGAGGGTGTATCACCGCTGTCACCTCGACAGGTGGGAGGACCAATAAATTGGTCGGACGCGTTGGTGACACTCCTGTGATGGGCAGTGGCTTCTGGGCCGAGGAATGGAAGCGCGAAGGCGGTCTCCTCAAGAGGACCTGGGATCGCTTGAGAGGAAAGCCGGTCTACGAAGGTGTTGGAGTCTCTGGGACTGGCGACGGTGATGTACGACGAGTATACTTGCACGACACGGAAACATGCTGAATTACATTTTCAGTACTATATCCGCCAGAATACCGCATCGACAGTGGCGCGTCGCATGCAATACCTCGAGGAGCCCCTTGGCCAAGCAGCCCAACAAGTTGTCAACGCCTTGTTCGAGGATGGTGGCATGGGTGGCATCATTGCTCTTGACAGGAACGGAAACGGTGAATACTGTTTTCTGCCTCATTTATTACTGGCTGAAAGCTCATAATGCCAAATCACCCGCCGACGCAGTTGCGCTTCCACTTAACTGCAGCGGCATGTACCGTGGCGTTATCCGTCCCGATGGCGTGCCTATGACTGCTATTTTCTTTGATGAAGAGTTGTCCGAGCTTTGAGGTTTCTGATACGCTGCCTTGACCGTTATCTCTGTCGAAATTATACCACGCTGGATACCACCTGACTCAAATATTATGCTGTCTGGGTGGACAGGGTTATAGTACGTTAGAGACGGTGAATATCGACTAGCGACTGTGTATCTATCTACTCGAATAGAAATCCTGGTGGAGGGACTCGTGGACTTGCGGGTGAACCAGTTGATTTCAAGATAGCACGCAATGAGCGAGACCATACATCATTGTCGTTGGCCATCGTGTACTGTAGCTAACGCAGTTATTCTTTCGCTGAACGGCAGGGGAACGTACGTTACTCACCCCGATGGCGTACGGCCTATGGCTGCTATATTCTCTGATCAGACAGTCACCTCTCCGAGTTTTAAGCTTTTTCCGGAGTCGCGATTATCATGGAGAGACTGTTGATCAAAGAATGTGGCTGCGAATAGACCCTATGAGTCTCAACCGTGTCCCTGTCATACTGCATGATACAACGGCACTCAGATACATTGACAACCTTCAGGCAATATAAATCGGCGGATACTATCCCCCAGACGTGCCCATCGATATACAGATAGCTTCATATCACGACCCTCTCTGTGCAGTCCGAAGAACAGACCGTGCCAGGTTGATATACTGCTCAGCGCCCTTATCGTCCGACGCATCATGTTCCCTCTTTTCCCAATGCGTGATGCTGCTCCCGACGAGTGACCAAGCCTCCTGCGGCGAATGTTCGTCGATCCAGCGCACGTACTCCGCTTCTTGCCATCCATGGAGCGTGTGTGGAAGCGATACTGGTGATCGTACGAGGATGTGGTGGAGGACGACGAGCGGCGGGAGGCCGATGGTGCGCTCGGGTGAGGCCAGGAATGCGTTGTCGAGGAATAGAAGTGGTCTATGATGACATCACGCATCGTCAGTACATATCTAGTTCGGCCGCGACGAAGATCCCTACCGCATTGCTCTCAAGGTCTTGTATTCATCGCCGATGCTCTCGAGGTTGCCGCCACGCTTACTTTGGGGACCATCTGCCAAGAAGGCACTGAGAGAAAACTCTAACTCCGTCATGTCCGTTGTAAGCTGCAGTTTACCGCTCTCTCCGAGCGGTTTTGCGATCGACGCATGCAAAATAAATACTCGGATGACATATTTCACGATAACAGGGACCCTATTCCAACCAAGATCAGTCAAGTGTTTTGTATGTCGATAGGAAAGGACGGCTATACCAAGTTCGCGTGACCTCGGGTGCAAAGTTGCTGAGTATACCCGTCTTCACAAAATTCAGTTTATCAACCAGATCTTTCATGTAGAGACTTGTTCCCGCCATTCCCGCCATTGGGTCTATGACTCTCCGTAGATCTAGCCTATGGAGCCTTGACACGATGGCCGAGAGCTCCCTCTTGATAGCGGTCAGTAGGGGATCGACGACTTGGTCGTATCTCGCTCGAATTTTCTGATGATAAATCGTGAGCAGAAAGTAAGGAAGGATACCGCTTCAGGGTGCCACATACGTTTATACTGGGTCCGATGGAAATAGAGACACTATCAGTATGCTCCTCCACAAGTTTCTCTAGCTTGGTCCAGCAATGATACACGCAAGTGGTGACCTGGCCGTTCAGGACTTGTTGTGGCGTAGCCATCGGACCTAAAAGCGACACAGCAGAACGGTCCGTGACAATCTGTGGCAACTGGCGTTAGCTACTTTCACCCCAATGCGCTTGGTCGCAGAGTGGTCTTACCAATCCATCAACCTTGGAGGCTACGGTTTCCAAGCTCATTGCTGCGTTCTTGGCGACGGCCCGCACCAACAACGGGTCGAAACGCGCAGAATCAAGCTCGTTGGTTACCGTCCGCACGATGTTGATGCCTTCGTTGGCACCCGGAGGAGAGCGAGAGCCTCCAGAAAATGCCTGGGCGACAGCCTCGTTCAATCTCGTGGAGGAACGAGAGACATATAGAGCTTCGAAAGTGGAGACGGCGCGTAGAACGAGGATTGTTTCTGGACTTGATTCGTTGTGAATAGGTGTGAGCAATGAGTTGCACTGGATGAGGGAAGAAACTCACGATTGATACGATTGAGTATACACAGTATCTGTATGCACGGCAATGCCAGCGAAGAACTCATGGAGGAGTCGTAAGAACTTTGGATACCCTGAGCTTAGAGTTTGTTGCAGGAAAGTGGAACCTAGATTGATGTCAGATTGTCCTGACAGCACCTAAATGAATGTGACCCAACTTTTGGCAGCATCGCGAGCGTATTTTTCAAAAGACTTCCCTAGCGAGGCCCAGAATGCGGTTCTTGGTTTACTTTCCAAGGCCTGGTGTTGTTTAGTCAAATAACTACGGTGATCCGGGTGATGATACTAACCTTCATGGACTCGTCGATGAATGAGACTCCAGTCAATGGATTCTTCTTCAAATTCAGGACTTTCTCGAGGGTATACACCTTATGTTTCATTCGGGGCAAAGATCAACACACGAACAACGATGGCCAGAAGGGAGGATCCTACCTTGATACAACATCCTGCCATCTCCTCAACCAGACACTCAAGTCGCGACCATAACGCAGCCGCGAATTGAGGCGCTGTGATATTTGTCGGCTCTGTCCGCACACGCGACTTATAGAGCAATCCCTGCGAAGCTTGCTGAGGTTCTACAATCGCGAGGAGAGTGTACATCTGCATGTGACCAACTCCAGCATAAGCAAGACGGCCCACCTTTCGCCACAATTTCTTTTGATATACGAGAAAGATCGAAGGCGCTCTGGATGCGTTCCTCCACAGCTTCACTTAGATCACGCACAAGACCCTGCACGAGAGTTGGCAGGACACGTAAGTTGTAAGCCGTCTGTAATGAGGAGGCGAGTAGTGATTGATCCTTCCAACGGTGTCAGATTCTGTCGGCTGGGTCAGAAATGGGACTCACCAGTGAGGTCAGCCCCTGAATCACCATGGCTTCCATCTCTTCTGTAACTTTCTTTCGAGCATCTGTGATGAAAGGGATGTATGCGGCGGCTGCGTTGACAGAGCGAAGTGGAATGGTATTCGCGTTCGCTGGCAGCATGGACTCCCCGTCCGAATGAGACACTGCTCCTTCCGGATGAGCCTCGTCAGGCCCATCCAGTAATGCACCTACTCGTCGTCAGAAACTCGTTCTACTAAAACACAGCCGTTGATACTCGCCCAATTCTGCAATGCTAAGCGCGGCTTTGGCAATCGTTCGCTCCTTTTCTTCTTGGTGTTCCGCAGAAGGCTCATTCGTGCTGTTGGGCCGCTTCTCCTTTGTGCTATTGGCTCCTTCATAACTAGCTAACTCGCTCATCTGGATCTCCAGTCGTTTAGCAAGGACAGCGAACCGCGCAGTACGTCGAAGAGCATCGTTTGCTTGTTGTATGCGCTGAAGACGGGCTACGTTGGCCTGTAGAGCCTGATAAGGCATGCGAATTTTCTGACGAAGCCTTTTGGGCCATGTTAATGCTGAAGGGGAGCAACCCAACACGGACACTCACTTTTCAATGGAGGACTCTACATCATCCAGACCCCGTCGAACGGACGACAAGGATCCTGAGAGCTGGCTCACATTTGAGGCGTGCTGCAACAAGTCTTCATGGTGTGCTGTGACCTGCATTCGCGCCTTTGAGTACGCCCTCCCAAACACACACTCCCAAACGTACCAACGCTTTTATTTGTTTGCCGACGTCCTCGACGCCAAGGTCAAGCTTGGAAATGGCAACTGAGATATCCTCCTTGACTGGTTCCAAGATCGAGACGGAGGTCCTTGGCTTGGAGTGTATCTGCTGAGTAGATAGGGTTGGAGGGTATGGTTCACCTGCTAGTACGGCGTTGGCGTACTCATTGGCGTCGAACTCTGGGATGGCGAAGACGGAATAGTCTGCTATCGATACAGCTGCCAGTGAGCAGTCATTTTGGTCGATGAAGCTTAAACGTGGAATACCTGCCATGTTATATGCTCAAGCTTCAAACTAAGTCGACTCAAGTTGCGTTCCCGCTTGTCGCTGTTCTCATATGTACGGAGGCCCCAAGTTAACACAACCAAGATGCTTTTCAATCCGGGGAATGTAGATATTGATATTTCATTAAATTAATGACGAGTTAATTGTGCACTGCCCTGTGACAATGGATCACACTCACGGGATATGTCACACCGCGTTTGTCACTGACGCGTCGCGTCATTCCCCCTGAGCCTCTCACCCAATGAGGCAGTTTCGTGTTTATCTATCCTGATGCACACTGGCAGTAGTAATTCCAAAAAAAAGTGCGACGACGGTAATCCTATGTCCCCTCCCAGTACATCCTCGATAACATTATGGTACAAATCCTCCCTGTCATCCCCAAACACTACCAGGTGCAAACCTAATGCAAAACAAAGCGATAGCAGTGTGGACACAAACAGGAGAGTGAATCTCACAAATACACATAGGTAAAATTCTGGAATGGAAGAAAAGTGAGAAAAAGAGAGACAGAAAAAATAAAAAAGGAACTTGAATCGAGAAGATCCTAATGATAATACAACCTTCACTATACCCACACACGTGTGCACTCGTGGTACAAATGTGTTGTGATAACTCCATGCAATGCAAATGCCAAACAGTGACTGTATACATTGTGAGATCAAGAAACAAGTCGTTGCTTCCAATGCGATATGTGCGTAATACCGGTGCCGGTGCCGGTGCCGGTCCTAATGCTGTCGTGGTACGTGTCGGGACGTCAATCAACGTCTACGGTTCTTTGGCCTCGATCGCGCCTTAGGCCGCGCCTGCGCGGTCGTCTTCGTCTTCGTTTCTTCTGTGGTAGCTTCTGCTTTGTTCTTCGCAGGTGCTCTCGCTCGAGGGCCAGCTTTGGCCCTCGGGCGTGCAGTTCGAGCCCTTTTCGCAGCGGGCTCAACCACTTCTTCTACTACTTCTTCATCCTCGACTACCTCCACGGTTTGGGCTGCCTTAGGTCTGGCTGCCTCTTCATCGTACAAGCTGACGGCAGTACTCGACCCCGACTCCGCTCCTCCGACAGACTCGGGGGTTACTGATGAGGACGATTCACGGGACGGGGTGTGTGCCTGAGATGGTGCCTGAGACAGGTCTCGAGTCCGAAGGGGTGGGGTAAGGGTTGACGCGATAGATGCAGGTGACCCAGTACTAGCTGCTTTCGCCTTCCGCTGTCGCTGACGCAAGCTTTTCCGCAGCTCAGGTGCCTCCTCCTCTGCATCAGGCAGCTCAAGCAGGACTGACTCGTCCTGAGCGGTTGGGGCGAGAAGCGCAAGAGACTCGATCCTCTCACGCTTCGCAGCTTTGGTGACAGTTGGCACAGGCGAAGGCCCATCAGTCATCAGTAAAAGTGCAGGCTCGTTTGCCCCGGGCGCATCGGGCGCATCGGGCGCATCGCCTTGCTTGGACTCGTCATCTCCAGCTTCGTCACGGGCCTTAGCCTTGGCTTGTGCTGCGTCCCTTGGGCGGATAGCACCCGATCTACGCGTCTTGGCACGCTTGCGAGGTAGGGGCGACGTTGTTCTCTCCTCTTCGTCGACAGTTTCGTCTCCACTTGCTCCGTTGGTTGCTAAAGGGAGGATAGCGGGAGCTTTACGCTTCCGGAGGTTCATACGGTTTTCTGGTTCGGCGGGGTTATAGGTCGCATACCATGGAATAGAAGCGAGTGCAGGTGCATAAGCGAGCTGCATGCTCTTGAGAATCCAGAGGTTCTCTGGAACGTCGATCCATCCAATCGGAGAGAGAATAGGCGTTGGAGTGGTATCTGTAAGAGAGGTGTCAATACAATATAGACCGGGACACGTAAGATTGTAATGGGAGGCGGGTCGGGAGGAGCGGATTCCCAGAGACATGAGATCGACTTGACACGAAGAACTCACCTAGAACAGATTGTATCATCATCGCAGTAGCCCTTTTCTGTTCCTTGTTCCAGAAAGCCCAGTGGGCTGGATGAAGGGGGTGGTAAAACACCGAGAGAGCAACGAGCGTCAGGACCCGCTTGTCCGTGGGCAGTGGTGGACACTCAGGTGGGGCGATGGCTGCAGCATCAAGGAAATTTCGCACAGATGGCAATTTTGCGGTAAGAACACCATCTGCGAGTACTCCAGGTGCCACCGGGGGTGCTGGAACGGTGGTAGGATATGACCGGGACGTGGGTGGTGGGGGCTGGGTGAGTATGTGAAGTGGATCGTGCCGCGGATATATGGGTTCTGGAGGGTGTTGGGGCGGGTTTGCGCTGCAGTTCTGAGGCGCATCTGGGCGAACTGATGATATGGGGAATCTGGAAGGGGACGGGGCGTGTATGTCGTACTCGAGCGAAGTGGGCTGGTTACGAGAGCGGGGATAAGTCATTGCTTGACGGGTGTGCAAGGACGACCGGAATGGGTCAGAATGCATTTGGCTCAGAGTGCCTATCATGGTGAATGGGCACTGAGAGCTAGTGGTAATATGGCGATTCAACAAAGACGGGCTAACGGTGCGGCGGTGGAAGCTATCACTTACACACGTTCCTAATGGCAGTAATCTGTGTACAAGGGTGTAGATGTGTTTGGATGATAGATATAGTGGGGAGCGGGCAGGAAATGGCGAGGACGATAAATGAGATGATCACGGTGGAAAGAAAGCGTTGTGTCTGAGTGGTGCAAGCTCAGCGCGCCGGAAGGCGAGGCAGGGCACGCTCTAACCAATTCCCGATTCGGCACACCACCGAATTCGGTTACATCTCCCCAACACGTGGTTCATAATAGATCGTTGCGCGTTTACAGCAAACAAGAAAATCAAACAAGACGTTGCTAAATAATCGACCTTCTTTCTCGTTGTTAACCCTTTGTGCTGCAGACTAAACCATCCTCTTTTTGTTGCGCTCTCGCAGACCGACAGCAGCAGCGGAACGATAACGGAACTAATTTGAGCAGTGATCTAATTCGCTTAGCGGCGAGCATCTAATCTTATCGTTCATCCACTCCACTTCGATGAAATCATACCATATTAAGGTCGATTCACCAATTGGCAGGTAGGTACACGCTTGATGTCAAAACATTTCACAGATACAAGATCAGATACCTCGAGGATGTAGCGATTTAGATCAGTACTATGAGAGGACACACACAAGACGACACACATATCGTCGTTATTTACCCACAATATCCTCGGGTAAACTTACATCACGAGGAAAATATCCCTGCATCCACGTCATCCCAGCCGATCGATGAGAGCGAAAGAAGGCCTCGCCGGCTCATCCGCCCGAAGAACGACCACACGACATTTGGGTCGTGCGGAGCTTCGTCATGATTGGCGACGGCTATGCGCCCAAATAGCTTTTGCCTGCACATGTCAAACTGGGTATGGCGTGGGCGGCAATTCTGCCAGTTCAGCGAGCATGCATCGCAGTCTTGCAGTATTAAAATCTTCGGCCGATGCGATAATCACAGCACGCATCACAAGCGAGGGATCGATGTCAGGTGGTGGCAAGTAGGCTGGAAGCATGGGGATAGGCAACTGGGACTGGTCAGCAGAGACGGGAAGAAGCATGTCATATCAATTCAACTGAGCACAACTACGACAGGGATGCCTTACATCAGCCCGCTCAAGGTACCCAACGACCCACACGTAGCCCTTTCGCTCTAGGGCCCAGTGGTGGTCCACGTGGCGGTTTTTGGGTTCCTTTGTCGCGCTGTGAACGGAAAGGAGAGCATCTGCGTCGACGCAGAGATTCACATCGACCAGCAAGGCGCTGGATGCATCGTACAGCAATACAAGTGCAGTTTCAGCATCATATGTGAGCATCCTGTGTCATGATGGGAAAGTGATTCGGTGTTGATTGAAGACACGACATTGAGCAGATGTAATCAGAGGCACACCTTCCTGCAACGCGCAATTTCCGCCCAATATCGTCTTCGGTGATGCAATCTAACATCATAACCGTGGCATGGTCCACTTGCTGCGGCATACCAGGCTATCAAGCGACGGAACTTATGAGACGGTTTGAATTAAAATCAGTGATTATCACGCCCCAAGAAAAGAAATGGAGTAAAAAGAACAGCAGGAGGGCACGACTTCTGCGTCTGGCCACTGGATCTGGTGGGAGGTCGATTTCAGGAGAAAGGTGCTTCCATTCTAGGCGGCTTTGTTTGCCAGAAGCTTCTGATCTTAACACATACAAGCAAGGAACAACAGGAAGCTTGCCAAGGCCTCTCCTAACTAGCACTGAGTGCTGGCAGTTTCCACTTTGCTATCATGAGTGTTCACGTCTTCCACAGCAATTGCATCAGATTTCGATTTCTTGGTCGAGTTCACAATTCTATTCACAACTCAGTCTCGTGCGACAGCCGCCACTCGTCCCTATCAACGTAAAGTCAATATTCTATTGCCCTTTCTGGACTTTCCAACATTCCGGCTTATCACTGTTGCGGTGTATCGGAGCTCCCAACATGATTCTTGTCCACAAAAGCACCTCAATTTCGCAGCGCCGTGACTGATAAGCAACCTTGGCTTTCTCTCTTATAGTGCACCCTGGCCTTGACCTTGCGCAATCTTCTCCGTAATTCCTCATAGCACTATTGGACAGCTAGGCATACCAAGCACTGGATGGTACATTATTTCCAGATTATAAAACTGGGTAAAGGATAGGATGTCCGGGGACGACTGCGATTTCGAAGTCTCGGACCTCGAACGCATATCTATGATTCCCACCGATCACGATCACACTTGCCGAAGTGATCGACACCACGGACTCCAATCATCCACTCACGGGCTCTTCCGATCGTTTCGCCTTGCCTGTAGGACCATACAGTTAATGCACCTGATGCTGTCCCCACATTCTACTAGAACATCTTACACTCGATTGTCGTTCTAGTCGTCTGGCTCCTCAAGCCAAAGTCACGTTAGCTCCACCACATCAGGCTTCCCTGGTTCTAAAATAAACGAAGCTCATCTATCTTTGTAGTGGTTCTCACGTACAAAGTCCTAGGAGCCTTTAACGCCCCCGCGGACTCTTCAACACAATCAACTCGACCATTTCCAACGTCCTCGACTTGTCGATGTCTGCATTCGCCGCCCTTTTCGCCTCTTTCCACGTTGCTGTGCCACCGCATACGGGCGATAAGTACGTTGTTCATCGGCATGACGTGTGAAACCACCTTTCCGTCCCACCGGCATCGTGCCGTAAAGGTATCTCTATGAACGACCCCTCGTTGATATTGCATTCTCACACCTCAAGATTCGCAGGATGGAACGTCTGGAATTATGGAAGCCCCGGAAGCAACGTGCGGCTTGCGATTTAGGCACCGAACTCGCGCCTGTCCCCCCGCTTTTCGGTTGCGAGCTCGAGTGAGCAGTCTCGCATTCAGTGTGCGTGTTTGGTGGCTGCCCATATGTAGATATAATAATCTGTTTCTGACCTTGTCTCATCCTGTGGGGTCCACCATTACTCTGCTGCACAGCAGAGACGTTGCATCAGGTAACTTCTACACCGGGTCCGCCTTTTACATTTTCAAATGGGACTTGCAGCGCGGCGTTCTACATACAGGTGTTTTCTTGTGCATTCCACTGGTCCCACTAACAAACCGATAATTACCGATCATCCTGTAGGACTGGCGGCACAGGTTCTTCAAACTGATCGACGCTGGTGCCTGTGTAGTGTGCACAGGATATTGATACTAATAGGCCCTACATGATCGGCTTCTAGTCAGAAAAGCCGCTTTGACCTCCGTTGTAACAGTTGTAACGTATCCACGGCCACGGCTACAATGTATTGCGTATGGCGCACGGCGCACGCATATTTGCTTCCGGCATTCCAAAACATACCAGAAGAACACACTGAGACAACCTTTCCCGCGAGCGAAAGGACAGCAAGGATAGGGACCCCTCGGTCCGGTAGGTGGGCGAATGGTCCGGGCGCACACGAATTTGGGAGCAGTAAATCCATGGAGGTGGCACGGCGTTGATAGTGAGGCAATACACCATTGGAATTGGAAAGCTTTCGCCCATGATCATCCAATACGTCAGAGGGGACCTTCACTTTCTTGGGCGCACGGGACACACGTTCGAGCGTATTGCGGACTTTTTAGAATCGACTCCTCACGGAGTTGTGTCCATCACGGGGATAGATCAAGTGTCCAAGTGTCAGTGGCGCGGCGCGACAGGGACCTTGGCACGTTTGGAAAGTTTTGTGAGAAATTGTGGAAAGTTATACCTATTGGACCGTGCCAAACAATGTCACGTCACGGTTCGTATACAGTACTGGCTCGTGATCGGGTGACCGCGATGCCGGTCCCTGGATCGTCTTACTGCCGCGGGAGGCGTCCAAGTCAGAATAGAGATAGCTATCGATTGCGCATGGACTCACGAAGTTAATCGTTTCTCTCGTAGTATTTGATTGAACGAGTATGATACCGCGGATCGGCTGACAAGAAGGACGGTGGCGTAGAGGCTTTTGGCTCTGTGTACTACTTACGATGGTCAGCTAGTGACATGACTGATGTCGGGAAGCCCGTGCTAAAGTGGGTCACGACCGGCGAAAGTGGACAAATCCGGTCGGGGGTTTTCAATTTCGCTTAGATCGGAATGGTGGCGATGATAAGTTTACCGTACATCGGTTATGTGAGCGCGCTCCTTGGAAGGCGGGAGCGTCTGGGATTTGTTTTGGGAGCTTATCTACTTTTGGGGCTGGAGGATGGGCCCCCCGCCCAGAGCTTGAGGTTGATCTACGGCCAAGATGCTTTGTATGAGCCCTGCTCGTGCACAGATTGCGAGAGTGGAGGTGCATAGTCCTGAAGTTGAAAGATGAAATTTAGATAAAAACTGGGTTGGTTGTATCATGCCTATTCTGGGATACTAGGTGACGTTCCTGGAGGGAAACCGATTTGGACCTTGGCAAAAATACAGTGTCCATGTGTCACAGTGAGACATGTGAGAATGTAGACGAGACCTAGAAAGTTGTTTGAGTTTGAGAGCCATCCCGTGGACTCATCGTCTCATACATATACGTTGCTTATCAGTACCATGAGTGTCTGTATCGCATTGTGAAGATGTTGATGAAGAGAACCTCGAGCCCTGAAGGAGGGCCGCGAAGGGCGTGGCAAGATGTGACGAAGATGCGGGTGATGGAAAGCTAACCTGGAAACATTGAAGCCAAATCCACGGATATGTTCTGGCCTTTTGGAAAGTGGTGGCCCGAAACGTGGTAACAGTCGGTAGTCACCCGCCGAGAACTGCAAGGGGAAATGAGGGCGAACGTTAGCAATCAAATTCGTGGATGGGAAGCCTTGGAAGGTTGGTCCTTCGTCGTTGCCGGCCGAACTGAGTTGGAACGTGTTGGACAGCTGTGTAACATCATGTTATCAACTCTTGCGTTGTATATGTCTCAGAACTTATCGCCCTTATAGTCGGCGGAATATGGTAGGCCATCCTAAGCAGCATTACAAGGGTCGGGGCGAACATCATGCCCATGAACCTTGAACTTTGGTCACTCCACCGGTCTACCGGAGGGACAGGGAGTATGGAACCTTGGGTTGATCCGATATACATACAGGCTATACATGCTGGCCGTAATATTTGCCATGTGCATGACACTCGCCCTGTCAACGTTTCAAGCCAGAGATGACTATCGTACATGCATACAACAAGATTCCTCGTCAGCCTCGCCCCCACTTGAGCAGTAATGCCAACATTGAAGAATTCAACTTGGCTGTAGAATAATAATAAAAATCGAACAATATTGGGGGTTGTTGTATAATTTTTTTGTTACAAGACTATTACTATCCACTTGTTAATGTAAGCGCTGTGACCGGCAAGGCACTACCTGTTTAGCCAAATTGTGCTTCCGCCTAGCGGGTACTCACAACTCCTCCAGCCATTGTTGCGCTGGCCACCGCTTTCTCTCTTCCCACTACTACCATCCTCAAAAATGTCAGGTCAGCTCTCCTCCTCCTCATCCTCCTCGACGTCCTTATCCAACCCCAAACTCAAGAAACGGTGAGTTCTCCCTCCTCACCCCATCTACCCATGTTCTCACCCTTCGTCATTCTATCTCTTAACAGGAGATGGACGCGCGAGCAGCTCCTCAAGAGCCTAGAGGTCATCCTACCACTACAATACACAGTACTAGTACATGTTCCTGACAAGTTCCCTTACATTTCCAGATCTTGGGCCCTCTGGCAGCCCCGCTGCCACCAGACCTGCCCCCATCTCCTCCCTCGTCCCGGTTAAACTCCCCTGCCCCTCTCACACTCAAGCGGAAGCACGATCTATCTCAAGATTCAGAAACTACAAAGCGGTCGCGCATTACCAATGTGTCAGACAGTTCCTCACAGCACCATCACCACCACTATCATCCCCCGCCGCCGCCTCCCCCTTCGCTCCACAGGTCTTCCAATCAACCTTCCAACTTCAATCTGCGCTCTGAACCATCGGAAGATGGTGAAGTCAGAGAAGAAATGGCATCAATCACCTCTCGTGCACCGGCGCTTTCTGTGCTACCATCATTCGTGCCTGTCCGTCGACCAAGACGAGGCAAAGTATCCTCACAGGACTTTGATGTAATACACCAAAAGTATCATCTCGCAGGTCGTCTCCTCAAGTTCTCTGGTGACGCCCGATTTTGGTCAACATACCCTGCCTCTCATAAGGAATATCGGCCATTATCACATCCTCCTCCCCCAAACTCAAAGTATCATAAATACGGTGCTTTAATTGCACGACTGGAGCTCGTCGATGCCCTAGTCTGCTTCGCCTATTCGTTATGGATCAAGGACTACAGCAAGAAGGCCTGCTTCCGAGAGACATGGGTAACCATCGAAGCATTTTTGGGGTGGTGTAAAAACAAATGGACCACTGAGGATACATTTGGTGAACGCGAAAAAGCTCTATTGGGCTTGATGTAAGCATTTCACCTGCATTTCATGGTTTCACTCACGCATTATTCTCCCCTACACAGCTGGATGATCGAAGGCTTCATCCGGGCACGCAAGTTCTATTATGCGGCTAAACTGACGGTGGACCCTGAACTGGATCGCACATGGGCGAAGATGAAGTCTGAGATGTCAACGCTGACCCGGGAGGCGGAGAAAACGGAGATGAGTGGCATTGCGGGCACCGCAGGGCAACTCTCCCTGGGCTCTCAAGCGACGCCTCCGATGCTTCCCTCTCCCGCGAGCATCGCTCCCGCCAACAGTGCCAACTCGACGCCCATCACAAGCAGCGCAGGAGGTACCCCGAACACGAACAGTTCAAGCACCACACTGGTGGCTTCCCTGTCATCCAACCCACCACGTTCTGCACATACTGGCCCTGTTGCACTGCCGCCGCACTTGGTTGCTCACGTGCCTAACGGTTCTGATGGGCGTGCACCATCAGCCGGCATGATTGCGGCCGCCGCAAAGGCAACTGCCTCATTCGGCCCAACCTTCACATTCACGCTGAAAGAGCAATCGAACGGTGTCGTCTCAGCAGGGTATTGCATGGATCATGCCCAAAAGTATCTGACACTTCCGATCCTGGCCCGCCATTATCCCACGACGTTTGCGCGTATGGTGGGAACGAGCCTCTCAGCGCACGAGGAGCATGAACCAGATATTGAAGATGAAGAAGGCGAACTGTTTTGGCCTGGTCAGTGTGTTACTGGCGAGGGCCTCGGATGGGTTTGCCTCATGGGCAAGGCCATGGTCAAAGAAATCGGCCGTGACTTTGGGTATATCGGTCTCACTGGTGTCGTTCCCAAACCCGAACCTCCCTCTGGAGCATCTCCAGCAGATCCCTCGCGACAATCCGTTCATCGGTAACGGAACCTAGCAACCATTGTTAATTTCTTGCTGGCATCAACAAACTTAGGGTTCGGACGCATGGTTGGATTCGCGCACCGCGTAATCTTTTGGATGAAGTTTCTATTGGATTTTTTTTGGGGAGACTAAGGGAATGGATTTTGGCATACGGCTCATCGGCAGGCATTCGCAGTCTACAACTACCCGCGCCCGCCAAACCACCTCGCTTGGTGGCGAGCATGGAACTCGATCACGACAGCCACGATGATATCTGGCTCGCATCGGACGATCTCCATACGATCTCCAACTACTACCCTCGCAGCACGTGATGGCTGTGCGACCACACCAGAGCCAAGCTCTTCCACCACTGCAACACGAATTTGTATTATTACTTAAATCCGTCGTGGACCCGACCAGCTTTCGCATTTCAATGCAGTGGCTCCATGACGCTGTTTGATTCAGACTGGCGCGACCTTGCTATTTCTTCTTTCTTTCTGAATCAATCGCGCTAGTTCACTTCCAGCCTCGTCTTTATTTATCTCGATCTATCAGGCTTTCCAGGCCCACAGACACTCGCAAGCCTGGTCTGGCCGTTGCTCCAATCCGCATCCTCGTTCGTTATTCTTGTTCGTGGCTCTTCATCCAACTATGAGTGAAAAGAAAAGAATGATGGAACGGCCACGGTACATATGTACATTGTAGTCATATTTATCTCGCTCGGACGTAGCTAGATATCAAGAGCGGGCCAGCCGAATCTTGCACTGCATGCAATATTGCAGCCTCACCCATCGGTTGGTGGCTTGGAGGCAACGTGGATTGAAATGACTGTACGGTACAGACATATCTGTATCCAGTAGTAGACCAATCTGTAGATGCCATCATCAATGAATCACTGTTGGGCTGGTGCTACTCGGTGAGCTTCTTGTGGCGATCATCATTCCCCTCTTCACGCCGTTCCAGACTTTCCCTTATGGTCTTACCAGCGGTACTCCTGGATACTTATGTTTCGGGGTGACTTCCCACCGCGGCCTTGTCCATACGTACAATGCGCTGTACTTCTGGGGGTTCTCTGACTTTCTACCCAAAACCGGTGATCATATGAGTTTGGTCGTTATGTAAAATGGCGAATTTCTGTATCGAGGCTAGGAGAGGGAGGGGCGTAATCGTCGCAGGTTATATCGAGCACAGGCGTTCTATCGACTTGAACGTTGTGCAAGGGTTATTTGGGGTGGTGGCCGGATCCAATCAAAAAGAACTTTTTTACACACTGAATTATTATTCCTTTCATGAAACTTAGATCCCGCATCTAGCAGGCTATTCCCTCTTCGTCAACGGGAGGCCGGTCGCTAGAACCCGCACGATGGAGCACACATGCACATGGATCATGAAGGAGCGGCGTAGCGCCACGCATGCTTGACAACCACTGGCAGAGCCAAGGAAAAGGATCATATGTTGCAATGTTGCATGCATAAGTGTCATCGACGATACATGGATAAAAGCATGGAGTTGCATTCATGGGGGCTAAACCGTTTGGAAATAGAAATGCAAAGGGAGAAAAGGGGGAGAGATATCGAGAAAAGCCCATATATAGCAGCCATACTTGTACCGCGACGCAAGTCCTCCCATATACGCCTTGCAAGTAGGACGCTTTTCACCGGTTGGACTTGGCGACACGTTCGAGTTCGTCCTTTTTCTGTGTCATGGGAGTGTGTGTGCGTCAGTTAGTGAAGGGTGGTTATACAGGTAGGGAGCTACCGACCTTGATGGCATACGAGTTCGAAGAGCCCTTGGCGGCGTTGATGAGCTCATCAGCAAGGCACTCGGCGATAGATTTTACGTTGCGGAATGCAGACTCGCGGGTCTATCAAGCCGTTAACAAATAAAATACATGTTAGATAGATGGTCTTTCTTACACCAACGGTCAGGAGCGAGATGGCCTGGTTCACTCTCCGCAGAGGTGACACATCAACGGCCTGGCGACGGACGGTACCTTGCGAACCGATACGGGTGGAGTCTTCTCGGGGACCAGTGTTGACGATGGCATCAACGAGAACCTAGTGGTCAGAGAGTAAACACCAATGTATCCACGGCCCAAACAAGAACCGACCTGGATGGGATTCTGGTCCGAGAGGAGGTGGATGATCTCGAAAGCGTGTGCGACGATACGGACGGCCATGAGCTTCTTGCCGTTGTTGCGGCCCTTCATCATCAAGCTAATGTCCACCAAACGCTCAGATACCTCTCCTCTGCGATCCGATTACACGGCGCATGCCTACCTGTCAACAAGACGCTCGACGATGGGCATTTGAGCCTTCTTGAATTGTTTCTTTGCATAACGGCCAGCAGTGTGCGGGAGGTAGACCGCGTGGCGGACCTGGATGTAATCCGTCAAGGAGATGTCCTTGACCTCCACACTAGAACCATGATCATCACGTCAATCGCAAGTTACTCCAAAAACATAGGTGCCGGCGTACTCCTGTGTGTCCCATTTGCCAAAGAGCTTGATGTCCTGGCCAAGTTTCGAGACGTCCCTTGGGAGAGTTTGAACTGCGGCCATTTTAAAGTTGTCTTGAGGTCTTGAGTACAAGGGTGGATTCCGCCTAGATCCTTTTGCACGACGAGCTCACTGTTTGTCTCTGTTGCTGGTAGGGACTACCAAAATTAAGGTTTGACAATTGGGCGGCTGTTGCCACAACTGTACAGTTTTACTTTCAGGATGTACCCCTGTCACCAACAAACGCAGAAATTTGGGTGAGCGGACAGGCTGAATTACTATGTGCGATATAAAGATATTGTGTACAACAAAGAAATGGTATGCACGGTAAAGCGTTCATCGTTGGCCTGAAGTGAATATCCCCATGTGACGATTTCTGTTTGAAACAGGTTACCCGCTGGACGACCACTTTCACCCTAGAGCTTGCCGATCGCGGATACCAAAAAGCTCGATGAGATCTAGAATAAGCTTTTAGCTGTTGACGACAGGAGAATAGTAATCACCACACTGACCTTGTAACCTTGCCTCCCTTTTCTCTCTCTGAGTCTCCGTCCGTTTGACTCCAGAGAATGCCTATCGAGAAGATGTGAAGAGTCAACCACTGAGACGACGGTAAGAACATGAGCGAAGACATACATGCTGGATCACCTGTTTCTTCCTCTCCTGGATCTCAATCACCTGGAAGCGGTGTCCATGTTAGGGGGTGATTTCGATGCAACTAGGAAAGGAAAGGGTCTTGCCTTGGATTCGACAGTGTTTTCAGCGATCAATTGGTATACGTGAACGGGTTTCTTCTGTCCAATGCTAGAGCCACATCACCCCCTGTGGATTTGGCAAGACATATTGGTCGGCTTACCGATTGCATCTATCAATGGCTTGACTCTCGATACCCTCCTATGAAAACGTTGAGCATCAAAGATGCCACAAGGCAATTCGTCACATTACCTGCCACCACCTGAACAAGTAACGAACGTCCGATACTGATCAGCACAAGAAATACAATACAACATACATAGTCGCTTACGGATCCATGCTGAGGTATAGTTAGCATTTAGGTAACAAAGCAGGAGCAGCATGGTGGACTTACAGGAAGACATTGTTCGCAACAGTGAGGTTAAGACCCAAAGCACCCGCTTTAAGCGAGATCAATAGCACCCTCGGGACCTCACCGTAGAAAGCAGAGCCGTCAATCGCCGGCTTGGCACTAGCAACCGGAGTCACTCTTGCTTTGCATTTTCCTTTCGCTTTCGCCTTGCCGTTACTCTTCTTTACCCGGGTCGAAATGGCATCTTCGAACTCGTCGTCGTCAACGTCATTTTCAACGACAAAGTCCGAATCGTTGCCATTAGGAAAGGAGTCATCATCGTTGATTGGGGTGCTCTGTGTTGCTGTTCGGCCCCGGCGGGTTGGTGGGAGGGGCGTTTCTTCGAAGGTAGACGAAGGAGCATTGGGCTCGAGGGGAATGCTGAAACGCTCCAAGACCTCCTGTCTTCTCCTAGCGGACAACTGACCATCAAAGCGTACATATGAAATGCTGTGGGTTGTCAATCGGCGTCAGTACTCAGATAACCATCCTTTTCGAAGACTTACCCGTGTTCTTCAAATGCCTCGCCGATCTATTCACCATATTAGAACATGCAGACGACCCATCAATTATACAGGAAGCATTACCTTATCCAAGAAAGAAGTGAATTGGGAGAAGACTATGCTCTTAGAGTCGCTGGGGATCAACTTGAGGAGGTGGATGAGCTGATCAATCTTGGCGGATGACCCAGTGCGTAGCTCGCTTTGGTCCTCGTCTTCATCTTGGCTTACAGGCGCTTGTGTGAGCTCGGTAGGCGGCGGCGGCTCCACCAAGTTCTGCATGCCAATGAGACGGCGATCCTGCAACCCTGCGAGTCAGCAGGGCGGTAATGCGACCAGCTGAGTAGAACACACCATCGGACACTTGGGATCCCTTGCGATCACTTCTGTTATGCTGTAGCTCTTGTTAGCCGAGATATGACGCCAGCGCACAGACCAATACTTACCAAGCCAAACAGAAAAGATGCGCACATGAGGTGATCCTTGGTTCGGTCAGCGCACTGAAACAAATGGGACATTCTTCGTTGTCCTCGATCGCTTTCAGGAGGAGGCCTTGCAACTTGGCTTTTAGCTCTGGTGTGATATGCACCGTACTACTGTGGGCAGCGTCGAGGTCTTCATTTGCGCGAAGCTGGTCGAGGTAATTGGATGGGACTAGGCCAGGGTGGAGGGCGAGCTGGCGCAGACGGGTGAGCATGCTCAGAACGTTAGTAGTTACCTGGACGGATGTAAGTTCATGAAAAGGATGTAGGGAACGGAGATAGCTACAGTAGCGTTCATTCCTGGAACTTGACTCATGATCCTCTCGACCCGCTGTTGAGAGATAGCTTCGACCGCGTCGTAGAGAGCCTACAAAGGACCGAAATGAGACCTAGGCAATGGGCGCCTTGTACCGCACTTACTCGCGCCTCGTCGCTAAGTGTCACAGGGATCAAAGTGACATCAACCTATTGCCCCGAGTGAGTGAATGATAACGGTAGTGGCGGAGAAACTTACTGGGGGGAGAGGGACGAGGGGTTTTCCGTCGCTATCTTGCATCTTGCACGCATAGTCAGCCTTGAGTGCCAGAGGTTTTCAAGACTCAATTTACCTCCTTCGTTCTCCGGATACAAATATGACTCATTAGTGCCTGGCGGACACATCAGAACATCAGGAAACTTGACTGGTTAACAACTTACACGAAGCAATTCTGCACCAGCTGGGTCACCGTCTGTCAAAGGGCGCAGAACCAGCCGTTTGAAAAAGTCTTCATTGTCCAATGGACGACAGATTTGAAGGAATGTGAGGATCGAACCAAGGTCCTGTTAACAGAATTGGTGTAGAGATCGACATAAAATCAAGGAATATGGCGTACCCTGGGGGAGTTGATCTATTAATCAAGAGTTAGATGAGAGCGGGGCAAAAGTGGTTCCAGGACTCACGATCGGGGTTCCCGAGAGCACCCATCGTCTTTCGGCGGTAAGCTTACATACCGCCTTAGCCATCTTCGTCTTGGGGTTCCTGATATTGTGGCCTTCATCCAAAATGATTCTCTGAGAGCCGGTAGTTGCTTCTTCCGTCTTTCAACACAACAGACAGAACGCATATAGACACACCTTCCACTTCACATCGAACAAACCTTTACTGCTCTTCTTCTTTTTCTTCGCCGGCCCGTCTTCGTTGTCATCTCTCGTAGCACTGCTCGGATCGGCCTCACCGGTAACAGTCTGGTAAGTAGTGATCACGACGTCGTGTTGCATGAGCTGCTGCGGTGTCATGTTGCGTGTCGAACCATAGTAGACACATGCAGATAAGGCGCCCCTGACACAGTGCTCTTCAATCTGTTTCTCCCAATTTGACATCACGGAAAGTGGGACGACTGTTATGCATGAGCGAATGAGAGACACAGTTGCCGTGCATGCTCAATTTTACGCACCAATAAGGGTACTCTTGAAGTAGTCCGCTGGGACATCCTTTTTTGTTGCAAGGATAAGAGCGAGCATCGTGAGTGTTTTACCCTGAAGTAAATGTCAGCGTGTGCTTTCTTTCCAGACAGCCATGGTGCTTACAAGGCCCATGCTATCGCCCACCAATGCGCCTCGTCCTAGAATAGGAGGAGTTGTAATCTCCTGCGGAGTCTTGGTGGCGACTTGAAAGCCAAGAGTTAAGGTGTCTGCTCGATGCTAAACAAGTTGTACCTACTGTTGAAATAGTACGGCTAGGGGCAATTAATAAACCAGTTCAGGAATCCCGTATTAGCTGTAGCAACTTACTTTGGTATTAGTCTTCCGATACTGCCAGAACTGTACTGGCTTGTCCGACTCCTTGGTGGGAAGTTTGGGGTACTCATGGTCGATGCACCACTGTAAGGCCTGACTCTGGCAGGAATTCACAGGCACGTCAGGCACTATCAACCACAACCACTACACGAAGTCCTACCTGGTGCTTCAACAAATCCACGACCAAATCTCCCCTAGCCACGCCCGGCGGATTAGGGTGTACTGGCAGATTCAGGATATCAACTGTTGAGCAAAGGGTATCAAGCAAGGATGCCCGTCGGCCCTCGTCGTCGACTTTCTCGAGACCACTCAACATCTGCTTGAGCTCTGCTGCTTTCTGCAGTGCTTCCTGCTGCTTTCTGATAGCCTCCTGCTGAGCTTGGGTCTGGGCGTTTGTGGCACCGCGGCGCTGGCTAGGACCCGGCATCGTTTCTGAGAGTGCAGAAGAGGACGCCACCCCTTTTGCAGATGGTACACCTGGAACTCCCCCGCTCCCTCGCGGTGGGAATCCCCTTTGACGAGGAGTCGCCCAATTGAGCAGATGCTCTAATATGTCTCGTTTGTCGGATGCTCCGTAGATCTTCAAGGAGCTATGCACGAATAAGCATGGCAGATGAGAAAGCTAGATGACACTTACGTCGACAGTGAGTAACTGAAACCAGTCACTGGAGAGACATATAATGAATGAAAGATTCTAAAATAGGCTCAAGGGAGGATTTACAGTTTCCTTCGTGCATTACACCTTCTACTGCGACCAGCCTCTGGTCCAGAAGTGGGGCTAGTTTGCTTGCGATGTTTCTAGGGATGTGTCCTACTTGGGTCCCGCCAATATTCATGACTTGTATAGCGTTTCTTTCCGGGCATTAGTTTACGAGCTGATTCGCAGGAAGAACATTTAGTCCTGGAACTCACCTGTCATACTTATTATGTGGCTCCCTAATCAACCTAACTTCTTCTCCAGGACCAACTAGGCCTACACTTCAGGTGAGCACAAAACCTGGCTCGAGGTTTCAGGCAAAGCCCACCTTTATAGTATTGTACTCCTACTATACTGGTGTTCGTTACGCAATAGAGCTCGTCCACTGGCTCCGGCTCAACAATCATGACTTCTTCATCTTCATCGTAAAGAGCGGAACTCGTTAAGCGACGTGCGCCAACAGGGGCGGCACTTGCTCTCGGAGCACTCCGTTGGCTGGTTGATGCGAAAGATTCGGAGAGTTCGAATGCAAGCTTGCGCTTCTTTTCCCCGATTAGTCCACTAGAGGCCACCGCAGACTGAGAAGGTACAGGCGACGGGGTGACAGTGGTTACCAGAGGCGCAACGACTTTCGCAGAGGCCGGAATGTCCGCAGGATCGACGCGTTGGGTAGCGATAGCGCGTCTGACCTTTTGCTGGTCTTCAGCTCTGCGAAAAAGCCGTGATTATCCAATGCATTACATGTATCTGCGGACCAGACATACCTAATGGTACTGAACCCAGTGATGCTGTTCAACTCAGTAACTGCGAGGTTACGCAGAATATCTGGCGTTACGCAACCCCTGTTTCATTCGACGCCCATCCGTCAGCTACCCTTTGGGCATGTGAGGATTAGACAGTCCTCACCAATGACGCCAATAAACCGTTTCCCCAAACTCGCCTTGGGAAATTTGCCCATACCTCAGACTCCCTACCGGGAGTGGAGAGCCTGTACAGGGTCCTGGTCCTTTGCATATTGACCGGTTGCTTTTGCTGTACTGAGCTCCTATGATGAGCTTCCTTCTCAGGACTTCAAGGACATGAGTACCCACACCTATCGCGTGCCCTGGCATCTGTAACAGAGAATGACTAGCACAGTCCCTACACGTTAATATGATGATATTAGAGACTACTAGACCTGTAAATTTTCCGTAAAGTTCCCTGAGTCCGTTGCGGTCAGAGGCAAATATTATTGCAACGAACGCGTCTGTTTAATCTTATTTGGGCCCCGACGCGTTGCGCCCACAGATTACGTGAAGGCATATACTTTGCCTCTTACCATTTGCTTACCATACGTGTTCAGTACTGACCCCTTCGAATATGGTCACTTTCGAGCTCAATGGCGGCGTATCTCGTGAGGATAGTCCTGCATATGACCCAGAACAGAACGCGGCTGAAAAACGCGATATCCGCAAGAGATATCGTCTCCTCGAGAAGAGGACAGGAGGTGCGTTGCAGACACCACTTTCTCCTTGGGTAACGCGAGGCGAAATATAATATACCCACGGGACAGAACATGTGCGACCGCAAGATCACGATGCGGAAGATCTTGCCGGTCAAGTTGCTCAAGCTGACGAACTGTTCACAAAGGGTTTGTGAAACGATGCCGTTACGAATGATCTACCGCCTCTAAGCGCCCTACTTTGTAGTCAAAAACCCGACAGAAGCCACTCTTGACTCCTCGGTGCTTAGAAATGTCTCGAGTATCAGTACTCAGAAAGCACGCGCCATGAAGATTGGCTCAGCAGCCTTTGACATAGACGACTTCGTGTCAAAACTGATTACTTACATGGGAGGCCGACAACGCTTTGAGGACGATGAAGACGGCGAACAAATGGAAGCGGAGGATGACGACACGCTTGACTGGGATAAGATAGGTCGAAAAGCGCTGGCAAAGAGCCGGAGGGTTCCTGTTACGGGTTTCATGTACTCGCCAGATCTCATATTCTGTGAGTTCTCATTGCTAATCAATGCCCAGGCTTGGACCTCTCTCAATAGAACAGAAGAAACGAGGCCCTATTAAGCGCCAAAAGCAGGACAAAGTCCAGGAGGAACAACGTCGGCCTCAAGAAATCAAAGAGGAAGACATCAAGAGGTCCGATAATGAAACGACCAAGAATGTCATCAAGGTACGCCGAACATCAACGGTATATTAAGCTAAGCCGCCAACAAAGGGTTCAGATCAAGGACATTCTTGAGACCACCGGCCCTATCAACATCTTTAAATTCGTCGTAAACCCAAACGACTTTGCTCAGTCCGTGGAGAATCTCTTTTACCTTTCCTTCCTCATCCGTGACGGAGAATGTGCATTCGAGATCGGTGATGACGGCGAGCCAATCATCAGTACGTGCGGAAGACACTTCCGTTCGCCGCGGTCTAATGGACTCCCAGTGCGTTGCGAACAACCGACTATGGATGAGCGAGCAGCAGGCGTGCATGCGCGACAAATCGTCATGGAGTTTGACATGGCTACATGGAAGGTAACACCATTATCATCAAACTACTTTTCGTGAGGGCACTAGGTTTGACATTTGCTCGTCGCGCAGCGCGCCATCGAAATCTGGAACATCACCGAATCCCAGATACCCCAACGTCCTCCCGCAAGAACCAAGATCGGTGACAAGTGGTACGGTTAGCGGGGCTATGCGTATGATGTACCATTTGCTGCTAGATTATACTGCTTTACCTACTAGTACTGTATACTACGAGGATTATCTTTTGTTACGATTCCCCCCTTCTGCATCTGAGACAATTATACTTATAGGTGATGGCGTCTGTCGAAATAAGCTGCGGTTAAGTCAAGTGGTGGCATCATCACTGGAATCAATGCAATTGGGTATGTAGTGATACATTAACGACGTAATTGAAACGACGTGATTGAAGTTATGCTGGCCAACAACACCATACGAACATTTAAAAAACAACAACAGAATGCCGAAGCAGAGTCCATGAGCGCGAACACTCTACCCAATTTTAACCCAAACTACGAAGACAGGGTGATGTGCTGATCCTGGTCTAGCACGACGTGCGAGGCTGGAAGGGAAACTTTGTCTTGCCACTGACATTATAAATCCCATACCCGGGCTCCTGCGTGTCGGAGTAGATGTGTGCAAACCATCCAATGCCACCACCAGGAGCATTCTTGAGATCTTCGCAATGACTGTCAAGCATCTCATAGTATTGCTAGATTCATAAACCCCATCAATTCATGTTGAAATTGAATAACAAGCAGGGAGAGGTAGTACCTGCTCACTGCTGACGCTAGCCTGTGCTGTAGGGCTGTTCGGTTGGACGCTCTGAGATGTGACCGAAGGCCAGCCGTTCTGAAGACAAAACCATCAAAACTAAACCCCGCACTTGATACAAATACAAACCCACCTCGTCAAAGTACATCTTCTTCCCTCCGCCATTTTGAATGAACCAATTCATATCAGTCTCCACAAGTGGCCAAGCAGCCGCGCCTGTCGTTGCTTGCGCCGAAAAGAAAGGGAGCATGTGGATATTGATGAAGTCGATCGCATCAAGGACGTCCTGAGCACCACCGCGCTCCTGGTAACCGTAAGCAAGTTCAGAAACCGTAACGGGGATCTGGACACCAGCAAGCTGGGCCTTGGCGGATGTGACTTGAGAGGCAAGCTCCGAGTGAGAGAGGACGTTGTCGTAGAGGGGCTCAGAGCCGAATTGGACGCCGCGTGTAATGAACTTGGCTTTGGTGTTGGTGGTGAGGGTACTAATGAGTGAATCGCGACGCGTCTCCCATTCGTCACCGCCATTAAAGCCAAACTGTGAGGAGTATGAGCAGCGATGAAGATTAGGCATATATTAAACATACCCAGATCAATGCGTGGACCCCAAGTCCATTCTCCCAAGCAGCATCAACGATATCATCACTGTGGATTAAAGTCGGTGAAAATCATTTCACATCGCTAGGACTGCACCCACTAGTAACCAGGGTTGTCGCAGGCACCGTAGAGACGAACGTATCGCCCGTTGAAGTTGTTTCTGATGTCAGCGAACTCTTGCTTGAGCTGGCTCGCGCTTTGACCTGACTCTCTGTCAGCCTCAGACAGTGACAAAGCATCCCAAAAGGACGTACATGCAGTGATCTCATAACTGAAACCCACGAAGCCATAATCAGTGTCCATAGGACACCACCAATTGTCCAGCGAGTCAGGGACACTCGACGGCATCTGAAAGCCCAGCGCTGGGAAACAATTCAAAGGTGTTGGCGCGGTCGTATTGCTGCCAACAATACTAGTAGGCGTGATAGTTGGTGTACTTGGATTCGAGCTTGATGACGAACCACTGCTCAGCAAATTAGCCTTGCAGCCCCGCGGAAGCGGCCAAGGGGACACGAAGTTAAAAGAGATCAGGAGGACAAAACCAAGCAAGTTAGAGAGAGAGAACGTCATGTTGGAAAGAGTGACGCGTGAATGAGAGATCGACGAGCCCGACGTCGACTTCGACTTCAACGTTTGCAGAGAGGGGAAGGTCAAGAAAAGCCCAAAGCAAACTGACGCTCTTGATTTTATCAGTTGCCTTCACAATAGGGCTTTTATGTCCTTTGTCCAAACTCGGCAAACAGCGAGGACACAGACAGACAATGACATTTCCCTCGTAATCCCTTCGCTCTCACCTGCTGCTTGTTCGGATATTGGATGCCCTCATTACGATATGACGAATCATAAGAGGCCTCTCGGTGGCCGACCGAAGAGTCCCCATGAGGATGCAGCAGGGGCACCTGCATTAATTTGCGAAAGGAAGATGGTCCACTTTCGACCAAAATTGACCTCAAGATGGAGGGGCCAGGCATCAACGCCGTTTAGATCCATATAGAAACAACTTCATTGTGAGAGGTCGCTGCCATTCCAGTCAGTTCTGACCTTTTGACAACATAATACCTAACAATAGAGCATACCAACGTTAACTCACCTGTTCAGTCCATTCTGGCACCGACGGGTCACGGGTGTTCCAAAATCATTGGACAAAACCAATAATGAATTGGAGAGCTCTGTAAAAACGTCCTTCAGGTGTGTAACGTCGACGGTGCCGTTGCCAGTGCTGGCACCTGCAAAGCCAAGTCTCCATTGTTAACACGACATTCCAAATCGGGAAGGTATCCCACAACATTTACTATAATAATTAGTGAAAGCCAGCATAACCTTTTGACTTTGAGTCCAACGTCTCAAAATTTGATTCGAAAGTAATGTGAAAGACTGCACTAGGTCGCACTATGAAGCTCTATCAAATTATGTAGTATCAAGATACCCAATTGGCTACCACTGGACAAGACCAGTCCTAGAGTAGACAGGCTCTAGGATCGTAGCTGCGTGATTGCACCAACTGTGGGCTTTTCAGGTAATCACCTTTTCGCCCGCTCTTCATTTTCTACCTGCCATCACTCCGACTTGGAGATGCCACCGTGCACAAGTCAAATTCAATGATATTCGAGCTCAACTAACATTGAAACTTTAGGGCTAAATCTTAACAATTCCAAACGATCGCGGGTAATGACCTGGCAAGTAGTGTTATGGTCAAGCACCGCAAGGTCTTGCTTCCACATAGACGGCGTGTTAACTCCACCTCTAATGATCTGTGACCCTGATACATACTGTTCGGCAATGCATGCATGCGGCGCGGGGTAGGAGTGAGCGGCACTTGGACGGATTCCTCGTTCCTTGGGTTCACATGTGAGTCCCTTGCTCGACTTCTCAAAAAAACGATTAAATGGATTACGTACCTGATGCTATTGGAGTAGAGCATGGGGTCCCTGGTAAGAATTAGGTGTGGTGAGACCTACCATCAGAGAATATGCTGGGTATGTGGATATTGTCAAGTTAACTGTCATCGTAACTTACCGATCACCATGAACCGAAGGGAAGTAGTTCACCACCTACATGTAGCTGTCCTCTCCTTCCACCTGAAAGAATTATCCACAATGCGTGGAAAGCACAGCTGAAGAGGAGGCAATACTTACACAGAACTAATAGACATCACTCTCATTCCCGACATGAGGGTAGTCAGATCGCCGACCTGTAAGTATCACGGCTAGTATTTGCGCAAGACCTGTCGTATTCAATCGTAGTCGCTCACGTTATTAATTTGGTAGGAGGAGACATCACTGGTGAGTACTTGAGTCCCAGTCCATAGTATACATCAGGTTTCGGGAAACTTTGACTTTTGGTATGTCGCCTGTGTGAACCTTGAATCAACCAAAAAATGGTGAGCAAGCGCATGCCAGATTGAAGAGACTCTCACGCTTCGAACATCGAGGTTTTACTAAATACTGCGGACGTCGTTTAAGTAAATTGGTAGAAAATAAAGTATGATTGAGATCGAGATGAAGTAGTTAGTGGGAGGTTTTATCTATACGTCTCTGCAAATTGTGGTTGCTGAAATGCACAACGAGCAATACTTGATACTCAGCCCAGGGACACCCAAAAAAATTTTCGATTGTAAATTATGACCATGACAATCCTTCAAGCTCCACTTCGATGGCCCGCATTCACACGGAGAAAAAAAACCAAGCGTAATCGGAAGGTGTAAGCCACGCACCAGGACCGCACCGCTAGTCACTGACGGTGTTAGTGGCCAGGACTGTGTGAGGTTTGATGACGAGATCGAGTGTTGAATGAAGTAAACAGCGTCCAATTCCACGTCTACTAACACTATTGGATAGGGGATACGACTTCCGTACCTTGCTGCCATTGGAAAGCGAATGGGACCGAAGGTGTCGTGAATTTGAGGACCGTAGACTATGACCTGACCAGAGAACAGAATATTGACAAAATTTATTTTGAGTGGGGATGAATCGCGTCCGTAAGGCTACAATCACAATGCCTTGATGCACGGGGTGAGAAGGGGTGAGATAACGAGACCTCGGGTTGTTACCTGACAGCCTGACTCACCACTCTCACGACCGTTGACGGACTTCTCCTGAGAGAATGCGTTCGGTTAGCATCGATGGAAACGATGTACAATTGTTTTGGTAATTCTTCTTGGGTATTGAACACCCAGTGAGAACTGCCGGCTGCAGCGTCAAGGAATCAGGGAGGACGGACGGCAGATCGACTCAACCGTGTTGTTCGTACATAGTACATAGTCAGTGGCAACGATAGTGATGCTACGTCTCGACACCTCTTCTATCAATTTTCAATTTTCTCACTTTCGAACGAACTGTATGACTTCATTCACGAAACCCTCTCCTTTCCTTGATGAAACTGGCGGCTGGCTCGCCATCTGTCATGACCAGCCCATCTCGACAACCGTTGTGCATGACAAGTCGCTTAGCAGGTATTTGGACACCCTGATAATTGGCACAAGATCATAATTCCACTCTCACCACTGTTTGAGCACATTTCATCTCTTTCGTATACCATATTCAATAATCTTACGAAGTTGAACGAAATGATTTTATGCATTTTTCGTCGAGACAGAAAGAACGATGTGAGTATGTAGAAAGTTACAAGAGTGATTGCAGTGCTGGGACCAACCGAAGCGCTGTGTGAATCTTCATCTGGCCCCCCTGAGATGGGTCAGTGAGTGACCCATCTTGCAGCACGAAGCACTCAGCTATGAACAGCATGTTCAAGCTGTCATCTCAGGAGTTGCCAATGTGATTTACCCCTCGTACAGAGCTACTGCCGTTGCTCAACAGGTACGCCCAACATTCATATTGTCCCTAACGACTCAGGTACACTTGACAGACCTCGAAGTCAACGGTCTTCAATCGAGCACACGGAACTCAACAAGTCAAGGTCAGACGGCTAGGCAAAGCTAAAACTACTTACCCTGCCCAAGAAGCAGCCGTGGTCGATTGATGTTGACTCCACTCAAACTCTGCAATCCATGAACTATCCTTCCAGCCACCTCACACCACTCCCTTCGTCTTACCCCAGTTTCAACTCATTTGTCCGATATTCCATGGCATGTACAACAGTTTCTTGGCTCCTCCTTGCCCATACAGCGTACATATCATCCTACTTCACATTTGTTTGATAGTACACATCACGAGCAGTCGAGTTAGCTGTTTCACTAATCATTCACGCATACGTCTCCATGGTGTAACGACAGCCTATTACCTACGAACAACGTGTCTTCGAGGCTTCGTCACACTGAAACATCGTGCTGTCCAAGTACTTGGTAAGCGATAGTATTCAACATTGGGTGACGACTCAAGTTCACAAAGGTACCACTCACCAACGGGACAAAGTAGCTGGTACACAGTGGCACACAAAGATGCTCTCAACACATGCATCACGCCAATTTGTCGCTGCTGATGCATCCAATAAGGGTTCATTTGCAAGAGGTGGCAAGTCAGACTTCGCAGTCGGACTGACGCAAAACCGTCATAGCATGTCCACAACTAAGCAAGCCACCGAGGTAGCATATGCTCGAGTTGCAACCTCAAGGCCTCACCTCTGAGCCGCCGGAATACGTATATTCTGCTGGTGAGAACGATTCCACTGCGAGGGCAACGCACCTCGGATGGCACGAATATCTTCATCAGCGACCCCGCCAACCCCGACAGCAGCCTCACAACGCCGCCAGTGACCCATCGTCATTGAATTCCACGTCAGAGGTGACGTGGTTGGTGTTGTTCTCGAAGGATTTTGTCTGTATCGTGAACTTCCATAGCACTGCCATCTACTTCATCGTAAGGATCGTCGTCGTCCCAGTCACTAACAGCCATGATTATAAGGTATTTCTGTGTTTAAAACCAGTGTGAGGGACGAGAGAGCTCGGGAGAATGGTCTTCTGGTTTTGAACGGCCACCCATTGAAATAGTCGTATAAACTAAAAGAAACCGCTGCTAGCTACAGCATGATATGATCGATATTTATTTGACCGCGAACCAGACCTTATGTACATGCACGAATACTGTGCACCATCTTCACAGTGCTTCCACGGCAGTATCAATTTGACTTTAGAAATCACTATGGACTCTGTCTCAGGTTAGCGCTGTGCGCGTATGCTCCAGGTCAGTTGATTTTCCAATTGAATGATTTCTTTGACCCTTCGGCAGGTGTAGGACACGTCCACCCACAGGATTGATCATGTTGAACATCCTACTCAGGCTGCAGAGCCCATACATAGTGATGCCTCAGAAAAGTCTTGGTTCCTACAGTCAACTCGAAGCGCCCGCGTTGCTATAGGATTCCCAACGGCGCCCAAGTGGGTGTCTGTCCTTAAGTGTACACCCCAGCAAACAGCACGGAAGGCATGTATAATGCCACCATTTCATGCATGTCGATTTCCTAAGCTGACTGGAGCGCCGAAAGTAAAATCATTCCCCAGGAGGTTTATGCGTGACCTGCCCTAGTAATAGGCAATCATCGCCTATCTGGAGACCACTGGCAGGTTTAACACCATTCAGTATATTCCGACCCATGATCTACATTGATAAAGACACCTTACGAGTCATGCTGATCGATTGGCTAACCCGTATCTCATTCAACCTCTGGTTCGTGGGCCGTTGCAAGCTGACAACTTTCCCGCTGTGGAAACAGAGAACAAGCGATTGATCAGATCGATTAGACTTGGCTGTGTTCGAGAGTATCGGATTTGTGTTGGGCACCACAGCGCCTCGCTGGTGTTTCAGGTAACGTGTTATCCATACAGAAGTACAGCTACGGGTTGACTATGCTCTGCGTGAGCCTGCAGGTACATGAGACTGTCATCGTCAGGAGCCAAGGACGAGAGCGACAACCGATTGGCCGATGCCAAGCGGGGTGCTGTCTCACTGTGGAGAAGCATTACCAAACATGGTGATGTTTCATTGCTTGCCGCCGGCTGTGTTGATCGAGTGCAGTGGGTCTGTGACAAAGAGCAAGCGCCAGTGCACCACATATTTAAGGCACAGGAGATGACTGCGCACAGACTCGTTGCTTTCTTCTCTTACCTTCTCTTAACGACTTAATACCTATTCTTTAACGTCCCTTGAATTTATCCAAAAACATGTTCTTCAGACCTGCTGTTCTCATCGCTGGCGCTGGTCTCGCCGCTGCACAATCGTGAGTCTCAGAATCCACCGGAGCATCCAGAACGAACTGATCTTTGAACGATCTCTCCTCAGACTTTCAGGCATCTCAAGCCAATGCACTTCAGCACTTGCTTCAGTTGCTGGTTCACCCGATGCCACGTGCCTCAACCCCTCTGCACTTGTCCAGCTTGCCATATCTAATTCCAGCACTTCGGTCATCCCAACAATTAACACCTGGTTGACGGGATTGTGCTCGCAGGGCCCATGCAGCAACGCCACCCTCCAGGCTGTCGTTACTAATGTTACCACCGGTTGCTCCACTGAGCTCCAAAGCCTCGGTCTGTCGACCACCGATCCTGCCGCCCTTTTGACGGTCATAGAATCTGCCTACCCCACCGTCCGACAGGTTGTATGTTTGAAGGAGTGAGTTGACCTTCGAGGTGTTCGTTGTTTTATCTTATTTTTGCTGATCAATTATCACATAGTACCTCAGCGAGTACCCTCTGCGTCACGGAATTGCTTACAGATATCCAAGATGCCACCACCACTCTTTCTATCAACAACATCGTCGGCTTGATCACGCAAACGATGTCAGGACAAAACGTCAGCATCCCTCAGAGCGTGACCTGTTCCAACTGCTCCAAGGCTGTGTACACTGTTGTTGCTACGAACTTCCCATCACTCGTCTCTAGTGACCAGAGTACTCTTCAGTCAGAGTGTGGCTCATCTTTCACTGGTGGGTATTCTATAATATATATATATATACCATGCATGGGCTGATATTTATATTTTTTATCAGACGGTCAGATCCCCTCTAACATCGAGGAGACAGCTAGCAACTCCACGTCGACATCCACGACTGGCGGGGCCGCCACTCTTTCCGCCAGTAGCCTAAATGTTGGTGCCGCTATGTTGGTTGCCGTTTCCTGCGCCTTCGCCATCTTTGCTTAAGAAGAGGAGGAGCCTTTGTACGGTGCGACGTGAATAGAGGAAACTTGCTCGGGACATCTATCCTTGCCTGCCGGATAATCGTACATACTGTTACATCGTGAACTTTGGTAGTACTAATGGACACTCACTTATTGTTTGGAGTTTTTGACCATCGACAATAGTGTGCGAGCGATAGCAACAGTTCCTTATATTACGTCAGCACCCACAGACCGCGGCGGAGGAGCCGCAGTAGTGGCACGACGGAGATTCCTACCTCCTTCAGTTCCTACTCATTTTGATAGTAGATTTTGGTATCAGAGAACGGGCAAAGACACGAATCATTGCCTCAGCGATGTCGGCTGCATCCACACCGCGTTCCGCACGATTCGATCTACCCCCTGCCCCGGTCTACACAACTTCCAGTACAACCGACAGCGGGCTCGCAGAATGGACAAGTAGAATCAAGGCTATGCAACGCCAGGTCGATGCTGATGATGAGGCCGAACAACGTCGTTTGGAGGAGGAGATTGTGAGAGCACGGCTTGCGAGGACGAGGAGGACTAGGACTGGGCAGAGCGGTGATTTTGGTGTTGGCATGCATGGCATTGATTTGTGTAGGTTATCTATTTCACAGGGATCATTGTTATCCTCAATGACGTGTTGCAGCTAAACTCCAAGAAGTGTCACCCATTCCCCGTACTCCCGGAGCTGACGATGGCGCATCCTCCTCTGAGAAGCAGTTAATGTCGACCATCTCACTGCCAAAACCTGCGATCAATTCAACCCCATCTTCTGGGGACAAACCAGCTCCGATCTCGCTCGCAGCATTCATGGGTGGCTCGGCGTCTGGTCCCCGACTCAAACGGCACGAGCCACAGGTAGATGTTAGCCTGGCTCATGATGGTCGCGCCGAAAATGGTTCTGTACATCCGATCTTTGGTCGAGGTGGTGTTGCGATGCCAGGCATGGTCGGACGTGGGAGTGCCGGTGCTCCGCCTACGCCCTCAGCACCAGCTTCTACTCCGCCTCCTGTATTCGATCCCGCGCCACCGACCCCTCGCACGGCAGTATCTGAGCTTTCCCGTTCACGTACCACGAGCGCGTCAAACGTCGCTCGGAGGTACGTCGAGAAGCTCGAGGAACAGGGCTCCACGAAGTCTCCAAGTCCCAAGCTGTCCGGTCTTGGGATCCGTGAGCGCCGTATTAGCACACCTGCTGGGAGCCTCTCTGGAGAGCTTAGACTCAACACGCCTGTAATCCTGCCTTCACGTCCACTATCTCAGAATCTCGGAGGAAGGACTACCTCCCCAGACACTAGGGTTAAAAGCCCGACCATGGAAACCCGCCCAAAGACACCCACTGCCATTGCAGAGATACGTTCGAAGACGCCCACAGCTTCTGAGGTGCTCCCTAAGACCCAAGCGGCGGAATCACGGCCAAAGACCCCTGTCGTCGTCGAGTCGCGCTCAAAGACACCCGCCACCGAGTTTCGCACGAAGACCCCTGTCGGCGAGCCGCGTGCCAAAACACCAAGCGCAGATACCACACGAGAAAAGACCCCCGTCCATCCCAGTCCGACGCGGACTAGCTTCCCCAGCGCTGCTGCGTGGCAGACCCCTCGGCACCAACTGCCTACTAATTTACCGTCTGTTTCTCTGTCTAACAACACTGTCCCGCCGAAATCTCCTGCACCTCCTTCGCCTGTTCGTACCACGCACGCGCCACAGCCCCAGCGTGGTGTGCCATCTGCATTTTTGCGTCTCCCGATGTCATCTTCTGTTAAGGATCCCACGCCCAGCATCAGCAGACTGCAGGGGCGTGGGTTCGTGCACAGTGTAGTACAGGCCAGTGATCGGCTCGGTGGTGAGGCACAAGGGAGCACTGGTACCAATGCTAAGCATATCTTCTCCTCGTCTCCACCAGTGCCTGCACAGGGCAGAGAGAAGGGTACAAGGAGAGCTTCTGTACTGGATCGATGGCAGCCCGTGGTGAACAGCTCCAGCAAGAGTAGTACTCCATCACCGCCACCTCAAACACTCAAGACCTCGACTCCGACGAGATCACATGTGGTTAATGCCAATGTGAAACCAGGACAGGGGCAGGATGTCTCTGTCGTGAAGACTCACGATACAGGACGTTCCCTGCGGAGCGCAGTCTCACTCCCCAAGATACCAGACGTGCTTCCTACTCAAGACATCCTAGAAAAGCTCGGATCCTCAAGTACGATGATATCCTACATCAAGCCTACCAAAACCGGCGACGACCCTGTCATACCCGACGTCGACGAGTTGGGCGTCAGGAAATCGGATGGAGGAGGAACGGTGACGGTGGCAAGGATGACAGATCACGGAGCTGGAAGCGGGGTCGGGATCAGTGCAGTCACGGCGAAGACGAAGACGCCCAGAGTGTCAGGATCACCTCTGCCTTCGTCGCCTGGAAAACCGCTGAGTCATGTGCGTCCTTTTTGGTGACACTGAATGGAATCGATGGTTGATGGATAACCTTTTTTTTGACTTTTTTCTAATGCTATACGTCACGTCGATTAATGGTGTAATGCTACCCGCCCTTTTTAATGGATACTTTCTTGGTGGTCGTTCTTTTTCTTTGGCTACTGCTTTTGGTCCATTGTATAGCCTACGAAGGATAGGGCGAAGAAACCACGTAAAGCAAGATTCGAAGAAGCCTGGTCGGTGCCTGCAGGAGACGCAGCTGTAGCTGCGGTGCCGTGGAGCGGTCCTTCAACCCTCGGCATAGAGGTAGTTAAACCAACGCAATCACCTTTCTCGGCCTCGGTGCCTCCTTCAGGGGCAGCTCCATCAGACCCCCCAGCCCCACGAACCCCAGTGGACGCTCCGACCCGCTCTCAATCGGAACCCGCGCATCAGCTCAGGATTACCCCACCAAGCACCTCAGGGCGCGTCACAGACCGATGGATAGAACCCACCCTGATCGGCATAAAGCCTCCTCCATCGCCTTCCGTGGCGAACAGGCCCCCTCCCAGCCCCAAGCCAATGGGGGTCACTGGTATGGTCGGACGCCGGGCCCTTCCTGGTTTCACAGACCCTGCGGTCGCTATAGCAGTCGACAAAGATGACACGCCCACCTCCAAGGATAGAGGAGAATGTAGTGTCCCCCCGTCACCCACGAGGCACATACGGATTCCGAGTACGGGTAATCGAGCGCTCGTGATGGAGGTCGCACAGGCTTTCAACGCGCAGCAGGATGTCACAGCCAATCGTCCGCCTGCGAGCCTCGCTAGTGGACCAACTATAGAGAAACGAAAATCGAGTTATGAGCGTTATTCCTCTATCACAATGCCGCCGTTGAAAGAGGAACGGACGCCTGAGGTTTCGCCGGCAAACACTATGTCTAGGACCGTAGGAGAGAATCTTCTTGGCGGAAAGGTTGTCATCGAGAGTCCCATGAATAGTTTGCGAACTGATTCTGGTCCCTCTGATCAACCTCCCGTCAGCCCCAAAGAGCCTACGAAGGTTCACATTGGTAAGTTGTAGCACTGTTGATGTCGATGAGTACAACAAGTTGGTGTCAACAGATTACGTCGACGAACCATTGCCCAATGTAGACGTCGGAGCCCTCTTGACAGTCGATGGCTCCACAGATTTCACTCCGAACCCTGACATGCGGACCATCTCCGTCGAAGTGATGTCCGTGATACAATCGAGTACCACGACCGTCCAACATGGCACCAATATCTTCTATGATACTGAGGTCCTCGTTATCGTGCACCGCGCCAAGTCTTACGAGAGCGGGCTCGTGGCTACCAAAGTATGGTGCTGGAGGGGAAAGGAGTGTCATTACGGCGAACGGGAGGAGAAGAAGATTGGGGAACTCGCGAGGCGCTATGGCACGTCGGCTGTGAGCGGCTTTCAAAGATATCGTGGACAGGTTTCTGAACGGCAATGTTGTTTTTAGGAGCTGGTATCTCAGCAACGTGAGCCCTCAGAGCTCGTCCACATTATCGGAGGACAACTTGCAATACGTCAGGTAAAAGCGATGATGACATGGTCACGTTTAGTGCGGGCTGACGCCAACTAGGGTACGAGGGCTCACTGGTCGCCCGAGAACACCGCAATGCATGTCGTGAGATCAAGCAACGGCCAGATGTTGATCGATGAAATAGATTTGGTTCGTCCTCCCGTTACATGTTGGGATCTCGATCTCATCCACGTTCCCGTTTCGCCTACAGAACATCAGAAACCTGTGTTCTGGATACAGCTATTGTGTCTGCATTTTGGACAACATCTATGTCTGGTACGGTTGTGGTTCAGTGTTAACCGAACGCACCGCAACGCTCAAGTATGCGCAAGGTATGGCAGCCAAGGGGACGTCTGTCGTAGAACTCACGGAGGGCGAGAATGATGCTGATGACGAGATGTTCTGGATGGTCGTCGGTGACTCTGACTCTTATGCCAAGGCTGATTATTGGAAGTGGAGGAGCACCACGGTGCCGTCTGAGCCTCGTTGCTGGGCTGTGGATGTGGCAAACTCAGACATTTCGGTGAATACTACCCGTCGATATGATGTAATCCTGCTGAGTGCTAAACTACTCCCTCAGATTCGTTTGATCCCAGTTGTCTCTGCTGAGACTATACAGCAAGAGTCGGTATATATCATAGACTGCTCCTGGGAGTTCTTTGTCCTAGTGGGTAAAGATGCTCGGGCGAAGCGACCCGACATCACTCTGGCCATTACCACAGCGATGGTGAGTTCCGTCGTGCATGTTTTGTTGACGCCCTTTCAAGCACTATCAAAGGCCATGACGGATCTTCTGGCTACCTCGAAGCCGTTTTTGCCTACTGTCCATGTATTGATTATCCCTACACGACTACCCTTGGATATGCGACATGCATTCCGCGATCTAGACGAATCCACTCTGGTCAGTCTTTGCCACAAGATTTATAATGATAATGAAAACAAGCGGTCCACTAACAACCTCTATACTTCGCGAACAGAACGGGGGATTCATTCCAGACCACATGAACATCCTATCTACGACAGAGGCAATCGAACATGTGCGTGCCATCACCCAAGCCGCAGGTCAACATATTCTGATCACTGAGAAAAACAGCTACGAACGTCTTCTTGGGACAGATCAGCGCTGAAAGACCATACTATGCTTCCATTGGGTCTTGATTCCTCGCACGTCCCACTACCCTGACGGTACCTTGCTTGGATCTTTCACCCTACACGACGGATATGCTGCAGCTATATCTGAATATTTATGACCCATCCCAATGAGGCACGATATGGGTACTTGGGGACCATTGGGGCTGCTCCTCCTACCCGCTTGAAAGTAACATTAGAAATACTGGCTTGGCTCGTGCAGTCTTGACTCACCTGGTAGACGTTATGATCTCGATTTCTCCCTCAGACTTTGAACAATCGAACCTCGAAGGCCCGTCGAACCCGGTACTGGGCGAGTTCCTTGAAGGATTAGGTACTGGATCAAAGTTCGTTGAATTGGTAGTAGTTTCGTCTTCCATAGTTCTACTTGATATGATGTGATACTCGAAGAAGGGTGCCACAGAGTATATAGACTTTGATCCAAGTATTATCATCCTGATCTTTTCTTTGTTTTAAACGAGTAGATTCGGAGCAGGCATCTGTGCACTGGGTTCATCAGCGAACATCGTTGGACTGTCGTCGTCGAACTCCCTTCTGGATATCGAACGTACAAGTCCCTCTATCCCCAATCCCGCATTCCCCTCTAATCATATTGCGTAAGTTCTCCTCTATACACGCGTCGAATGTGAATGAAACTCGTGGTGACACGATATCGTCAGCCCACGTCGTTCAGCACCAGTCGACTTGCTCACATGAAAGACGCGTCTCATCGTGGGTCGCCGCTGCGAGATCCATACAGAAAACGCAAAAGACCCGCGTCGCGAGATCGAGGAACGCATCGTACAGTCAAAGACGCGGATGTGACGCATCCACGCGTCAGAGTCCCTGTCCGCGAGCATGGCCGCACTACTCCTCCCTATGTCGAAGGGACACTGGCATGGCCAAATTTTCATCGAGACGAACCTGAGCACGGCAGCTACCCTGCCTCTGTAGATTATTCGTGCGCTGATGGACCCCATACCTATTACTCCAGGTATCCTAGCCTCAGGGGAAGAGATGTCGCCTCTCATTCACGAAGACATACCGAGGGGCCACAGTTCGGATCGCCTTCTCTGGGTACCCATGTCGCAGGCGGTGCTCTTCGAGTTCCGCCGGTTCCTTTTGCCCGTCTACCTTCGATTTCACCGTCTACACGTAACAAGCTCTTATCAGTTCCTGTGGAGACCTTGCGTGGCATTGAAGCTACCAGGACGCGACATGCAGATGAAGATGGGCTTTCGAAGGAGGCCCTACCCCCAACGCCAGTCTCTCTAGCTCTTCCCTCTCTGCGCCTCCCGACATCACCCACAGAGAGCACTCGTGAGATGCCATCAACCAATCCAACGAGACATAGACACCAAGTCAGCCTCATACACCGAGGACATCCTTTCACTTATGACTTGTCCACACTCCCGGATGATCCGTCCGGTCCCATTATTCTGCTGTCCACAACGCAAAGTGACCCAGGAGCGTACCTCCTGGTCAGCGTGCATTATCGGTGTACCGGACGCCCCAAAGCGGCGTGTTGTGTTCTCAGAGCTCTGCTCGCTAGTCAGGACAGCGCGTCGAATCCGAAGAAAGACAACAGTATGTTATTGCTTTCCTTGGGATAAATATGTCTAATAACGCGTCTCTAGCACCCCCTTCGACGGAGGAGACTTGCAACTCTCCCTGCCCCAAGTCATTTGACATAAACAAGCCCGCATTCCAAACTGCTGCTATGCGTCCGGTGTTGCTCCTACTAGCAGCTTGCGAGCTAGACATCAGCCGGGATGAACCTGCAGCTCCAGAAAGCGCTAACCACGCATCCACTGCCCATGATCTCTTTCGCGCAGTCTACGGAACCGTTAACGAGGCCATCATTGCTGGCGCAGAACGGCCCAAGTGCCGAAATGCGCTTGGCCTTGAGTTTTTGAGCAATGCACACTGTTCGTCTTCATCTTCATCCCAGCTGCATTCCGAGACACCGAGCGTTCCGGCGTCTGTTCTGCTTGCTTCTGAGGAGATATCAGCACCCCTTCAGGCTCTCGAAAAAGAATCGCATGATGCACGCGAGACGCAGAAAAGGTTGCGAGGAAAGCTCACGAATTCCGATGATCGTCTCGGACGTGCCGAGACTCGCATGCGGTCCATGGAGTCTCGTTCTCGGGACGTTCTACTCCAGCTCGATGCTGTACAAGAGGAGAACCGGACATTGCGACAGCGGCTCACTGAGGCGGAACAGAGGGCGAGAGACCTGGAGAATGGTGCTGCGGGTGCTGAGACCCGGGTGTGGGGAAGGCTCAAGGATTTGTTGTTTGATCGATTGGAAGAGGGTATACGTGGTGAGTAGGGGTGGCTACGTATGACTATGGTGGTGAATTTCGTTCTCGCTCTTCTTCTCGTCCTCGTTTTCATGCGCTTCAGCGCATCTGCATCTGGTATCTCAGTCTTCGCATTCATCGACCTGTTTATGGCTTCATTTCTGCACCGCATTCTCTGCACGTTTTTCTGTATGACAAGTTTACAACGCGGACAACACTTGGACAGCACACTTTGCATGCCTTAGAAGTACGTACATATGACACGCAGCATTCATGAATCTTCCCTGTCATTGTAGCCATCGCACTTGTAGCACTGTTTCTTGGCAGCACAACAACAGTAGTTGTCTGGGACTCTCATACACTGACTAAATCAGTAGCTCTGCACGAGAGCCATTCATGGTTCGAGTCCCCTGTGCTCGCAGCCATGTTCATGAGAGTTATCACTTAAGAACGATGGTATTGATTTTGATAGTGATACAGCTCGGAGCTCACGCCTCAAAATACACTCGATGTAGTCGGTAAAGTAGAATGTCCTTAAGGATCTAACTCATGAATTGAACTGCGAAACCAGTGTTAGTGCCACCTTGAAGAGCGACTGCGACACTTACTGCAGTCAAGTAGGACTCTGCTACTGTGCGTGCCCGGGCGTTCAGACTGAGCTTCATCTCACTTATTTCCCTGTCCACTTCCTCCATGAATCTGAGGTGATGAGATGTTCCATCAGAGTACCACAATCCGGGTGAGGAGAGACATACTGAATGATGAAATCGACGACTTTATGCTTGAGCATCGTCTCCGAATGAACATTAGTGATCAAAAACGAGATGTCGTATCCCTGGTAATCATAAGTCACCCTGCGATCTCTTACACCATCAGCGTAGCTTACCGGCACCGGTTTCCGACGCAGCACGACAAAGCTCTCTGCCCGCTGCATCATGAAACGCGTGAATTTGTGACATAGGATGCGTTCGATTTCGTCGGCTTGTTTGATCTTGATGCTCATCCGTATCGAGTTAACGGAGGGCTCGATCAACACCCGTTCGTTTTCGTTACGCGATATCGTCAATGGATTAAGAAGTACTTCCTTTGAGCCTCTGTACGCGCCTCATAGGAACAATGGACCGATCATCATGGAGGCAGACGCACCGTGCTTCAACTTCAGGTTTGTTGTGTCGCTCAACAACCTGTACGTGTCCGTTGGTCACTACGATTCGATTGCACAGTATAACGGCAAGAGTGAATTACTTGTGACGAGAAGTTCTCGAGGGTGAGCGCTGCGGTCAGCGTCGATCTGACCGCTGAAAGATATGGTCTCAGTACGTTTGACTGTTTAAAGACATTTATTGACAACTTCTTGCAACGAAAATTGATGTTTTCACTGACCATCACGACGAGGAGGAGTAAGTGACAAGTCCAGGATTAACTGCGGAGTTTGAATCACGGATGGTCAAGTAGTCGCGTTTCTCTTTTTAGTGGGATTTGGACTTGCTTGACGTGACTTTCGATCCGTGTGTTTGTTCCTCCCCAAAAAAAATTTGTGTCCGTCTGAGCTTAGGATTTGTACGCGATGGTTGTCGCTATTGCACCTTGGTAGGTGTGTCTGTTCGTCCCCCCAGGGTGGTCTCCTGACTGTGCTTTCCAGGAGCATCGTTCTTACCCCAGGCAAAGAAGAGGTCATCGTTCCTCAAGGCGACCTCCAAATAAAAAATGCCGCTCTCCCTGACTTGCTAACAGACGAGTCCGGAAGGACAACCGTCAAGCTCACCTACCTGAGTCTCGCGTCTATGGGAAGTGATGATGAGGACGACGAAGACAAAGACGAAGATGCACACCCTGAAGGTGCAGCGGTGACCACCGTGCTGTGTTCACTTACGCCTGGCAAAGTAAGTGGCGGATCGTGTTTTTTCTTGTGCCCTAGAGACACGTCTCACGGTTGGGAATATTGGTCATAGATTGAGCAATCTTCCTGTGAGATTATCCTCGAACAAGACAGCGAGTACATCTTCGAGGTTGTCGGTAAAAAGTGAGCCATACAACTCTGCCACATTCAACGGCGGCCTTGAATTTGATTATCTATGTTCACCTCGACAGTTCGGTTCACTTGTATGGCAACTACATTGGTATGCTACGACACGCTTTCCGATTATCTCTCCACCTAATTCGAAATACTATCTATCAGATCAGGTTCCTGTGGACCAACCACCCATGGAATCTGACATGGACTCTGACTCTGATGATGAGGAAGATGCCTTCAACCTCGGCGAGGTCAGTTCGGACGTCGAGGTCGAAGTCGAAGCCGATGAGCTTGACCTTGAAGATGCAGATGACGCTGAGTGAGTGATCAACACCTTGGCTAAAAGCTTGATTTGATTTACTTCGCATAGGCGCTTCGAAGAGGTAAAGGACGACGAAGAAACCAAGGGGGCCTCGTCCAAAAATCTCAAACGTCCTCGTGAGGACGCCATGGAGACTGACGAGCCTGAGGACAAACTATCGAAGTCACAAAAGAAGAAGCTCGCGAAGAAACTGAAGGCTACAGATGGTAAGGCCGTCTCTGCTCCTGTCCAAGAGAAGCCTGCCGAGGAAAAGAAGGAGATGAAAGTGGAGGAGAAGGACAAGAAAAAGGCAAAGAAGGAGAAGGTTGAGAAGGAGGGCGAAAAAGGTAGCAAAGGGGCAGAAAAGAAGAGTGATACTCGCACCACCCTCGAGGGCGGCGTGAAAATTCGAGACGTCAAGCCGGGCACAGGCAAGATGGCTAAGAAGGGTGACAAGGTCGACATGCGGTATATCGGCAAGCTCACGAACGGCAACATCTTCGACAAGAACACCAAAGGAAAGCCTGTAAGCTTTTTGTTGATTATGATCATGTTCCGAAGTAACACTCAGATCCTCGGTAGTTTACCTTCACACTAGGAAGGGGTGACGTCATCAAAGGTAAGACGAGTCAATTTTACATCAACAATCTATGCTCACTGTAACATCAGGTTGGGACGTGGGCATCATCGGAATGCGGATTGGAGCAGAGCGCGAAATTACGGTTCCACCATCCATGGGTTACGGAAACAAGAAGATGGAGGGAATCCCTGCCAATTCCACATTGGTCTTTGGTACGTCATACCAATTATCCGGGGAAGAACGTGTTTGATCGTGTCTGTTATCAGAGGTGAAACTTCTTGAGATCAAGTGAAAAGACTACCGGGTTATTCCTGTCTTTGAAAAGGAAACGATTCTTCCGCCACACGAAAAGTAGTTGTAGCTCCGTATATGTGGGCGTCCATATATCAAATTCATTGTCGTTGCACAGGTTTTTGCGCACGTCCTAGGCCCTGCGTTTGGCGGGCGTGTTTGATGAATGAATGCACCGCATACACGTGCACAGACCACAGGAGGAGCCCTGTAGGGACGACGTCAAACAAAAGACGAAGCTGACATGAAAGTTGGGAAGGGCAAAAAAAGGAAGACGTCAATCAGGGACACTACGAGTCAGGCGCTGCTTGAAGTTCTTGTGTTCTTGATCATAGGAAACAGCCACATGAAGGGTGGACGCAGCTTGGGAGCGATATCCCACATTTGAGAAGCATTTTGAAGCACAAGTGAATGGTCCCCCGTTTGGCCCTATGATACCCAGCGACACGGGTGGAGGCACCGAAGCTGATCGCGACTCGCAGGTATGGATGTGGAGCAACATATGGGCAACATGTTTTGGTGGTTGGGTAATATAACAATTATACAACGTGTTCATTATGACAGGGGAACATGCAGTATTTACTACAAGATCGAGATGTCTCCGCTCAGGCTGTGAGTCACGACAAAATTTTGGACGGAAAAGGCAGATGTGGGCTTCAATCTGTCCTTCAATAACGAGCTCTGAGCTCGTGTCCAAGAAGTCGCCGTCTACCATCAATGAGCGGTCGTTAAAAGGAGGCATGGGCCAGGCCACTCCCCTTTCTGAACCATCATGGCGTACAATACTTGCACCTGTATATTCCTCTAACGGTCCAGGATCCCTCATCGGAAGACGCGGAAAAGTCCCTTTCAGCGCAATGCACGACCGGGAAAAACGCGTTAGCCGTGGCTCCGGTGCGTGACTTCAACTATGACCTAGTGAGAATCAGTGTCATGGTTCAGGACTGACATGCGTGAGCGTGAGCCTCGACGCAATGGTGATCGAGGATGGGAATATTAGCCTGAGTTCAAAAGTCAAGTAAAGCTGCCGAATCCCCTTATGGTGTGAACTAGGAAGCTGCGAGGGAAGCATGGTCAGTCGGTGTAGGAGTAAGGCTGAGTAAGGGGACAACAACTTTTGGCTAACGCCTCGGAATTCGAGCTAAATGGATGGTATGTCAATCACCAGTCAAAAAATCGGGGCGAGAGTCCCCGAGGCACTCAAGGCGCTACCAAAAACAGACCTTGGCCATCTCCAGTGCTGCGGCAGGCAGCCGCATCGAACGGAAATGACTGGAGAATAAGTGCGGTGTTGAGTGAAATCAGCTTCTTGTGTGGCGTGAAAGACATAACGTGGGTCCGTCGAATAAAAAATCAGGCCTTGCGGAGGAACCGGGTATCTTCTGCTGACCAGGTACTACTAACGCGGTCAAACAAACAGGGCTCAGTAGACCGCCGAGTAGTGCTTCCTTCCGTAGCTACATGATAAATTTGGTGAAGATTGCGAAGGAGATGGAGATGCTTGCACCACACGTTTTCCTTGGACTCAGCTGGTTCCCCTCGTGCAAAATTGTTTGTCAGGGAGACAGGCTCGATCATGTCTATATATCACGATTAAAAAAAGGGTCGATTGAGTGCGTGGATGTCAAGCTCGGCAAAGCCACCCGTACCTCTGGTCCAAGCACTATCATAGATCACCATTGATGGAGGGAAGTGATACACGAGGTGACTCGCCCGTCGTCGCTGCGCCAGAGAAATGGACAGCCTAAGATTTAAACCACTCTTGTGGATCAGATCAGAGAAAAAAGTGGTGTTGTGTGGTGCCTTGGTGTTTCGCCTCACGATCGAAAAAATGCGGGAGAGCCACAGAAAGACTTTCCAATTGGTTCAGTGTTGCTGTGCTACAGCCCATACTTCGTCCAAATGCCATCGAAAAGAAGGCAAGTCCAGCTTGAAATAGGAAGCGATGTTAGACGATAAGGGAAGGAGTTTTCCCCTGTGGTAAAAGGTGGCTAAAGAAAGCGTTTCGCGCAACCTACCATATGAAAGTCCGAAACACGTCTGCAAACTCAGATAGAAAGGAGATTACCCATCCAAGGGACGTGAGGAAGCCCAAAAGAGATCTCACCGCGACTTGACCAAAAGGTTGTGAAACAGAAAATGCAAATTTCCGAGCAACTGGCGCCTCGGCTGGGATCCATAATGCAACGTTTTCACGATAATGGTCGACAATGGGATCGCACGTCACATCTACAACAAGGGAAATTTAAATTTTCTGTGAAAAAAACAGCCGTTCAGATGGTACCGATATGTCGAAGACACAATTTGCCGAGATGCCTCACCAACGTTCTAGATGACTCTCCACCATCACCACGATGGGAGCTGATAAACCCATCCACCAACACGCGGAACCGTGGTGGAACCCCGAAGACGAGATGAACAAGCACGGATACAGCAGCCTCAAAGACTATAAAATGCCACCGAAGAACGAGCATCAGCAGCTTAAACCACCCACCCTGATGGAGTCCGTTCAATTCCTGGATTTTTTCCCGAGCGCTGAAGGAGATCGCACCAGTGTGTCGCCCCTCGCGACTTGCTTACGACTAGACTTAACGGCAATTATATCCTTCTCTGGTGCGTGCATCCCTTGGTCCACATATCTTTGTGTCATGGGGGAGTCGACGCTCAGTGGCCTCGCATCAGTGTAACCGTCCCTGGATGCCTGAGTTCCCGGATGTGTACATCTGCTGCTACATGGTCTGAGGCACTTCTTTCCCATTGTACTGCAGACATATGCCACCATTCCCCGGCTACCGTCCCAGTACATACCATGGGAATGGAAGAAGCCTCGGACCATGCCCAGCAGGTGCCAACATCGCAGGACCAGTGATCTTGGGCGGACACACGATGACTTTTTTTTTCTCTCCCGGACGGACAATGTCTAAAAATTAACATAGCTCACCTCTACATTGATGTTCGTCCCGGGACAGGAGGCTAGTCTGAAGGACTGCTTGATATAGTACCACGAACGCTGTGATATCTCGCTGACTCGAATTACCTTCTTGCAGATCGCTGGGCGGGTTTATGTGTCTGTCAGAGGCCTCTTCGTCAGAATATTGCACGACGCTACCTTCTCTCTGTAGTAAATTTACACAGATTGTTGGAGAAGGCGCCTGTGACCGCATCCGAGTCGCAAAGGAGACAGCGACCTCAGACGTTTGAAGCGAACGGGCGAAGTCGTGGTTCCCATACCTGGCCCTTAATTTGGTTTGGTCGGCAAACTACAATGTGGCGAAAGCTCAAAACTTTGTGTCATGGCCGCCTAGGGTGTACGTATTTTGATTTGCAATCTTTTGTCTGGCTCTGTTTCATTTTGAGGGTAGAGTGCGCTTGGACGAGGTCTGTGAGCATCGGTCCAGCGATGGTCAGGATGGTGGTTTCCGGAAATCTGCACTTGCGGAGGTGGGAAACCAATTGTCATGAACTTACGCTGCCAGTGGTTTCCATACCCTGACAACCCTACATACTAGATCGTAATTCAACGTTTTGATCAACGAGACAAAACTACTGGCAGTGACTGAACGGGGAAATGTCATTTATCTTGAACTATCCTCTCAGCGTCGAGCTGCCAACTTCAAAACACACGGATTCCGCAAATGCTAATCAAACTTCATCTCTTCATCTTTCTGGTCGGCATTGTCAGTGAGGAAAGCCTTCAAGGTGCTTCTGTGCAGTATCTTTCCACCGTAAGCATGCTGTTAACTACAAACAGGCACTACCAAAGACCTGCAAGCTTATCTGTACGCACCACGGGTCACAACGATGCTGTCGGGTGTTCATATCACAAGCAACTGCCCCTCAAAGTCGCTAGAATGGAAGTCAGGCTTCAGAAGGTCTCTAAGAAGGTCATCTACATAGCCTTGCCTTTGGAACAGATAGGACCAACGGTTCTGGTGGGTTTCTCGGCTTTGGAGGCCTTGTTGCCCAGCTGACCGTCATCGACCACACTCCCCGTCCAACTAGAACGCTGCCTTCACCATCCTAGCCTGTCACTCGATTTGGAAGAGTTTCTATCGTCAACTCCGCGAGCAGTGTCCGCTTAGTATACTAAGTCCGCCTACGCGAAGGCGCAGTCAACTTGAAGTCTTGAAGTCGGTCCATAGTGCTACACTACTGAGTGCTCTCGAGTTTTCATGGTAGCAGTTCCTTCTGGTCGACACCTCCGTTGATAGTACGGATCTCTCCGGGACGCCCATGTCTCGGATCTCGTTGATATGATACGCAAGTGATGCCTTCTCATCTTTCCATTTGACCGATCGATAAGGTCTTTTTCGGTGACTCCGTGATCTCATAAGCAAAGAAATGGAATCGGTGAGGGACGGCCTTGCAAGAATACATTGATAACTGTCGATTGGGGTATATACATGCACAGGTTACATTGAAGGCACGCCTCAGGTTTGATATGTACCTCTCTTGTACTCAATGGTAGCGCGCCCATATCACGATTCTCGAAGATGTGAAGTGGCCTCAAAAAAGATATTGCCGTCCTCGACGGATCAGTTGATCGTGTACGCCAAGAGATATACGCGTGCGCCTTACGAATCATCTGGAACCCGGGAGCTTGGAGACCAGCGTGCAGAGCTATGACATTCCGAAAATCCGTTCAGTCCCGGTATAGAACATGTCGATGTGGGCCCAGGGCAGTGCGGTAATGGGAACCGGTTCTAGATATTAAAGCTATCTTTGCATGTAAACTTGTACATGACTCGCAGCGTTTATCCCTCAGGCATGTTCATACGTCACGGTCCTTCTAAAGACATGCAATGGAACCATAAATGACCTATAAAGATGAGAGCTACGCTCCATGAATTCACGGAGCATTAAAACGTACCTGAAACACCACGCCTGGCGGGCTTGCCATCGAGGATTCGTACAATGCCGATGCGATGCTATTGCGGGCTCGCAGAGGTCCGCAAACTGTCAACCCAAGAAAAGCGCACCGGTCATGAAAGTATCAGTATCATGACCGGTGGTGTTATTATACGGAAGGATAAAAAAACGACAGTCTTTTTATGCGCAAGTCTTTCCGGAGCTGAACATTGCCAGACCTAAGAGGTGTAAATTGTCGAGTTGCGACAGGTAACATGCCTCTGAGTTGAAGGGGCCTGGGAAGGGTCTTCGGAGGGAATCATGCTGCATAGTTTTTCGAAAAATCACTAGCGATCTGGAGCAGTTTGGCGGCGTGTCTTCCTCTAAATGCATGTCAGCGACGAATTGGAGGAACTGTTACTTGCTTTCGCACCATCTCACCGCACCCATTCTACAAAACAAAAACAAATACCGACCCGGTAGTCTGGCTTGGACTCGCCTGGCACCTACCGTTGGAAATCCAGAAAGGACGTGACTCTACGATCTGTTGCGAATGAATTGCGCGAGTAACCAGCGAGGCAGAGAAGCCCGACACTCAGGTCACTCCGTGACCACAGGACCTGAAGAACAAACATGAACACTACTGCAGTTGTCACATCCCCGAAAGAGTGCTGCAAATATTATGCAGCACGTCTCGATATACTTTCATGTCACCTATCGGGATCTATCGAATCTTGACCAGTTCTGTTCGACGTGCGCAAGGGCACTTCCCATTGTTGGCTGATGTTCATAACCCTCCAACCTTCCATTGAGGACCGCTTCTCTGCGGAAACCGAAACCCCAATAATGACATCGATGGGCATCCGGGCTGTTCTTGTCCCTTAAGGACCTCCCCTTTATGGAGATAGCTTTGGTATTGCTGTTACCCCGTACGTCGCAAATGAAAGTCGATATCAAGAGCTTCTATACAGGAGTCCCGACCACCAGGTTCAGTCAGATGACTAGGTACGTTCGCGGCGACGCAAGGCCAGCCAGGGACGTGCTTACTTTTATTTGCAGTGATCGTTTGGCCTAAAGTTCCATGGAGCTAATCGCAGCGATGAACCGGTGACCCAAGGATCTGCCAAGGCTCGGCAAGCAACAGGACCGTCCGGACAAGTTCTTCCTATTAAAAGGCCTGAAGCAAGCAGGAATCGCCCATTCCACGGACCACACAGCGCAAAGATCAGCTGCACAGTGGTCAGACCCTTTTTCATCCCATTTGTACTGCTAGGTGATGCCTTCACTTCCAGAAGAATAACCCTCAGTACATACCATGGGAATGGAAGAGTGTTTGGGCCATTGTACAGGTGATCTTCCCCTGTTCATACCCGATGTCCATATCGTCCTACTGCTCAAGAATTACAAGAGCTGTGGTAGAGGATGCTACTCACCTTTCAGATGCAAATCACATTGGGGCTCAGAGAGAAGACATGGAGTCACCCTGCTGCATCACCCCGAGATCAAGTTGCAGTACCAAGTGCACAATGAGGTTGATGATGTGGGGCCACAATGTTGTTGGCTCTGGGCGGTCCTCCGGCTTATAATCGACCTATGTATATACTTTCCCGTATCGACACCGATATAATTTGTGAGTATTCAAGCCCTCCTCCCGCGTTGTGCTCTGAGAACGACTGACAGGAGCCGCGGTACATAGCTAGACCGTATTTCGTGCAAGCGGTATGGTACCGACCGACAATCCATCGCGGTGTTGTGGACGTGTGGAAAGTACGAAGAAGTTCAAGTTGTGATATCGATGGAGGTGATCGGTGAGAGAAGTCTGAGTCTGCAGTACGCCTCCACCTACTGCGGAAATCATCCATTCTTGGTTATATCCACCGTCACGCGTTAGCGCTTCACCAGTGAATCGACTGGAGTTCCTGGACTCTTTTTTTAAAAGAAAGAAAATACTGTTGCTTGACCATGACTAACTTGTTCCACTTCTGCCTCAGATTCGGCTCAGGCTATTCTCACGAACGATTTGGTGGAAAGTCGGCGACGCCATGCTCGAGGTAAGTGGAAGAACGAGACGGTTGCTCAGACAGAAGCCGCTGAACTTGACAAAAGTCTAGGAGGGTCGCGAGACGGTATGAGCAGGTATGATCCGGTGTGATCAGAAAAACGCTGGCTGGGAAATCGGTAGAGAACTTGAAGTGTCGCAGCGTTCTCGCTTGAAAGATCTACGATGTTTTCTGATATCATCCTTTTCAAAGACTAGTTCGAGTTAAGACAGCTTGGAAGGCCGTGTCACGCAGAACTGGTTCCCTCATTCTTGCACTTGCTTTGTACTGCGGTGCCCGGGCAAGATCCATTATTGAGATTGCATGATGCTTTCAATCTGGACTTGACCTCCTCCATCCAGTGCAAGCAAAACAACCTCAAGAATTTACGATGATTATTTCTGACAGAGAGAATGTTCTTGATCCCAAACTCCGCGAGGCGACACGTCGCGGAGTCAATGGACCCACAAACGTCATTCTGAGACCAACTACAGTGTTACAATTAGAAGCACTGAAGTACGACAAGCTCTGCCCCGCAAGCCACGAGCAGAGCGCTCAGGCCCAATGACCAGGTATTACAGGGTGAGAAGCAGACAATCCACCGTCGACGGCGATATTCTGTCCGTTGACATAACTCGATTCATCTTCAAAGCAGGGCAGATCAGTTTCAAACGTATTGCTACAACAACACATCCAGAAGCCTCACCAGATGCTAAGAATAACGCCATTTGCGCGATTTCTATACGTCGCGTGGTCAGCTCGTGGATGCAGGGTTTTGAGGCGCCAGCACAAAATACGTACCCTGTGCGACACCGTACCGGCCCATTGGGTTCAATTGACCAATCTTGCCGCTGTTACCTCGTTCACGGGCGGCATCGAACATGTTCTTCGTCATGTGTGTCTCGATCAAGCCAGGGCAGATCGAGTTTACGCGAATGTCGGTCTTCTGCAGTTGATATACACTCGTCTTTGCGATCGAGTTGACGCTATACTGGGGATGAGATCGTCTGACGAGGGGAAAATCGGATCAACCTCACGCAGCTTTACTTGCGCTGTCTGGGCTTCTTGTTAGTATCATACATGCATGATTCAAAAAGAGAGCTTACAGTCGATCGTGCCAGCGCCTGAACGGAGTCCAGCAACTAGGACGGGTTCAGAAACAGGAAAACATTTTTAAAAAAACGCGGGACGGACTCGAAGCAGTCAGTATGATGCTTCCTCCGCTTAGCGTCTTGCCATTCGACGGATTAACCCGCATCATTGCCTCTGACCCGTATTTGACGGCCAAGAAGCAGCTGAAGGGCAAACCTCAACCGGGGGACATACGCAGGTATTTCTCTACTCACGAAAGTGTATTAACTCGTAGAGTTTCCATGAAAATATCTGAAGTCATGTCTGGGAGCGCTTTGCTACTCAGTATACCAGCCTATGATAGCATCAATCAGCATTCATTCAGTGATATGCAGCGAGATGTCCCAGCAAGAGAAACCAACGTTGGCAAAGAAGACGTCCAGCTGGCCTTCCTCCTCTATTGCCTGCTTGCAAACGACGGCTATTGTAGCGTCATCTGCAGCATCAGCTTGAATGGTGGTGACCTTCACAACTTCGTGAGCTGGTGTCCTTGTAGGTACAGTTCGTGTCCAACCTTTACGTCTGGGTACGATTTTTGAATGGTCGACTTGAGGTCCGGCAGATTCTGTGGCGCGAAATCCATAAGATAGAGGTGTTGTGCGCCTAACAAGGTTCTTCGTTAGCGGCAAAACAAGTCATCAATGGAGCAAAGATCTGTACCTTCATGTGCAAAGAGGAGGGCGGAGGCACGACTGAGCGGTCATGGGGCCCAGATGACATTATGAATGTGAGCAGATATCAGCCTTCAATAATGTTGGACATTACCCAATGCCATGGAGTGAGCCTACGCCAGTAATGATGCAAACCTTACCCTTGAGTCGCTGTCCACGAGGAGAGTTCTTCAGGTGTGACTGGATCTGTTCAATGCGAGTAAGTGTGCGCTGGTAGTGCTCCTCAGAGGTGGGCTTGAATCCAGCGAGGACATGAGGGCTCCCTTTTGTCATGGTTCAATTCACTAAAGCACTTGCCAGTGACGTTTCAACAGCTGATAGCGCTGGTGCCTTGGACTCGGGGTGAGTCGGTACGGTGAGTGCCGCGAGCCGATAGCGGTCCGACTCAGAGGCATGCGAAAGCTTGCATCTTAGCACAGAAAACACAAAGATTATGTGCTTTGCCAGTATCTACGGTGACATCGGAGTATAGTAATCTAACATGGGAATATCATAGACAGAACAACAAGGCATTTCTGGTCTAAGTCCAGACAGCGCTAAAATACTGGTACGGCAACAAGAAAAAAAAACGGAATTTGAGCGTTAGTCAGACTACAATTCCAGGAATCTTGTGGACAGTGTCGGCTTTAGCATCTACCAGGAGGATATGGATAACTGGTGTTATCGGTGTACGCGGGTATATTATGAGGTTCTGCTCTGGCATAGGAGGAGGCGTGGTCAAAATACTGCATAGGATAACCTTGTCCAGGTCGATCCTCACAAGAATCCATGGCGTAACCATAGCATTCGTGGCGTACAACGGAGGGCTGTACGTATACTTGGCTGTCGTACGGATACATTTGCGAGTGGGCTTGTGCCTGGTGTGTGTAATCCGCCACTTGCACCGCGGCGAACTCGGGGACGCCAGTATGGGATTGATCCGATAGGGCCGGAGAAGAGGATGAGGTGTACGACACGGGCGAGTCATAGAAGTCAGACGGAACCGAGTTCATATCGTTCATGTCTGTGCTCGGGGTAGCGGGATACGACGGCGTCGGTTGTCCAATCGAGAAACACCCTGGAAAGATACGAGGCCGTTTGTGTGCGTCATGTCCGTGCTGTGGGTCGTAAGATTGATCACGAGTTTCGTGATCGGAGAAAGGAGCCGTCTGTGGCTCATCAACTGAGCTTGTTGAAGACTCGGAAGCGGATGGTCTAGAAATTACGGGCGGAGACAAAGGAGTGTCCTGCCTTCCGGAGGGAATGGCATTACTCCTCGGATGGAAAGACAATGCAGGTCTCGTAGGCTGAGCGCGCTTTCGCTTTTTTTGGGGCGGGGCTACCTGCTTCTTTTCCCTATCTTGAGGGAGGGGTTCGCGGGTAAGAAGAGGTTTCATTGCTTTTGTTTTCTGGTATGAAAGAAAAGTTTAGAATGAGAATGAATAACCATTGATACGGACTTACGACGGAGGCTTCCCTGCGATGGTATATGCCATCTGTAACATGAGCCTGAAGATCATTTATGGGACTGGGAATTTGGTGGGCCCAAGACATGATAGTACGACGAGGCGGTCTCGATAAAGGCTAGGACACTTGCTGCAGCCCTCCGAAGAGACTTTTTTTTTGACCTGAAAAGCCATTTGGTTGGAGCGATATATAAGAGACTGACCGGTAGTTTTTTTTGGCACTCATGATGTAGAAGTCGGCAGCACACTTCAGTGATAAAAACGCGACAGCCTGGTGCCGTAGCGGTGGGGTTAACGCAGACGGTTAAGAATGAAAGCTGGTCAGTGGTCAGCCAGGCATATCAGTAATGATGGGAAGGCAGTCAGTAACTTAAGTCGAGGTGATGATGTTTGATCGTTCATAACCAAGCACTCGATTTGGCACTCCGCCACCTGAACGCGTCCAAATTATCTGTCTTCGTATCTACCGAAATCTGCGACTTACCACAACTTGACACTGGTCAGCAATAAGTCACTACTAGAGTCACCACTAGTAGAACGTTGTCAACGTTCAGCTATCATCTAATTACCTCAAGTATCCATCATGTCGTCTAGTATAGAACTGATCAACCCAAAAGCTGAGAGCGTTCGTCGCGCTGCGGCACTGCAGGTAATTTCATCTCATCCTGCCATGTCTCTGCTGGTTCGCATCCTCCCCACCAGGTAAATACAACAGGCGCGATGGGACTCGCCAATGTGGTAAAGGGTAATCTCGGTAAGCGTTATACATCGCATCTCGCTCCCTAAACTCTCGATCAAATCTGCCTCAGGTCCAAGAGGGACTCTCAAGATGCTCGTGGACGGTGCGGGTCAGATCAAGATGACCAAGGACGGTAAAGTGCTGTTGTCCGAGATGCAAATACAGAATCCGACGGCTGCAATGATCGCCCGTACTGCGGTTGCCCAGGACGATCAAGTCGGCGATGGCACCACTTCTGTCGTTCTCCTTGTAGGAGAATTGCTGAAACAAGCGGATCGCTACATTTCAGAAGGCGTGCACCCTACCATCATAGGGGAGGGCTTTGATCTCGCGAAGAAAGAGGCTCTAGCGGTCTGTTTCCGAGGCTTGTGTTCTGCCTAATCCTGATTCAAGCTGCACAGTTTCTCGACACGTTTAAGCAGCCATCGAAATTGGATCGGCCTACCCTAATTAATGTCGCACACACTTCGCTTGCGACCAAGCTGCACGCCTCGCTAGCAAAGCAGCTCGCAGCTGATGTTGTAGACGCCGTGCTTACCATCAGGCCACCACCGCCCCCAAAAGGCACGCATTTAATCTAAGAATCAGGGTTTCCACGCTAAAAGTTTACTGCAGAAGCCAACGATCAATGGAGGGACCCCATTGATCTTCACATGGTCGAAATTATGAAAATGCAACACCGCACAGCGTCTGAAACTCAGCTTGTGCGTGGTTTAGTCATGGATCACGGTGCAAGACACCCGGATATGCCAAAACGCGTCGAGAATGCGTACATTCTGACGTTGAATGTCAGCCTTGAATACGAAAAGACGTACGTTGCCTTGCACTGCTTTATGCAACTCTAAATTCACGAACCCTTAGGGAGGTTAATTCTGGCTTCTTTTATTCTTCGGCCGAGCAACGCGAGAAGCTCGTCGAGTCTGAGCGACGCTTCGTTGACGCAAAGGTCAAAAAAATCGTTGAACTCAAGAATCTCGTTTGTGACCAAGCTGTCGGTGGCAACGAGAGGCCAAAAAATTTCGTCGTCATCAATCAAAAAGGCATCGATCCTCTCAGTCTTGATATTCTAGCAAAAAATGGAATATTAGCCCTGCGGCGTGCCAAGCGACGCAACATGGAACGGTACTACTCCGACGAACACGTAATACCATGGGTACTGATTACTGTCTTATCACAGCCTGCAACTCATTTGTGGGGGCGTAGCACAAAACTCCGTCGATGACCTCACTCCAGACATTCTCGGTTGGGCTGGCCTCGTCTATGAGCACACTTTGGGAGAGGAGAAGTACACATTCCTCGAAGAAGTCAAGGCTCCCAAGAGTGTCACACTTCTAATCAAAGGACCCAATGCCCACACAATCCAACAAATTCAGGATGCTCTCCGGGATGGACTCCGTGCTGTCAAGAACGCTCTTGAAGACGAAAGCCTGATTCCTGGAGCCGGGGCTTTCGAAGTCGCGTGTGCTGCTCATCTTAGTGGTCCTGTCAAGAAGGCCGCAAAAGGACGGGTTAAAATGGGTGTACAGGCATTCGCAGATGCGCTTCTGATTGTCCCGAAAACGCTCGCACAGAATGGCGGTTTCGATGTTCAGGACGTCGTAGTGGCCCTGCAGGTTCGTGCCTTTGATTGCAGTGGCTTAATCCCTTCTGAATGCAATTGAATCATTAGGATGAGCAATCGGAAGGCAATATAATTGGTCTCGACCTCCAGTCCGGAGAGCCATTCGACCCTACCGTGGAGGGTATCTGGGACAATTATAGGGTGAAGAGGCAGATGTTGCACTCGTGGTGAGTCTACCATTCAGCATGAACGTGTTGTGTGCTCATCTAGGTACGCAGTTCCGTGATCGCCGTAAATTTGCTGTCCACAGATGAAATCCTGCGCGCTGGTCGGAGCTCGCTCAAGCCAGATGGACAGTCGTAATAGATAGCAGTGAATGAATAAGTCGCACGTACAGTTATCGTCACCTAATTCCACGTTCGATCACGGCAGTGATTCAGGAGTCGAACAGCATTTGTGACTAGTCGCATGAACATTAACAACTATTGGTACGATATAAGCATAGGTAACCAACTGCTTGCAGCGAGAAAGCCTCAACAGAGCATGAACTATTACGACAGTGCAGTCGAGAGTTGGGCAAAGGAGCGACGGGTTGCGAGTGGAATAAATTACACCGAACCACTTCTTGGATACTAGGTGTGAGGTCAATCGGAAAGTACATCTGATGCAGAGTCCCACCCGGCATGAACAAGATGCGTCGGCGAAGCCAACTCATCGCCACGAAAAGAAGCTGACTTTTTCAGGTAATGAGACATGGGTGTTGCCTGAGCGTTCTTCCATGGCACGACTGCTGGGAGTTCCGTGGTGTATGTAACGCGGAGATGAGAAAGAGGATCTTCATTTGCAGATACTTCATGGGCCTCTGGCATTTCTGTGACGAGTCCCTCGACGGCGCGGTCGTCATCGGAGTTTGTACTATCAAATGATCCCTCACCATGAAACGCCGTGGACTGTCTCAAGCTGTAGACTGAGAAGTCCTCCAGCTGCGAGGTGCTTCAATTCCATGATATTAAAAAGCTTGGGAATCCGTACGTACATTTTCAGATACTGCTTCTGAGACTGCACGAGGAACAGAATTGGCTCTCGTAGACTTCTGCGGTGATACTGATCGACCAGCAAGTATAGACCGTGTACTCAATGCGGACGGTACTTGCGAATGGGAGGCAGCCAAAGATAAATTATTCTGGCCAGGAAGCGAAGATGGTGGTCGTAGCCTCTGGCTCCGACGGGTCCCAGACCCTAATTCTAGTGGAGACTTCGAGGTCGAAGACCATCGTCGCCTGGCAAAATTAACTGGAGACGGTTTGAAAGTCAGGATGGTGGAAATGCCGTGTGCAAAGGGTCGTGGTGTGGGGCGATGTGGAGCAGCGTCTTCATGTTTCATGTCAACTTCCGGCGTGTCTTTGAACGGAAACTGGTCTGCGCCAAGAATGGGTAGCGGAGTGCGATCCTCAGGAGTCACAGGTCCATTGCTTTCGCTCTCTAACGTGCGAAGGGAGCTCTCAGCATCCTCATCTTCTGGAGACGATTCATCACCGGAAGGTGGAACCCAGGTTCTACGAGCAAAATTCGTCGGATTAGGGCGACATAGGAGGCTCCCGTTTATCCCCTTGAACCTCAATGAAGATGAACCGCTGGGATTGGGCGGTGCTGGGTCTTCATCACTGTCCACTACATGGGGATCGCTCCGCAGCTTTTTGCTTGGACGGGGTGAATCATCGGGTGCGATGGAGGTCCTGCGTTTCCCATTTGCCAGGACAGCGAAGCCACCAGCCACGTCGTCGGCTTGAGTGTGCTCCTGCTCTGCCTGCTTGTCGGCTAACCAGCGTTTCACCTTTGTCCTCTGCAGAGCTCTCTGCGTCCGCGTCGCACTGCTTCGGATGACACTGACTTTCTTCCTCACAAATCTGCCATTGGTAGTTGCTTTCTTTCCGAAACGCCCATTGGAATCCCTCGGCTGAAATTGCACGGCCAACGATTTTGGCTTGAGAGGGCCGCCCCGTGAGGATGACGGGCTTGAGGGGCCGTTCCTTGACCTCACGCTCGCAGGCGAGGGCATACGATGCTTTATAACCTTAACGACAGGAGTAACAGCTCGTGGCTTTGAGAGCGGTGGTGGGCGTGATTGGCGGGGAGGTGATGTTTTACGAGGCCTGCCTCGTTTGCGCTTGGGAGGCTCTTCCTCCGGCAAGGGATATTTGCGGGGACGGCCCCGCTTCCTCTTGGGAGGCATCAAAAGCTCCTTGGCTTTAGCTGACATCTCCACGATAGGCGCCTGCTCAATCTTCCGTCTCTTCACTGGACGCTCCTCAGTTCCAGAAGTATGTTTCTGCTCGACGGCAGAAAAGCTCTTCTGGGCAGGGCGTCGAGAAGTCTCGGTGTCATCTCGAGTGGCAGAACCGACAACCTGACTGACTAAACGAGCAGGCCACGATTGGGCATAAATAGCAAAGTGACGCATGCATCTAGCGCAAAGAGGGAACAGCACATAAACGTGAGATACCAGTTCATCTTTGGAGTGAAAAGGAAGTTCAACGTACCTAGGGCATTCTTGTAGTTCCTTGCGCTTCCTGCCTCGCCGTGGCGTCGTGTCAATATTAAGACCCCAAACTATTTTATTGTCGACGGAAATCATTGGCAGTATGTTGTGGCATGTTACGCAGGTAGGCAATGGTTGTCCATCTAGTCCCATCGGTGCAAACTGTTTGGAAACACTTAAAGACTCGTTCTTATCGATATGCAATGAGGGACGCGTGCGCAGGGTTCGGGCTTCGGGCTCCTCCTTGATTAGGATGCACTCTTTCTCCTTGCCCTTACTAATGATAGGAGTGGATAGCCTAGTTGCACTTTCCCTTGCACTACGAGAAGGCAGATGCGCAGGGTCCGATGGCATGGGCGTAAGAGATTTAGTGGAGGCCGCAGGCGTAGCGGTCGCGGAAACAGACATTTTATGCCGCCGCGTGAAAATGACGGATTTTAATGGGGCCCCCGTCCCACCAGACAGCTCGGAGCGATGGCTGACAGGTGGGACAGAGCTATTGGAAACCAAGGACAGGTCAGGATGATGACCACAGTAAATACATTGCTGACCAACCTGGAGGCTGATCTACGGGAAGTTGATGGCAGAACGGACGAAGATGATTCTTCTCCTAACTCCAAGTCAAAGTCGCCGACATCCGACGCGTTTGCGAGTGGCTTGCTGGCCTCTTTTTCCTCGTCATCACTTTCCTCCGAGTCATCATCTTGTTCTTGAACGATGGCATACACTCCACGGCGAGTTCTGCGCTCGTTCACGTTGCCCACCGCAGTCGTGGCAGGTTCAGAATCGCTGAGGTCATCATCCGATGCTCCAGCAGCCGATTCACAGCCGGCGGTCTCAACTTCTAGTCCGTAACCTCCTCGCTCGTTATTCTCGCACGTTTCGCATAAGCAGTATCGATTCTTGCTGCCAACTAGATGGACAAATCAGAAGTGGCGCACGGAAGAAACTTAGTTCGGACTGACAGTAACCATCACCATAATGCGCTGTTATTTCTTCGCCGATGGCGATAGGCCGGACCACGCGGAAAGTGATGTACTTGCCTTCCCGAAACAGCTCGCAGTTGTTCTCGCAGTCATGCTATTTAGAACACGAGCAGAAATGCGAGATTAATGCACCCAACGAAAGGCGAAGAGGAGACCATCGTGACTTACATTCACAAATCGGGCGGGGCCCAAAAATAGATGGTTCTTCTTCATCTGGCGGGAATGGATTACGCTGAAATCCCGTCTAATGTCAAGATTTCTCAGGTCCGTCCGCTTGAGCTCCCGATCCTCCTCCTTGGATAAATACGCCATCGAACCCTTCAATTCCGCGATAACCATCCCAGGCGATAGGGGGCGCGTTGCAAGAATACACAATTCCGACTTCCCAGTCTTGTGAGAGTATCTGGACGTGTGAGCTATCTCGATACAGCCTCCGGGATGATATAACTCGAAATATCGCGACCCGTGCCTGTGATGAACCGAATATCAGGCGTTGTTAGTGGGACAGCAGGGTCGTACACACGTGGCGAATGCATTAATCTGCTTTTGCGTGTATGGCTTGAGGTAGTAACGAACAGGCTGGAGGCTAGAAGTGTGTGACTCTGAGAAATCGTTCTCGGACCGTAGGAACAGAAAGACACCAACGCGAGAAGTTCATCCACTGCTTGACGGACAGCGTTCTGAGGAGCACTTTTGCTTTCCACTAGCTGAAGATGTAGAATACAACATGCAAAGTCAGTTGAACACAAGAGATGAAGGGTGTATGGTGTATGGAACAGCATGAAGCAGTGTAGAAAGTAACTCACGCGTCTAACAACTGCCATAAGATCGGCTGCAGGGACTTTTGGAAGTCTGCGGGACGAGTCCATCTTATGTACGCAGAGTGGCACGTTTCCAGTACCAAGCTTTTCTACCAGAAGATGACTTAGAAAGTCATCATCCCTTGAGAGGTCGCGCATGTTCATGATTTTGGTGGGGCGCCATGTCAGAGGGGCACCTTGTTTGAGGCCCAGGGAAGTGCTACCTGTCGCAGACGTCGGCGGCATCGACAACGACAACGACGAGGACGACGAGGACGCGTTCTAGCAGAGATTATGGGGAAAGTACTGTTTGACTTGAAAATAATAGGAAGGATGACGCGAACAGGCAGAGCAAGAGGAACAAGGCTCGAGTCGGAGCCCTGTGCTGGCCCGGTTACGGCATTAGCCCGATTATATAATCTCATTTGTACCAACTTTACAACCTGACGGTTTATCTTGGTCAAGATAAATAAAATCCATCCACGCGCGCAGCAATGCGAGGACATGGCTTGCATTTGACGTGGTGGCATGTGGTAAAAAAACAGTATGGGTCGTATATACTAAAGCAGTAAGGAGTTCCTGATGTTTTTCGGTTCCCATGTCCCTCTTGAACCCAAATGCTCAGGTATCACGACGAACAGGTCACGGCGGCGAGTGAAGAGAATCAATCATCGACATATCTTATGCGTTGTGCGCGTGCTTTTGCTTGCCAGACCGCAGCTTCCTGATGTAGAACTACATCATTGACGTCAGAACCACAGCCATCCGATTCACTACATTAGCACTTACCTCGAGCTCCTTGCCCTCGAGGATATAACCATCAGCACGGCCAGACTGTCCTGGTCTACTGGAGAGGGAAGCGTACAGACGACCAGCAACGAATTGCTGCTCCAAAAGGGGGTCAATTTTAGCATCTGAACGACCCGTAAGTATTGCCTGGTAATCATGCCGATGCAATATTACCTTTCTTTCTCTCCTCCAAGACGCGCTGCACATGGTTAGATTTTTTAACAGCCTCCTCACCGACAACGGCTTGTGCCTTGGCGCCTTTCTTGGTGATGGGCTGTGCGTACTGCAGTCACCAAAAAATTTTCAGCCATTCCACGTTCCATACGTATTAGCTCCACTTACGTGAGCCTCGTACCACTGTCTGAAAGGAGTAGCATCGACTTGGATGATAGCACCCTTTACCAGGGTGTTTGTACGGACCAACTCGTTGTTCGAGGCATTATAGACCTAAGTTCCATCATAAAAGTCAGCATCGTCAGATCTTAGCACCGCTATATCTGTTATTCCTATACTCACGACACCTATAATACGGGTCTTCCTGGTGGTGTGCTCAGAAGCCCACGCAAAGTTGCCAGATTCGAGACGAAGAGCGCGGTACTTGAGGTTACCGCCACGGACGCGCACAGTGTGGATACGCTTAGGGCCAAGCTTGGTATTGGCGGGTTGGCGACCGAGCTCGAACTTTCTCTTCTTGCGGTAGTGGGCGCGCTGGGCACCAGTTGCAGAGCGCTTGTGCCGGGATGAACGTGAAATACCTGACAAATTGGTAGATCAAGACAATCCACAGTCATCAGAAACATTTACCGAGGACAGTTATACAGTCGGACAGCACTTACCCATGTCGAGGAGTCTTGAGGATGGGAGTCTTGAAGTCGCCTTAAGGTTTTGATGATAGCACTGAAAATCAAGGTTTGGATAATTCAAACTCAGACGGGAATTACCGGAGTAGTTGTGGCTGTCTCTTTTCCTCCTCAACCACTGACTGAGTCACCGACGGCTAGCAGAGCAAGTAATAATAATTCAACTGCGTCGAGCACAATGTTGTCACTGATAAGCTCTATATTCTCATAAAGTATTCCGCGAGTCGACACCATCCCGACATTTTCATGTGCATTCTGGAAATCCCTATCTCTCTTCTGGCACTCGTGCTAGCAGGCGCTGAAGACCAGCCCATTATAGACGTGCAGAGACGTCATTGTTCGTAAATATCGTCTCCAGTGACTCCGGGGTGGGGTCCGGGAGTGATTGAGGGTATGCCAAGACCGAGATTTCCTCGAGGCGAGGTCGCACATGCGTTGCTTGATTCCAAGTCTTCTCCAAGCCTGAGTGGCTAGCATTGTCACGACTGCTTGATCTGAGTAAGTTTCTCGTTCATCTTGCTAAACTTGATGGTGTTTTGAACATGACGACGTCCGAAGATATTACACTCGCGATGCATCATGATTTGCGGCCTCTACGCCGTACGGATCTTCATCCAGCATGTCATCCGCAAGATAAACACGCGTTGACGCCGTCTTATTCCATTCCGTGCGTACAATGCAGGATGAAGCAACGTTCGTGTCCTCCAAGCAAACAGGAATCCCACGGGCATCCGAATAAGACACGTTGTCTTCCTCCGCAAGTGAAGTTAGTGAACCCCGTCGTCACTTGTTATTTCTGCATTTTACGCGCCCTTTACAATTTCATTGCATATCCAACAGAGTTGACTCGATGCATACCCTCACCAAAGTTGCGTGTTCGTCCAGGCAGATAAATGCTGGTAGACATGCCTCCTGGGTGTTTTATCATCCTTCTCACTTCCTGTACTCTGTCTTCTGCCAGTGCCACTGGTTTATACTAGTATTGAATGATGACCTTATTCGAGACAGCTAGTTTCCGTGGTCTTCGCAGACGTAAGAACCCAAGGAGCAACGATCCCTCTACAATGTCGAAAATCACGCGAAGCGAGCTCAATCGACTCGTTCATACTGCGGACGCAGTTGCGCGAAAGGTGCGTCGCTTTATTCATTTTTGCCGTGCGTTCGCGTACTCATGTAACGTTGAATGGCGACCAAATGATGCACTGACTTCGGCCTGTGTACGCTCCGCCTCACAGGCATTCAATATAGAAATGCAGGGGTTCCTCAAACTTCACGCCCGCTACCTCACGGAAAAGGAGAACCGACAGGAGTTGTACGTGCGGTGCTTTCTTCCTACCTTGGGGTGTTGGTCCTATATTCTTATCAGCGTTGTGGGCTGTGGCAGGGACTGGGATCGAATTCAGACGCCTGGCGAAGATCGGATTATACCCTATGACCAGCTCCCAAAAATCTCTGATCCGAATGCACTGTCTAAATTAGCGATACTCAAGGTCAACGGCGGTCTTGGGACTTCAATGGGTTTGTGCCTCATTTCCCATTCTTTCACCGTATGCTCGATGAAAATAAATGATATCAAAAAAACCAACGCATAGGCATGTCGGGCGCAAAGAGTGCCCTCGAAGTCAAAGATGGAATGACCTTTCTCGATCTCACGGTCAAACAAGTCGAGCATCTCAACACAACAAACCAAGTCGACGTCCCCCTGATCCTCATGACGTCTTTCAACACCTACGACGATACGATACGTATCATCAAGAAATACGTCAACCAGCGAATCAAGATAATAACCTTTAATCAGTCAAGGTACCCGCGCATCTGGAAGGACAACTTGCAGCCGTGCCCACGCCATGCTGGGGATGATAAGAAGCACTGGTACCCGCCTGGTCATGGAGATCTATATCAGTCGCTCGTACACAGCGGTATTTTGGACCGCCTTTTGGCGGACGGAAAGGAGTACTTGTTTGTATCGAACTCTGATAACTTGGGTGCCGTGTAAGTTGCGACGTCCTTGAAGTGTATGAATGAGCGTTTGATGCATTCCAATCAGAGTGGATCAGAATATTCTACAGCATATGGTCGATACTGGAGCGGATTTCCTGATGGAAGTCACAACTAAGACTAAAGGAGACATCAAGGTGAGCTTGGACCAAGCTTCTCGTCTTTTCGCGACTAACGATATGAATCAGGGAGGAACCCTCATATATTATGATGGCTCGATACGTCTGTTGGAGATCGCTCAGGTTCCTTTGGAGCACGTGGATGACTTCAAATCCGGTGAACGAGATCCCGCTCGTATAGACAAGGTTCGTTACTTAGTGACGACTTCTAGCTCGCAAGTTCAAGATTTTCAACACGAACAATCTGTGGATCAATCTCAGAGGTACATTGCCTTTTGAACTGGACGGCGTTTTTCTCAACGCGCTTCTCAGCTCTCAAGAAAATTATGGAAGACGGGGGCATGGATCTTGACATCATCGTCAATCCCAAAGTCACAGACGAGGGGCAACCTGTCATCCAGGTACGCCCCGTTCATAAGTCAGATGGATGTAACCTCAGGCTTGCGTGACAAATCAGTTGGAGACAGCTGCCGGCGCAGCCATCAAGCACTTCAAGAATGCTCACGGAGTCAACGTTCCTCGTTCGCGCTTCCTCCCCGTCAAGTCCTGCTCTGACCTCCTTCTCATCAAGAGTGACATATATTCGCTCACAGATGGACGGCTGATTATGAACGAGAACAGAGTGTTTGGCAGCGTTCCAGTGATTACTCTTGGGGATCATTTCAAGAAGGTAGCGTCCTATCACTGTCTAAGACAGTCCATCGTGATGCCAACCCCTGAGATCGATGGCAGATCCAAGACTTCCAGGCGCGTTTCAAGAAGATACCAACGATCATCGACTTGGACCATCTCACAGTCTCTGGCGACGTGCGCTTCGGCCGAGGAGTGACACTCCGCGGAACTGTCATCGGTGCGCGAGCGAGTCCTATCGCTACGTTCTCCTTGCGCTAATTTGTGGGTCTTCGTACTTATTCTCACTTCACTAGTGGTGGCAAACGAAGGTCAGAGAATAGACATACCTGATGGGTGTGTGCTGGAAAACCGTAAGCTATGTCTTGCGAGAATTAACCAAATGCTGACTGCGGGATTTTCAGGGTTGCTCTCTGGAAACCTTAATATGATTGTATGGCTCAGTCAATCTCCGATATTTGTTCTCTCCTTGATGCGTTAACTTTCCAGGATTTATGATGACCTGGAGTCCTGGACGTATCTTTTGTGAATTTGATTATTGATGAAGAAGATCTGGATGTGTGTGCTAGTCTCGGATTTAGACGAGCGCACAACAAGACGCACCCAGGAGGACTCGCTCATATCAATTTTTCATAGAATCATGTACGATACATGGATCGGTGTTGACTGGAATAGCTATCTACAAACCCGAGGTGTTCCTCAGCATCTTGCTTTGGAAGTGTTAAACTCGGAAACCCTGTACATACATGAGTTTTACTAAACAAAACAAAACAACGCCAGTTCTCGCAAACACTCATCATGGCAGGCGGAAGTCATCGTACGCAGCTCATTATGACTCGCCAGTGTTGCAGCGGACTAACCTCCTGCTAAACGACAGCCTCAGGGTTCAACCCTCACCTTCCTGGGTTCAGATACCAATTTCTCTCAAAAGCTCTTGGTGCAACCATGTGGTTCTTCATCTTCTATAGAGCACGGTGAGTGTTTAGCTCGCTTCCACCACCTCCTGCCCCTTTGCCGTACGGTCTAATGATTTTTCCCATCAACGTTGTAGTGAGGATGGTCCGAAGCTTCTGGTGCGCCTTTTGGAAAACGTTGGACGCTGTCACATAATTTAACTAACTCCGCTTTCTTCTCCAGGGCTTGCGGCATCCTTGGGAGGGTCACGGTCATGGACACCATGATGAACATTCGGAACATCATTGATTTGAGATATAGAAGGGCCATTTCATCATTGTCTACATCGTGTTCTTCCATTGAAACGCGAACGCCTAAAGCTAACGGAATGAGTGTGGTGAGGACCCTTGGCTTCCAATCCTGTCGCCCTGTCAGGGAATGGTCATAAATTTCTGTCGTTTACCGTGACGGAAATCGTGCTGTGCATATCCGCCAACGCCCTGCGATCAGTGTACTGCTCGAGTCAACGTCCTCTCATTATCGAAGGCTGGCAGTTCCGGTCCTGAATGCGAATATTGTTACATTCCCCCCTGTGCTGATTTCTAGCCTACTCAGTATATGTGAATTTCTGAAATGATTGCACTGTTACTGTTGGTCTGTCTGCGTCGACGTCTACCCCGACGCCGGGCCTTGTTGATCAGGAGTCAGGACGATGCTCTGTCAATTTGGAACTGATACCAGTCAGTGTCATTCCAGTTCCCAAACAACCGTCTTCCTGTCTGTTGGTCTGGTTTTGGGAGACTAATTACACCACACCACACACCCCGCATGATATTTGCATTCCCATGAGCGCTCTTAAAAAATTAGTTCGTTGCCAGTGGGCGCCTTGACCGTGGCTGTGAGAGCCTGTGATCTCAACTCAGGCTTATTCCTTTACACCATGATGTCCTTGACCACAGGCCGCAGGCCTGGTCAGCTGCGCAATGGGTTACGCGCCGTGTGGGTCCTGGCAGTCATCTGGCTGGAACTTGGCACGTTCCACTTCGCTTTACATGACTGTCACTGGCCCGACACGGTACGTCAGGTGCGCACAGCGTTTCATTCTGTTCATCCAAGTCCACTGACCGATGGCGCGACGGTTCCATAGCCTCAAGTCTCGAATGCACGTATTGTGCGGATACTGGTCATGGCAGACCCACAGGTGATCGACCGCCATTCGTATCCTGAGCGCGGTCCTCTGCTCTCTGCCTTAACTCAAATCATGGTGGACCTTAACCTCCGGAAAAGCTGGAACTCTGCCTTCCGCCGTCTTCGGCCCGACGCTGTAATTGTTCTCGGTAAGCCTGAGATGAACTAGCATGGATCATGTTATTGAACCCGATGTTTTTCAGGTGATATGATGGACAATGGCCGATTATCTATGGAGGCCAGCGAGTACGTCGTTCAAGTGTATGCCTATAAGGCGAACCTTCACGTGTGAATCAAGGTTGTATTCTCTGCAGATACGAAGCCTATTATACACGATATCAAAGTATCTTCAGCATGGGAGATGCTCCAGTGCCTACATACTATCTACCAGGCAATCACGATGTGGGGTTCGTCATTTGGCGTGTGTGAAGAATTTGCACAATCTCATCTACCGACTCTTCCAGCCTTGGTCATGCTACGTCGTTCTCACTTGAAGCTGACGCGCGCTATGCCGATCACTTCGGCCATCGGAATTACCGTCGCACGATCGGGAACCATACACTCATATTTATCGATGCACCTGCTCTCGTCGAAGAAGATTTGTTACGTGCTGAACATGGGCAAGGTTACGACAGCTGGCCTGCTGTTGCACATGGACCTGTTGAGTTCGTGAAGCAAAGCGCGTCGATTGGGTCTCAGGGGCCCGTCATACTTTTTACACATATACCTCTCGCTCGCCCTTTAGATGCGGCGTGTGGTCCACTGCGCGAGAAAGGGTCGATACGGCAGGGCTATGGTTTAGGTTATCAAAATACGCTTATGGACGGGGCAACAGAATTCTTGCTCGAGTCGGTCAAGCCATCCCTGATTATGAGGTTTGTCAGCTGTCTACCTGCAGAACAGTGCGCTAATAGGATGGCAGCGGTGACGACCACGATTACTGTGAATACGAACACACTATTCCATCATCCAATGAAAAGGTTCGAGAGGTCACCATTAAATCGATCTCAATGGCAATGGGAATCCGTCGGCCGGGCTTTCAACTGCTCTCGCTCACATCGACGGTGCCTTCGCCAGACCACATCACCCAAATACCAGTATCTCCACCTCTCGAAGTCCCCTGCTTATTGCCGGATCAACTGGGCATTTATCTGTATGTCTACATTCCGCTCGTGGCGCTTTCTCTTCTCCTCGTTCTCGCATCCAACGTCATGCGCGTGAATGCAGGCTCGACGCGCCAAATATGGAGCAAGAAGCACAGCCGTCGAGACTCCCCAGAAAGCCCATACGACCTGACCGACCGCAATGGCTTGTCGCACGACGCGAATACGGACTCCTTCCTCCCACCTCCAGCAATCAAATCCCGCGAACGCAGCCATTCCTCTCGTCCACGAGGCCGCTCTTTCTCATCGATTCGGACATGGACGTTCATGCTTGGAGGTCAACGGCGGAGTATCACTTTGCCCAACCCCTGTGGTCACTGGCGCTCGCGGGTGGAACATCGGACTCCACGACGTGAGGTGGGGCTGCTTCGTGGGTTCTTAGAAGACGTCTTGGCGGTGACGTGGCCTCCTATTTGTGTGTTTTTGGTTGCGGCGTGGTGGGTTCTGCGTTGGTAGGATTGGGCAATGACGCCTGACCAAGGGTGTTTCATGTGTGTGGCTGGGCGTTGGGAGGAACTTTTCTATTTGTGGGTCACATGCGGGGCGACGTAAGTACGTGCCGCTCAGGGATGAATTTCGCTCTCACTTGGGACAGGGATGGGATTCGTATCGTTAACAATCTGCTCTTACACACCTCTAGGTTCTAGTCCCAGGGCGTACCTCGATGCCCTTGCGTTTCGTTCGTTTCGTCTCCACTTTGATAGAATTCACAGTTCATACCTATTCATCCTAGTCATTATCTCGCACGGTTTCCTTGGTGCATCGTTACCTCTTCACTGATTCACTGACAATGACAAGACTGACGCAACCTCCGCACTCCCGCAATCTCCGTTCCCTACAAGTTAGGCCCGGGCCTTTGATATTCGTTTCGTGAACTTTCGTCAACATCCCTTATGTACGGTCGTTGATCGACCAATCGTCAACCGCGTACTCATACCGTCCAGGGGGACGAATTCTCCATCATAGCCCTTGGTCTTACATGTGATCCGCATCTCTCGTTACACAAGCCTCTGAACTGGGCTCCATCCACGGTTCGAGTTGCACACTGCCGCGAGGCAAGGAAGGTCGCGACCCGTGGGTACTACTACCATACGTCCGTATGACCGCGTCGACAACACGGAATTGATCTCGAGCTTGAAGGGTAGATACAGCCACCGCTCTTGAGGGACCCCGTCGGGGCACCTCATTATATCTCAGTTCTACGCACATGAATAACTGCCAGCGGAGCGCCCTCTTCGGGAGAGAGCCAAAAGATAAACTTATGCGTGGGCTTTGCAAAGGCTAAAGATAGGAACCGAGTGCTGGCATGGCAGAGGCACGATATCGAGTCTCGGTCTAGCTTGGGCTGACAGGACGCTCGAAGACGCCACTAAGATAGCTCAGGTCTCATCGACATCCTCCTAATGGGACTGATCTCGAATGCAGTGACAAACTGGTCAAGTTACTCTTTAGGAGAGAATAAGGCACCTTTCGGGTTTTGCGATCACAGGACGACAGGATACAGAAGACAATGGGATATGCATATGAAGGGGAAGAGCTCGCCACTCCTCGGGATATCGGTATCTAAGACGCCATGCATCACGAATTAACAGAAATCAAAAGATCGTAGCAACTAGTCAACTAGCCTTGGCATGGCATGGCAAGCCCTGGGCGCCAAAGAGGTATTGGGACGATGATAGACAGTGCCTTTCCGATGTGGGGAGATTGACAGACTTGATGATGCGGTTCTGGAGATATTTTTCCCTATGTGAGATGGTCTGGGAGCGTGTCTGGTCACGGACTTTGCCACTTTGCGTCCTGGTGCCGTAAACAGGGAGCATGGTGGACATATTACGACAAGGCTCGGGGAAGACTCTGCAGCTCTTGTTGATTCAACGTGTTTGCTCGACGACATACTCAGCGTCGTTCGCAGAAGCGGTTGCGGCCTCGCGTTCGGATGCGATAGGAATTTGGAGCTGCTTACATGTCAAAAAGAAATGAAGATAAGAGCCGGATGAGTTCGGGTGGGGGGAACATTTCGTGCGGGTAGATATCTAGTCCCATGCAGGATAGGGATACGTACCGCCACGTTGCCGCGAATAATATACAGAGGGAATCTTGTACGAACTTGGAGGATAGATCCAATGATCAGATGCGCTGTCATAGCAGTCTAGCGCTAAGGACCCGATATGTACAAGGACGCCAGAAAGTTGGGTGTGCTCGTTTATAAAAGCAAATGAAGAAGCGAGAAAACGTTGTTTACTAGTCCCTTAGCTTGGGGGGATTCAGTGACAAAGGAGGCCTTCATCGATTTTATGCAAGCACGTTCGTCTTGCCAGTCGACCCCCATCGCCAGTTATAACCGTCCGAATCGTCGACCCAGTTACCCACTCCAACTCTTAGGTCTTACTGGTACTAGTCGACCACAATTACCGCCCCTCGCCCCTACGCGTTCTGCATCACCGCCCACGCCCTCCTCACCCCTAGCACGTTATTCAACGACTAGTAACACCGACAGCAACAGCGGACGTGCTACGCGGGAGTCGAACGAACAACGTCGTCCAATCCACCGCAAATCGATTTGTGAACTCATTCCGGAAGAACTTGTTGGTTTGAGCTCGGACTTGTCCGCGACTCTCCATAACCATATTGATCTCAGCTTAGAGTTTCTCAAGCGTCACCACAAACCAAGAAGTCCTCTCATTCGAACGACTTCTGATCCTCAAATACTCTCCACCAACACTACTCAGCCAGTCCATATTCACAAGTCACAGTACCTCATTTCTCTCCTTCCGTCCTGTTCCTCGTTGCTAACGTTTTCCCAGTACTATGGCTACTCTTGCTCCTCGCACCGACTCGTTCAATGCTCGCGTTCGTGGCAGCAGTCACATCGACTTCAAGACTGCTACCACTGGTGTCGCAGCCAAGACCATGCGCAACGAGATAAGTCACCTCGTTAGCACCGTCGAGGACCCAGCAACCAAGAAGGTCTGTCCCATCACGATCTCCTCACCCTCAACACGTTCATGGAGTGTCTCCAGGCATTTGACACCGAGATGCAATCCTTTTTCTATCTTTTCACCCGTTATCTCTCAGAACGCGCAAAAAGCGTGGATCTGTACGTATATCCTTTTTTGCCAAATGGGGTCTAGATTCTCATAACGCAATAGTGATTGGGATCGCATCAAATCTCCTGCAGAAGACCAGATCGTGCCCTACGACACGCTTACTGCACCTAAGGATCACAGCAACCTCAACAAACTTGCCGTGCTCAAGGTCAATGGCGGTCTTGGCACTTCAATGGGTAAGTCGTCGATTTCCAGGTTTCCATCGCTATTCCTGATCACGCCCACCCAGGAATGACTGGTGCAAAGAGTGCGCTCGAGGTCAAGGATGACATGACCTTCCTCGATCTTACCGTCCGCCAAATTGAGCACCTCAACACGACCAACCTTGTCGATGTCCCTCTCATCCTCATGACGTCGTTCAATACCCACGATGACACCCTTCGCATCATCAAGAAGTACGCGAACCAGCAACTCCGCATTACAACATTCAACCAGTCGCGGTATCCCCGTATCTTTAAGGAGACCCTCGTTCCCTGCCCGAAGCGTGCAGACGATGACAAGAAGCACTGGTACCCTCCCGGTCACGGAGACTTGTACAACGCACTCCTCCACTCTGGGGTATTGGACCAGCTTATTGCCGAAGGCAAGGAATACCTCTTTGTGTCCAACTCCGATAACCTGGGTGCTGTGTAAGTCTCTTGAACGGTATATGTATATATACATTGCAGGTGCTCACTGAGGAATTCCAGTGTGGACGAGAAGATTTTGCAGCACATGATCGAAACCCAAGCCGAGTTCTTGATGGAGGTTACAGACAAGACGAAAGCTGATATCAAGGGTGGAACGCTAATCGATTATGAGGGCTCCATCCGTCTCCTTGAGATTGCCCAAGTGCCATCAGAACACGTCGAGGACTTCAAGTCTGTGCGTAAGTTCAAGATTTTCAACACCAACAACCTCTGGATCAACCTTCAGGGTGAGTCGGTTTGGTTGCTATGTATTGATTCAACGTTGATAGTTTCCGCAGCGTTGAAGAGGATCATGGAGACTGAAGGCCTGGAGCTCGAGATCATCATTAACCCCAAGACGAATGATGACGGCCATGCTGTTGTTCAGGTGTGTTCATCCAACTCTACTTTACCCCGTCCTATACTGATCCCGGAACTCAGCTGGAGACTGCTGCCGGTGCTGCCATTAAGCATTTCAGGAATGGCCACGGTATCAACGTTCCTCGTTCTCGCTTCCTTCCCGTGAAGTCCTGCTCCGACCTTCTTCTCATCAAGAGTGACATCTACTCCCTGCGTCACGGTCAGCTCGTCCTTAACGAGAGCCGGATGTTTGAGACGACGCCTGTGATCAAGCTGGGTGATCACTTCAAGAAGATTCAGCAATTCCAGAAGCGGTTCAAGAAGATCCCGAAGATCATTGAACTTGACCATCTTACAGTCACTGGTGACGTGTACTTTGGAAGGAACGTCACGTTGAGGGGGACGGTTATCATTGTTGCTAACGAGGGTCAACGGATCGACATCCCTGATGGGTGCATCTTGGAGAATCGTGTGTAATCTTTTGAATGATTTCTTCTTTCATTGTTGACGTAGGGAATCTAGGTCTCTTGTCGGGAAACCTCAACATGATTGTATGTCCGTTTTCTTCTGCAGTCTGTTCAGGCCTAACGTCCATCAACAGGAGCTGTGAGCAACTGCAGTCTCGCCCACCATTTGACTTTGGCGTTCAGAGATCACGACGCTTAACTTACATCTACCATTGACTGGTCTTCAAAGACGAAAACATGCATCGGACTTCAAAAGACCTTACATAGAAGAGCATCTTTTCCCTGTCGTCTACTCTTTGTTTTGCCTCTCATGATGTTGACGTCTCCGTGTTGTATAACGATAGGATAAGCCTTACACTCGGTTTTTTTTTTTTTCCGCTCGAGTTGCAAGCAAACCTTGGCTTGAATAACAACTATGTATACATTGATAAGTTACCCATCACATTACCTTGGTTTTGGTTGCAACAAATCGACACGGATGGATCACGTGCACGTATGTCACATTAATTTTGGAATTGAGCTTTGCGTCTCCGTCCACAACACCGTTGGCATCTTCGCGTTTCGCTCGTGCTCGCCATCCCCAACGATGTCGAAGGGAAATAAGAGAACACGAGACGCTATTGATGACGATCTACCGAGAATCACATACCACGCTGAACAGCGGACATTTGACAGATTATTAAAAGGTGACAGTAATTCATCCCCTCACCGCACCTAGAGGATGGCGCGTTAAACCCGTTCTCTTGTAGAGCGTTCTCTCGAGGAGACAAAAGATGTCGTGCGGCGGAAACTCGGGCTCGCGAATGAGTGTACTGTGAAGCTCCGGCAGATTAGAGGTAGCAACTTCATTGATTTGGAGGATGGTAAGAAAATAATTTCTCGCAATCAAGGCATAAGAGGAGGGAGTTGAGCTAGCTTGGTTCATTGACAGACGATGATTTTGATGCGTTCTGTGCGCTCGCAAGGTGTTCGGTCTCTGTTGAAGTTCAAGTAACTGTCGGGGGTTCTCCAGGCTCATCCTCATCTGCGCAACTTGCTGTGGGTAGAGTCATCTCGAGCCTTCCTGGTGATGATTCTCATACCGTTCACAGCAACCTTTACCAAAGTCACCACAAAAACATCAAGAGAAAGAGAAACCGCCACAAAAATCATCACGAAGATCATCAGAGGAACCCTCAGAGGAACCCGCTGAGCAGTCGACACCTGGACAACCCGACATCAATCGCACGATTAGTGATGACGTCGACAATCTCCTTCAGTCCTCGACTTCGAAGATCCCAGAGACGTCAAAGAAGAAACGCAAGGTATCTTTCGACGACGGAACGGTCTCAGGTCCTTCAAACTCACCTGTAGAGACTCCCGCCGTTAAGCTAGCGACGAAGAAGCGAAAAACTGCTTCCGAGAAGCAAACGGGTCTATCTGCTCCCCTTGCTACTGCCATTCCAACTGTATCAAAAGGGACTGCAGAGCCGGTTCCAACCGCACCGCTGATCGAACCGAAGGCTGCTGGTGAGCCCCCGAAGAAGAGGCAGAAGAAAGAGAGGGCGAAGGATATTCTGTCCGCTGAAAACGATGAACCCTCGGGAAAGAAAGTCCGCAAAAAGACCGAAGACTCGAAGAAAACAGTCGAAGCACCCCCAGCGTCAGACATCGAGAGGGAAGAACCGAAAAGTGCTAAAGCGACCAAGTCCGTGATTTCAGGTGGTAAGAAGAAGGTAAGGGCGCTGATACATGCCTCTTTTTCTGAGATTCAAAATCTACTTTTTAGACGGATAGCGCAACCGCCGGGGTCCAGGAACCTGTGAAAAAGCTCAAGAGATCTAAGAAGGGCGATGATGAGAAGGCCGTGTGCTCGAAGAAGCCCTCTGGATGTGAGTGCTAGCTCACTGGACATAGTCCCAATCTTACAGTTATACGCTGTATTAGCCATCACGCACAACGGTACTCATTTTGATGAAAGTTCGTTTGAGCGGTCACCCATTTTACAGCGCTGCATTCATCAATAATCGCAGGGCAAGAGGTTGGCTCAAGTAATCAGGCAAATAATCAAGCAAATGAAAGCTTGTCTTGTGAACCTCAGCTAGGTAAGATCAGCAGCTCCAGGACCAGATATTTGTCTTACGTTTAGTCCAGCACTCAAAAAGTCCCGAAAACCCGGCGCAGAAGCTGATGGGTCAAAGAGTACGCCACATCTTGATTGATGTAACCTTTAAAAAACTCACGATCGCCAGAAAATACTGCAAAAAGCGAAAAGATCAAGGCCGTAGCCAAGCCATTAGTCGGTGCCGGTAAGCAGCCTTTGCCTGCAAGGCGCTAAAGACCAACAATTGTTAGTATAGGTGTTCCCTCGATGAGCATAAGTCCTAGTCTGGTGAATGACGTAGTGGAAGCAATTTGCTCTGGTTTATCTAGAGGGAAATCCAATTTAACGCCACAGCTTGAGCCTTGCACAGATAAGAAAGAGCAGAGGAAGAAGACGAAAAAGACCACCGCTTCTTCAAGTGCACCATCGGAAAAAGCCACACCCGTCTTGGATGCTCCTGCTGAGGAAGAGCCGCCGAATGTCCCCGCAGGAGCTACGCCTGATCATGTTGCTGCATCCAGTTCAAAACTACCACCGCAGACCCTAACTTCGACTGATCCGCTGTGTCCTATATGCCTCCAACGGCCGTTCCACATCCGCTACTACTGTCCGACGGTCCTGAAAGGCCCTGAAGCCATACGAGAACGACTCGATGAACTGCAGACATCGGATTCTGACGGCCAACAATCGCTGATAAAAGATCTAGAAGCTCTTCTTCGCCAATCCAAGGGTCACAAATCTACTGATTCTACCCATTCCCGACCTCAGGTTGAACCTGCACCGTCTGCAACTGCTACCGCGCCCAGCGCGCCATCAAAATTTCCTCCCACAGATGCTGCTCCATCTCAAGAGTCTTCAATACCGCCTAACGTATCTCTTCCCCGAACACCCGTCATGCCTGGCAATTCATACCTGTCTGAGGTGACGGTGGAGAGCAGAGACGAAGGCAGCAGCTCAGAGAGTTCCGATGACGAGGCTGCAGAACCGGTTGCTGACGAAGAGTCAGCCGTCGCTCAGGAGCAGCACACTCCAGACAAACAGTGTTCTCTCGCTGAAGGCGACCTTGAAGCTGTTATCCGTGGCCCAGCGCCAAGGCGGGCGAGCATCCTGAAATTGCTGGACAAAGTCGCTGGTGACAGCGATAGTACAGATGAGTTGGAAGAGGGCGAAGGCCAGCTGGAGGAAGATGAAGAGGACAAAGTGGTGAATCGTTTCAGGCGGCGGTTGTCCAGGCACCTGACAGGTTCTTCAGACGATGAGGCGCAAGAGGAGGAAGAGGAGTCTCGGTCGCCCTCGCCCTCGGCACTGACTACTGGTGGCCCTGCCATACAGGGCCAGGATGAGTTCGTCGAGACACCCACAGAGGCCCGGGACGGCGACATTGTCATGAGAGACTCTATTATTGACCCTCCAGCTCCGAACAAACAGGTTGATGATAGCGGCGAAGAAACGCAGGTGGAGCCCGAGGAACCTATGGCTGTGGATGACGAGTTGGGAAACATGGAGAAAGAAAGTGCCACCGTTGTCATTGTCGCGGATAATGAAACATTCCCTGCCCCTACGGCGCCCGCTCCACAGGCCTCAGGCGTTCCCAGCGACAAGCTTAAGCAATCCTATGATGCTTCCGAGCTAACAGAGGTTGAGATCACTCCCACCTCCCACTCCGGCGTAATTGACAGACTAGATGTCCCCAACGAAGTTGATGCCGATCCCATAGAACCTGCAGATGATGTGGATTTGCCCTTCGATGCCCACTGGTCTGACGCCGATCCCATTGAGGTCGGTACCCCTGCACCGGAGGACATTCAAGCCACGCTCTTCAAAACTTCTCAGTCGACGCCCAAACCTGGAGTATCGAGGCGGATGAAGACTCGTGGGGGAAGAGTTCCCAACGACGAGGGCGAGCTTCCCGTCCTTGTTAAAGACCTCGTCTCAGGGCCCAGCGACTTTGTGACTCCGTTGCCGGAGAAAAAGAAGACGCGCAGAAAGAATGCAGGGTTGTCTGCTAGCCAGGAGCCTAGCGCTACGCGAAAGAGTGCTCGGTTGAGTTCAGTTCCGCCGCCCTCGACCGCCCCCGCCACTGTCGCAATGAATGGGGTGGCCAACGCGCGAGCTCGGACGAGTAAACCTGTCAAAATCCCTGCGAAGCAGGCTGAGAATGTTCTGGATTCCCGTGAGAAGGATGCAAAAAACGGCACAACGAAGAGAGGCTTGCCCACTGCCCCCACTCCGTCTCTGGTTAGGTGGGAAACCATACCTGAGTTGTTGACCCCGTCGGTGCAGATGGATGAGCTGATGACAAGCAGCCCACAGCCAGACGGGGATAGCACTATCCTCGGCCCTGTCCTTCGCAAGTCCCAGCCGCCTAGCGAGGCTGACGGTTCCGAGCAGGAGGAGAGTTCACAAAACAAGAGAGGGCGACTTTTTGACCTCACACCGAGCCAGATTCCTTTCCCTTATTCCCAGTACAACGGTCCGGAAGCTGCGGTTCTTCAACTCGAGGAGGGACGAACAGATACAGAGGGGGCGCGGACAGTTGTCAATGAAGCACCACGACGGCCGCCTCCCCGGAAATCTGTTGCTGCTTATCGTTCGCTGTCTCAGCTCGCCTCCCAAGCCGCGCTCTTTTCTCCTAATCTGCCTACATCTGCCGCTACGTCTGGCTCTAACAGCAAGGCGAAAATGACTATTTCTGATGACGGCTCGTCATCGTCCTCGGGTTCGGATTCGGGCGATGCCAAAAAGTCGGACCATATTCCCCAGGGAAGGAGGGCAGGGTCTGTGTTGTCAGCGAAGAAGAAGAGGGGGCTGTTGTCTATGGATGCCTAGGGCTTTTGGGCTTTTGGGCCGAGGACCCGTCATTCGTCTTGTCCTCGATAGAAATCACACGCATCTAGATAAGTATCTCACCAGTTTTCTTGCTTTGTTTCTGCATCATTCGCACACGTCCTTCGTCGTCGATCATCTGTCGCATCTTACTTCCTGAATACGTACATTTTCTTTCAAATATCCATTAATTACTTGGGTCCTTGATATCAAGTACATCACGTCGTGACTTTCAAGCTGTTACTCTACACGCCTTGCAGACTTCGGGACCATCATCCAAATGATGGCTATAAGAGACATCATCGTGACTACCCTGTTGTTCGCATCAGCATTCTGGTCGCAGCACGACGGGCCACATTGTAGGCAGTCTCACAAAGGCCAGGGAACCCTTATGCCCTCTTTTGACACGACAGCTCCGGTCGGGAAGGGGAAGAACGCCTGGCCTGCTGTCCCAAATCCGCCGATCCAGCCGATCGAACCTGAAGTTGCCCGAATTTGTTAGAAAGAAGGAAGGAAGGGGGGAGTGGACGGAGCACGAACCGGTGAGCAGCCACCACGGCAGGACACGTCCTGCACGGATCATGGCAAGAGGATAGAACGGTCCCAGGAACACGCCTACGAGGGAAATGGAAATGGCGACTAGCGAGGGAACGGCCCAGACGACGAGCTGGAGGTTGAGTTAAGGGAGTTTAAGATTGGCGCGCCATCTGGCGAGGACGGAGACGGAGCGTACCCAACGCATAGGACGGCGTATAGCAGGATCGCGCGATGTTCGCCGAGCTGTTGGGTGTGAAGTGGGATTGAAAGGAGGGTATGTGGACTATAGCTTACCTCCTTGTTGAACCAGAGCAGCGCAACGCATCCGACCATGAGACCATGATGTGACGTGCTCAGGATGACATGCGTCTGGCTGCACTGACGTGGCTTACTCCCTAAAAAACCTGAAGAAAGGTACCCGGCAGAAGGTCCCCCACCGCGGACGTCCGCCACGAACGTGACGATCAACCCTGGCGGCGAAGTTATGGACAACATTTATTCATGGGCGATCCAACCCACCTCCCAAAGTCACTTCAACGCCGACGTATGTCGAAATGAAGAGGCCAGGCAGCTGGTCGGTCTTGAGGTTTAGAATTTGTCGGTAAGGAGCCTTCTCGCTTGTACTTTTCTCCTCGGGCTCTTGCCCGATTTCAGCGAGACAATCTACTGGAATGTTTTTGAGGATGGACGCAGCGATCACACGAACATAAGGGAATACCAGGTTGGAAGCGAAAGCGGAAGACAAATATGACAAGGATCGAATTGACAATGGATATACCCAGCGAAACGAGGAAATGGAAGGACCATTGAGGCATCGCCGAAAATTGTGTTGCTACCAAAGGGGCAGCAAACGCACCAACCCCCGAGAAGCAGACGAGACCCTGCTAAGGACGCGGTGGCGTATAGACTGAACCATAGAATGCGTGAAGATAACCCATTTTTGTTGCCTCCCAGTGCTGCAACAAAACCGTTGCCTCGAGCGTCCTACTATTGTCCTGAGTGGGATTACCGTCGGGTGGTTGAGCGTACCTTACCTGCACTGAAAGACCGATCATATTGATGCAATTGGCGAAAACGAAAGCGGGAAAAGGTACCATGGCAACTTGTACACTGTATGCTATGGGCTGGACGAGAGAGCCTATTCCGCATTAACCAAGATGAGCACCTCAAGGCAAAAATACCTATCGCAACCATCTTTGAAAGGTGAGGGTTCAAGGTGGATGTTGTGGAATGTCAAGACGCACCTTTCCAAAGCCAGCCTTATCGGTCAAGGTAACATTTATCATGGCACCCAAGAACACCCCCTGTGGAGCGATGTTAAGACGACGGGTCACCGGTCAAGGGCGAGGTGACTTACAACGCAAGTGAAGACAAAAAGCAAAGAGACAGTAACGAAGCCAACCTGTGACATGTATCAGATCGCGGTCTTGAAGGTATAGTTTTGAGATATCTTCATATGGTAAACACGTTGAATTCGAGGTAGTAAGGTCCCAATCGTACCGTCATTCCAGCCGAGAAGGAAGGAACAAACACCACAAACTGGACACGAGCTTTATGGTGGAGTGTTTTGGGTGATGAACTGGGTGGTCTTGAGGTAGTGGTTGGAGCTAGCTCAATGACTTTACCACTCGCTGGCAGACTGTTAGTTCATTGATTGCGGGGATGGCGTTGAGGGCGACGCGATTCTGTCACGTGTTGGGACAATCACGCAACTATAAAAGTGACTCACCATTCGATTACCTCTTGACATCAATTTTCTGTTGCAGTTGCTAACCTCCTCGAGTAATACAGATTCACTAGCTCAGCTCTGAGCTCGTACATGATTTTCACTCAGAACACTCGCGACGAGTATGTATCCCTTTCAACCTCTAATGCAGCTCATACTCATACTCACCAATCACCCCCTCAGCTACCTCAGCGACCTCGTATTCTCTCTGGTAAACCTTTGAACTTCCTCTCTATAATCTATTATGATCGCTCGTACCATCCTACGAAATCAAACCATCTGCCGTGGCTTCGCTACCCATGCAGGTCTAAATACCTCGCTCCCCGCCGTCTTGCACCTCAAGTCTGGGCAATCGTTCTCTGGACGATCCTTTGGAGCCCCAAAAAGCATCTTTGGAGAGACTGTCTTTTCTACGTCCATTACTTCCTGTAAGTTTTCTTCTCCCTTGTATCCGATTAATCTCCATTGACTTCAATAATACCTACAGACACCGAGTCCATGACCGACCCCTCCTATCGTGGTCAGATCCTGGTTTTCACCACCCCTCTCATTGGAAATTATGGCGTTCCTCTCAACAGGGCTCCCATTGACTCCCAAGATGTCGGTGTTATCCTGGAATCTGAGGGCATTCAATGCAGTGCCGTCGTGGTCGCAGACGTTGCCGAGAAATTTTCTCACCATGCTGCAGTCGAATCCCTCGCTTCCTGGTGTCGCCGCTCAAACGTCCCGGGTATCACAGGCGTGGACACACGTGAAGTCACTCGTTTGTTACGTGACCAGGGAACCACACTGGGTCGCCTCGCGGTCGGAGCTGACGTTTCAGCTCCTCCTCCCACCCCTCAACAGTACTGGGATCCCACCTCCGAGAACCTCGTCGACCAGGTATCTACCAAAGTGCCTTACCAACTCAACCCCACTGGAGATGTTAAAATCGCTGTCCTTGACTTTGGTGCCAAGGCAAACATTCTTCGTTCCCTCGTCCGTCGGAACGCCGCCGTAACCGTATTACCGTGGAACTTCGATTTTAACCCCATTCGTGACCAATATCATGGTCTGTTCCTTTCCAATGGACCAGGTGACCCACTTCACTGCATGGAGGCTGCTATGAAGCTTCGCAAGACCATCCAGGAGTGGGACAAGCCCATCTTTGGTATCTGCATGGGTCATCAGATTATCGGTATGGCTGCTGGTATGGAAGCATACCGTATGACCTTTGGCAACCGTGGTCATAACCAACCTGTTCTCGCTCTCGCTTCTTCTGGATCCATCAAGGCCGGGCGGGTGTACGTGACGAGGTAAGCGTTGTCAGGGTTTCATATCTTGATGGCTCTGTACTGATGAGGGGTATTGTATAGCCAAAACCATCAGTACGCGCTCAAGTTGAGCGACCCTTTCCCAGAAGGTTGGGAGCCCTTCTTCATCAACTGCAATGACTCTTCGGTTGAGGGCATCAAGTCTACCGCGGCGTCTGGCAAAAAGGTCTGGGGTGTACAATTCCATCCTGAGAGTGCTGGAGGCCCTCTAGACACCATCGAGGTTTGTAATCTTGTCTTCTGTTGTACACTTACTGTCTCATCGACCACGCAGATGTTCACTGACTTCCTCACCGAATGCCGTGCTCACGAGCTCTTGCTACCAAAGGTTACACCTGTTGAAGTTTCCCCCGGTTTAAAAATGGCGCCGGGATACACAGTCCCTCCTCGTCGGGAGGTCACTGCTGTTGCTTAACCACGTGAAATGTTTTTTCTGTTTTCTTGGTGATGTTCGGAAGTGTACTATAGCAATGCAAATGTACTGTCTCGCTGTCTCACGGGTGTGATTGCCAAATTCGGGAGTTGCCATCATTGTAAGTAACTTGGTACGGTTCGTGACAAGGTGTCTTTGGTTCCTATCCTAACATCAATCCATTGTCGCTGCTTGGCATCTCCAGCATGAACTTTCTTGATACCTACGGGATAACTGGAATGGGGACGAGCACCCCACCTTCCACTGAACCACAGCCCGAGCAAAGTCTCAATGAAGAAGTCTCGCAGGTGATGGGGCAATTTGGGCGGTTCTGGGGAGGCGTCAGGAAGCAGGTATGTATTATCGGGATTAGGCTCTACCGGTTGCTAAGTATCACCATATCCGACCAGAGCGAAGCAGCACTCGCGATTGCACGTCGGGATCTTGGTGAGGTGGTCACGCAGGCACAACGAGAGCTTGGGAAGCTAGCTACTGCGGAGGCACCACTAGCATCGGGCTCGTCGACTATCGAAGGAGAGACTTCTCCTAGCTCAGATCATGAAGGCGGGAACGATGCGGAGCAATCCGCTGGCACACCCACCACAGAGACAGACCACTCTACCGAACCTGCCAGCGAGATCGGTGCCTCTGCACCACCATCGTCATCGTCCACAACACACTCCTTCTTTGCGCGTATCCAGTCTTCGCTTCCACCTAACGTCGTTTCGGCTGTTCAGGCCCAACTCCCGGAAAGTCTCAAGAACGCCCAGAACGTCGATCTCTCCCAGCTGCGCAGCACGCTTTCGTCTGAGTTCCAGCGCGTGCAAGGTGTCACGCGTGCTCAAGCAGAGGAATATGTACACAAGAGCGAGGCTATGCTCCGCGAAGCAATGAAGGACGCTGGCGAGGTCCTGCGCGAGGCAGTGAAAGTCATACCGCCCGAAGAAGCTGCTTCGGGGGTCGTCTGGGACGGTTCCGATATATGGATGCTGCCTGGTATAGCTGCCGATGCAGATGGGCGGCGGAGCAGCGGTTCGACCTCGAAGGGCAAGGGCAAAGAGACCGATTCGGGGTCCTCTTCGAGGCGCCAATCAGAGGACTCTCGTCGGGCTGTTGCAACCCGCGCTGAGTCATTGCTGAAACAACTCCGGAGCAATCCTGAGATCATCAAGGTTGATCCTGCTAGGGAAACGTCCGAAGATGCTTATTTGGCTTGGGCTGAGGCTAGTGAGGCTAGTGGGGAAGGCTTTGGGACGAAGGCTTGGTCGGAGCGCGTTGCTGAGGCGTTATCGGATCCATTGGATGGAGCGGCGCTGCAAGGTACCCTGGATATTCTTGGTAAGATTCGTTAGGCCTTATGAGGTCAGGAATGGCTCGTTCTAACCCCCTGCGGTCAGTGCCATCATACATGCCTGAAGAAGTATTCTGGGTAAGGTACTTCTTCCGAGTGCATCAGATCGAGGCGGAGGAAAGCAGGCGTAAAGCATTACTCCAAGGTACACTCATTCTCATCTCTCGGGAATACGACGTTTCTGAACCATTGGTAAAGGGACTACCGAGAATGAAGACGACTTCAGCTGGGAAGACGATGAAGATGAACCTGCCTCTGCTAGCAGTGCAAAGGATTCTGCTGCGAAATCTTTGGCTTCGTCGCAGCGCACTCTTGCCCCGCCGAGAACGATGTCTGCGACGGATATACAATCGCTGCCGTCCTCACACGCTCAAAGTCCGGTGATGAGTCCGAGGGAGAGCAGTGAGGATAGCTATGATGTCGTGTCTGGGAACGCCAGCAATGCAGGGGATGCTCAGGGACCGGCTGAACATGCCCAAGAAGCCGAAGACAGCGAGGAGAGTGAGGACAGCGATTGGGAGTGATTGGTGGATTTTGAAGCGTTTGCTCTGGCATCTCTTCCACACTGCGTCTCTATCTGTTGTACGCTACACTTCCCAACTATACTGTCGGATCTTTATATTTTCATTAACATTCAGACTGCTCTCAAGTTATACGCAAGCGATTTATTGTACAGGTGTGAAACTATTTGGCTTTTTACCAATTAGGTAAATCAAGGTTGTACTTATGAATAACGGTAATAAATGACCTTGCCCTGACCGTACACCGTCGACCACCCTTGTTCTGTTCTCGTTCGCCTTCAAGTAATGCGGAATGAGTCTACTATATGAAAGGCGCTCCAAGAAGTCGCGCATCCTCTCCAGGAAGACCATCACTACTGGACTCCGCTTCCTCTGGGTTATCGTGGTCATTTGGTGCGAGTTCGGGGTTTTCTTCTACAGTTTATCAGATTGCAGATGGCCAGAGAAAGCTTTGAAACATGTGAGTAACAGACATCGCAATCCGCTCATCAAATTTGTCGTCGTGGTCGTCGCCTTCTGACTGACACGCTATCAGACGGGCCGCTCAGAGGCCAAGCCCACGAGGGTGCTCTTGATTACGGACGCTCAGTTGCGGAATCCTGCCGCGTCTGCACGTTCGTGGCTCGGGTACGATTCTAATACGGTGTATCTACGTAGGAGCTGGAGTGCTGCATCACGTCTCCACCCCAACGTCGTTATATTCCTGGGAGACACACTTGCTTCTGGTCGTTACGTTACGAACAACGCAGGGTAAGTATGCCCTATGTCCGAGTGATGCGTCATTCATCACTGGCAGATCCATTGACCACATGAGAAATAGATACGATGCGTACGCCCGCACCTTCGAAGCAGTCTTTCCTCGTGACGCTTCGGTGTCGTTTTACTTCATCCCTGGGAATGATGACATAGGGTCCGTTTCAAATCATATATGCACCCCGATTTTGGTGCAAGGTTATTTATGCTCATTTGGCAGATTGGGTGATTCGCCCGCTTTTTCCAAGGACGCCCGCCGGTTCTTCGAGGAGCACTTTGGGCCCCTGAATCAAGTCATCTCTATCTCGGGTCACAAATTCGTCTTGCTCGATGCGCCTGGACTCGTGGAAGAAGACTACCGCCGTCATGCACGTGGTATAACATACGACCAATGGACTCCGCTCCCTGGAGGACCAATCGAGCTGCTGATGTCGATTTCTGGTCAGGGAGATGAACACGAAGCTCAGCCAAAAATATTACTCAGCCATATCCCACTCTCTCGACCATCTAGTAAGTCATGTGGGCCCCTGCGCGAGAAAGGCTCAGTACGTGCTGGCGCTGGTCATGGCTATCAGGCTATGCTCGGCAAGCAAACAACAGAATTTCTATTGAAAACCTTGCAACCTTCCGTGGTATTCAGGTAAGGGAACCAGCATAGAGCTTCACCCGAAACCCAGTAAAAACTGTTTTCATAGTGGCGATAATCGCGACTATTGCGAAGTCACACATGAAATACCTGGCTCCGACCTTGGCGCAGATACGACGACAACAATCCGGGAGGTCACCGTAAAGTCATTCTCCCCAAGCCGACATATCCGTAGACCGGGCTTTCAGCTCCTCTCCCTAATCCCACCATCCTCTGCTGCACCTATCGGCCCCACCTTTGCGGATGCATCATGCCACCTGCCCGATACTTTGCGTGTCTTTCGTTCAATATATGCTCCTTCTCTAGTCTTGACCAGTATAGCGCTGTTATACCTTAACATCACGCCTTCACGTCACCGGAGACGATTCTCGACATTCTCATCTGTGTCTGTAACATCACCTTCGCCACCACCCGGTCCAGAGTCCGCTATATGGTCCACATGGTCCCCACGCGAATCAAGGGTTCAAACGAGTCCCACCGGCCCGCTCCCTCCATCTGCGCGCATCCCCAGTGCGAAGGCTATCTTGCCTTACCGTGCATCTCCTATCTCCACACCGCAAGGCTCACCATTGCTCAGTCCCATCACCCTCTTCCCTCCCGAAGACGAAGTGGAGGCGGAGGATCAGATGGGTCCCTCTCACTACAGCCTCCGGCGGGACCCCCACCACTTTCAGAGCGGTGGGTGGCCGGGAGAGGACAAAGACGATCCGGCGCGAGATCACACACGATTAGCAGCTCCGGGCCGTCGAACCGCGCCCTATTTCCTGCCCCCACCATTGTCACAGTACACGCGGCGCGGGTGGTCGCACTCGTGGACGTTCGTGTTGTGGGGACGACGGCGACGCATGACGGTTTGTCTGCCCCATTGGAGCACGTGGAAGGGAGGGCTTGGGAAGGCTCGGTCGTCGTTGAGACGGAAGGGCCTTGTGGGGAGGTTTGTGAGCGACTGTGTTGGTGTGGCGTTGCCTGCTGTTGTGGTGTGGTGTGTTTTCGGGTGGCTGCTTTTCTGAACGGAAGTTGGGGATTTGAGACTCATATAGATCGATAGCATAGATATTGGTTGATGGTGTGCGCCGCCACATTCACAGTTTTTCTGGGGACATTAGATTCATCTATGGGTCGTTTCTACTAGCACAGTACTTGACTAGGTACCAGCGGGATACAGGTATAAGAAGCCCATTGAATGACTCGAAGATAAAATCTAGCTAACACCACAGAGATCTCCCTCAAGTTGTCCGCGAATGTACATGTGGAGTGTAGAGAGAAAGAGAAAACACACGCGGTTGAGGAATGTTGTGCATTTTCATAGAGATGTTTCCACACGACGGATTATAGGATTATAGACCGACTTAGTACACTAGACATAACACCGCATGTCGAAGATATCAACTTGTCCTGAGCACCATCGACGCACCCCGTGTGTCATGCGTAGAGATCAGAACAACAGGATCAAGCTATATCCAGCAAGTCCTAATACTGCAAAGGAGGCGTCAGTAAATAATACGAGATGACTGTAAGATATATCTACTCACGGTACCCGGTGAACTTCTCAAGCGGCGTATGGAAGTACACACTCGTAGTGCCGATAGCAATCAGCCAGATGGCAATGAGACTCGTCGCTGCCAGCACTGCCCATTTGTGCATAGCTGACCAGGACGCGGCGCGAAATGATGGCCTGAGCTGATCCGCGAGGAACAGAATAGACATGGTGAGGAGGAATACATGTCCGGACACGTCGTGACCTCTGCGCAGTCTCGGAACTACGCTCCACGGGCCATCTGGGAGTATGAGTGGGGCAGCAAAGAGACTTGGATGTGTCAGGGGCGACAAGGCTGATTTCGTGAAGCAGTAGTTGTGAGGGACGGAGAAAAGGGCACCGGACGGAAGGACCACAGTGCATTCGCCTCCAGAAGCTGCGATCAGCCGCTCAAAAAGAGCAGGCCCGAAGAACCAGCTCGTGAATGCGAGCCATGATAAGCTTTCTACTGCCCAAAGAAACGCTCTCCGCATTGTCTGTGTGTGACGGGGACTTGTCAACCAGAGAAAGAGGAATGCAAAGGACGTCCAGCCCCATGCGCGTTTAATGAACCAGACGTTCAGTAGGTTGGATTTATTGGCGAAGTAATCTGTCTTGTGCAGAGGGTGTGGGAGATTGGTGAGTAGGGGATTCGATGTATCGAGGTATGTGTTATTCTTCACGGAATAAACGGTTCCGAGGAAAAGCACAAGTGTTACAGTTACGAACGCAGCCTGCTGGACATCTATCTTGACTGGCATGGTTCAAATGGCGGAGTGGTCGTCGTCGTATGATGGCAGATCGAAACGAAGGTAGTGGTAGGAGCAGACTAGAATCGCGTGGAAGATGCATGTAGCATGCCGAAACACTGTTACACGACGTCAGGCCGAGTGCCAGAAATCACTTCACGTGATCAGGCGCGACATATGCGACGCGTTCTTCGTATGAAATATGATACGTGGCGTGTTCATAATGATACCGTATCATGGATGCGACCAGGCTTACTTGGAGCGTCTGCTATATAATTGGTCTGCGATGCGTATTTTTTGTCCTTACACAGGCAACAGAGTGGCCACAACCCAATGCCACACCCGCCACACCGTAACAAGCACAGCACTACCATCCACAGACATTGTCTTCGGACATAAATTTCAAGTTGTTCTTCTGGACTTTCTCCCAACACGACCCGATCAAAGTTCTACGCCCTAGGAATACTCGACACTCAATACATGGAATTGATTTCTCCCATAATGGTATACCCCAGAAAGCTATCCTCTGCCAGACAGAGAATGTCTATTGCTTCACTCGTCCACCCGCCAAAGGCTTCATTGGCATTTATAGTCCACGATTGGCGCCACAACGCAGGGACTCCTACCTTCTCTTCCAGCTCGGGCACCCTTGACACAGTTGAAGAATCTCGTTCCAATCCACGCGCGATATCCCCTGACGAAACCGAGTCTTACAACCCGAAGCGCCACCCGCCGACAGACGAACTTTCGGTAACCGAGGGTACCGCTTACAAAACCAAAAAGCGCGAGCGAGAGGAAGAGGGTGCCGATGCCGATGGAGACAACAAAATTGTGTCTGGCAGCGCCACAGTGAGCCCGAGGGTTCTCCGTAAGATCGTGCGGCGAAACCTCAGAGTCTCTGAGGAACGAGGAAGAGGTATACCTCAATTCACTGTCCCTATTACAACAATTAATGGAAGCCGTTTCCAATAGATCTCGCGAAGACGGAAACTGTGAACACAACACATATTCCTATTGTGCCACTGATTGCCGGAGATGAAAAGAACGAGACAAAGCAGATATCTTCCCATACAGAAGAGTCTGCGGTGCTTCTACGGAGATCAGCTCGGATCAGAGAGTCGATGAAACAAGCAGAAGGGTCAAAAAGGTGCAACCCTGCGGGCAGACGAGGGCGATGATGACTTGGTAGAAGTGTCCCAGGTCATTCTGGTGGATCTTGGGATGTGAGGCAAGGGACCGCGGAAAGCCCGAGGTGTTTGCGCACACAAAAGAAGTGTGGTTGTCGTATTCCTCGCCATATTATTGATGGGCAACGTGCTCCACAGATACTTGGCAACCACCCTCGGGCTACGGGGCCTCTTCAGGAGAGCATTGAAGGAGAATGTGCCCGCTAGGGTCAGCAAGCCTGAAGTTCCGAATCTCTCGGAGGGCCCTTGTACCATCGACGCCAATTGTAGCTGGTAGAACATGGTCCGGGAGACGTATTTGATAAGGTTCTCAGTACCATCACAGCAAAAGATGGAAAAGAGCGGACATCACCGTGATATTCAAGGGCAGCGACGAGGAGATGGTCTTCGCGATGCAAGATCATCTGAAGCCATGAACACAGAGAATCGGTAGCCACTAGCCAAGTAATTAACTTAACCAACGGGAATGTAAACTTATCTCGAAAAACTTACATGATGTGGTCCAAATAGGACTCCCTGGAGCTTGGATGCGCTACATTCCTCACGCAGAGCACCGTGACCTTACACTAAAAGGTATGTCCATGAAATCTAACGGACCCGTCCTCTACCGCGGGCTGCCAGACTCGGACATACGCTTCAGCAGCTCGCCCGACGTGCTGAGTCAGCAAGGTGAAGACCTCGGGATTCTCCGCGGGAACCTCACTTACACGACTTACAGTCAGTTTCCTCGGTTAAACATACTTAATATCGCGCTGCAGCACGATCATCTTATTCCTAACCAGACTACTTCGTGCGTAGTAGTCATGTGGCGGGATGGAAGTCACCGATAGTGATCTTGGCAGAGTAACGAAGACTCAGAGACACACTTCAAGTACACCGTGACCTATTATGATAGACCAATGACTCTACTCATGAGCCCGTGTGTGTTTGCGTGTACAGGAGTTGGTCTATGTAAGTTGCAAAGTCTTGTGGAAAACTGGCATGTATGTTCTACATCGTGCACTTTCGAGTCATGGTTTAAATGATGCCATGCGGTGAAGGGTGTAGGGTATTTCGTTGGCACTGGGCAGCATGGCTAGTGGACGGCCATGGGTCAAGACAGCCGTCTGCTTCAGGTTTGTTTAGCTTCCCCTGCATCTCTTTTGATTGCCCTCCATTGCGTTACTGGCACTAGACTGGACTCCGAGCCTCAGCAACGATTGCACCGCGAGTGTGACGACCGCTTCCACTACGAATGACTATAGGATTCGTGGTAGATGACTCTATGAGAGATTCAATGGTAATTCCTAACCTTGAGCTTTTGTCTATCCACGGGCTCATGAAACTTCCTACGTAGTGGGCCCCAGTTCTCAGTCCGGCTGCATACTCGAAAGAGGCAGCGAATTTCAGTGGCAGTATTGGTGAAGAGACAACTTCGGAGGCACCGATCACGGAATCGCCCACCTCCATAAAATTTCAGGCCGTTCAGCTTCCTGTGGTTCCGTGGGATCAAGTTGAATATCCAGAGGTCAGAAGAAGGTTCAGTTGGCTTTGGCCCCTAAATTGACCCTGTTCTCAGATCCCTAATCCCACCATCGTTCATCAATTTGCGGGCTTTGACTGGTCTTCAATGGTAGTTCTCGACCTGAAATTTCATTTACGACCTCACGACGCTTCCTACGTAGCATGCATCAGTTCTCAGTCCGGCGACTGCTGCAGCATACTCAAAGGGGGCAGCCAACAACTTCAACAGTATTCGTGAAGAAGCCACTCCGAAGCCACCAATCAGGGTGAATCGGTCAACCTCAACCGATGTAGAATGCCAATCGCCCTCTGACATCACACAACGTGAGCTTATCGTGGCTCCGGGGATGCAAGTCGAACATTCGAGTCCTGAGGTCAGAGAGGTTCAGTTGAGTTTGGTGCGTAAGTTGACTCTGTTCTCAGATCGTTAATCCCACCACCGTTCACAACATTGTCATCTTTGGCGGCAGCGGAGTCGGAAAAAGCTCGCTGACCAACATGCTCGCTGGTAGTGGCCAGGTGCCTTCGAAGACGCGCTGGCCGGCATCCCTATTTGTCAGCAACCGTCGGAGAATCATTATCAACGGAAAGTTGTTCGACGTGTGGGAGACCGCCGGCCTTGATGAGGGAACGCACGGTGGCGCTTCGGCTGAGGTGGTCGAAAAACGTTTGGCGAAGCTGCTCCGAGAGCTAGACGGTGCAAATGGCGTCCACCTGCTCGTCTATTGCATTTGCGGCGCGAGCGTCAGGAAAGCACTGGAAAGAAACTATACCATCTTCTACTCTGCGATATGTAGAAAGAAGGTGCCCATTGTCGCTGTCGTGACGGGACTGGAGAACGAGCTGCCTTCAATGGAAGATTGGTGGATTAAAGGCGAGATGGACCTCGCCAAATACAAGATGCGCTTCGATGATCACGCGTGCGTTACAACCGTCTGCAAAGGGTCGCTGGTACCCCACTTGAAGAGCGGAGAAAACAGTCCCAGGAAGCGGTCCGTAGGCTGATAATTGACAACTGTCGCCGCGTCGTCGGCCAGCCATCCGACGCCAATATCTTAATCAAAGCGGCTTTGGTTGACTTGCGTTTCATGATGAAGTCCGGCTGGGACAGTATCACCCAGCCAGCTGCCGACGTCATTTTGTGTTCGACAGACCTTCCGATCTTCATGGAGGAAGCCACCGGCGTTTGGACGCGATGCACTTCTCGTGTCAACGGAAGGTCATATGTCTTCCACCGCGCTGAAGACTCTCCGGAGGGCTACATACCTCCAAGGGGCTTAAAAGGCGGTGCCGACCTGTTGATTTTTGTCGGATTAATGACCGGGCCAAACAAAGAAAAATTCCAGAAGTTCTACTTGTCCTGCGGAGGGGCAGTCTGCCCTCTCCTCGTTGTAACACAAGAGCAGTTTACTGATGCGTGGAGCGACCACCTCTCTTCCCTCGGTATTCACGCCCCTGTCGTACCCCTATCCCCTTCATCCGACGGCGGCCGGCATAGTAGAGACTTACACACCGTGATGGACGAGTTATGCCTTGTTAGAGGAGCAGCAAAGTACCGGAGGGGAAGCATTCTCAGGTTGTTCTTGCGGAAGGAATCCTGGAATGTGCCTGCTCTTCTCCCCAAAATTAGGCTGTCAAGCTTGTCCATGAAGCAGAATGAAGGTCCTGCAAACGACTTGGAGACGTTGCTGAAGGACACCCCATCTGTGACCCGACGCACTACCCTGTCTCCTCCCGTACCATTTACTACAGCGGGCACCCTGGTTATGGAACCCCAAGCTGCTGGTGTAAAGGCACGGAATCCTACCAACCGAGTACCTACAGGGATGGCTGGACAACCCACCCTTGGAGTTACTCCTGCCTCTCAACTTGGGCGACTGCCCTCTGGCAGATCTTCTGTACTGTCATCATTTCCCTTCGTGAAGGATAGCGGTGATAGCCAAAATTCAGAGCAAAACTTGACTTGCGACGAGTTACACCGCACATTTGATCTCCCATACGAAAACTTGACTTCTAGGATTCGAAATGATCCATCGCGTATGATACGTACTGGCGGTTTCGGCAAGGTCTGCAAATGTCGATTGCTCTCAGACTCCGGTTCCAGAGAGGTTGTTCTCTTTAAATCTGGGCACTTTATCCTTGTTGATTGCGTGTCAATCAGATTGCAGTAAAGTCTATCGATATCAGACATGGCGATCTTGAGAAATTAAACAAGGTAAACCGCAGGATTTGGATATCTATCATTCTCCCTCCACTGATGCACATTCCTCTGTCAGCTGCTTCGCCGCGAGCTCAAAGTCTGGGCAAGACTTCATCATAAAAATGTAGTTGCACTCTTGGGTGTTGCCTACGATCTGTCGACTCCCGAGCTTCCCCAAATGGTTTGTCCATGGTTCTGCGGGGGGACCCGTCCCACTATTTGGACAGCCACAGTGATGTGACCTTGAGTGGCCGATTGAGAATTGTAATCACCATCTTGCCCTCCGACGCTGCCATCAACTAACAATTTCTCCAGCTCGGGGACGTAGCTTCAGGTGTCGAATATCGTTTGTCTTTTCTCTTTGGTCAACGATGTGCCTGGCTGACAGATGCTGTAGTTCATTCTCAAGGTGTTGTGCACAGCGACCTGAGTGACCTTCGGACAAGGTCATTTTTAATTTGTGAATGGGGTTATTCCAGGGGAACATACTCTTGGACCATCAGGGAAACGCGTGTCTGGCTGACTTTGGTCTTTTTTTGGTGCTCTGCGAGTTCCTTGAGACGTCCTACCTTCAGTCCAATGTCCAAGGATGTATGAGATTCTCGGACCCGGAACTATTCGAAGAGCCCGAAACGGGCGAGGAGTCCTTGATTTATCCAAAGCAATCCTCGGACATTTATTCCTTCGGTTGCATAATGCTGCACGTAAGTTCCATTGTTCGGTCTTCGCTTTTACTTCCAGGGTCAATATGTCCCCTTCATAGGTGCTCACAGGGAAGATGCCGTTTAGCGAGTGCAACTCGTGTTATATCCCTGGGAGGGTGTCGCGGGGAGAGCGTTCACCATATCCTCAAAACCACGCGTTGTCGGAAGCTCATCAAAATTTCATCCAGAGGTGTTGGGCAGCATCGGGGGAGCGTCCTACTGCTGAGGTGGCTTCGCAGTTCATACAGAACGAACGCCGCTCTATTTCGGATGCTGGCCCTGGCCCAGAGGCAAATGCAGCTTGACTCGTATGAAGCAATGGAGTAGAGCTGGTCTCTCACTCTGGTTCGTGACCTCGGGAAGTCTCCGTAGTTTTATCTTCACGAGCATGGGACTGGAGAAGGTCAAGTCATATTTATGTTGCTGTTCGTTTGAGTCAAGCGTTCTAATAGTCCAGTCATCCTTACCAGTACACCTGGACAATTATTGTAAACTCGTTCTGAGGCTTGTATTAAATGCTCTGAGGTCTTTACAAAAAGACGATAGACTCTCCACCATCAACCTCTGCGCCAAATTAAAAACATGCAAATGATTTCATGGAGTAACGCGAACTGTGGGTCCGTTGGTTTCGAATATTGTAACTCGGACCACGCGTTCGTTATCAATGATATTCATCTTGCACTCGAAACTCAATCCTGTATGGCGCTAACCGCTCGGAATAGTCTGATTTCACACTTTCTGCCTCAGTGGGGGATCATCATCGATCATCCTCGGTGACCTTCACGAGGTACGCTATATGGGCGTACCACAGGTGTTTAGCAGCTGCTCGCGAGACATCAACTAGCCATGTGGCAAGCGTATAGGGATGGATGATCTGGGTAATGACAGTGCGAAAGGAATGCAAGTGCAATGCAATAAAGTAAACTACAGACGATGGAAATCCAATCAAATGAGATCAAGTTCGACTTTCGGTATCGATCTCCAAGAACGACGAACGCAGCTCCCAGCGCACTCCGCCTTTGCTTTAAACATCTACTTCTCCAGATCGTCGTCGCTGACGCGGCTGTAACTCGCACTGCGTGTTCGGCGAAGCACACGGCGCAATAATTGTGGCCCGCCACACCACATGTACACCGCGCAGGGAACGGTCACAAACATGAATATGACACCAGGGTACCTGGAGAACACTGAGGAAGAACCAGCTGGATCCTCAGCACCGATGTCAACACCCTCCGCCTTCTCGTCGTCCACAATGGGAGAGGGTACGGCGGCCGTCGTCTCCACAATAACCGAAGGCGTCGCAGGGGCAACTTCAGCAGGTATAGCTATAGGCTCAACTTCCAAGTCCTGTTGAATAAGCAACAGATAATTTATTATTGACATGGTATTTCGAGGAAAACATAGGCGGCTGAATTTATAGCTCAGCGCGTAATGGTACCTCATTTCCGTCCTCGTCAACAGCGGGCTCTACGGGCAGCTATTGATGAGCGAGGTTAGTATATTGGTTTGTATGTGAAAAAGTCTGGTTACTAACCTCTCCGGAGTCGTAGATAACGACATCTTCCAGTGGGCGATCGTTACCGCCCTTTGCAACGTTTTCTGCACTGCATGTGGGCATTTCTGGCAAAAGGAGTGCTCGAGGGAAGACATACCGATACCATAAACAATATCCATTCCCTCAAGGACTTTGCCAAAGACAACCTATAATCTTGAGGTCAGCAGAATTTTGCAAGTAGCAGCAATCTGAACTGACATGTTTACCATCCAACCAGTTGGTAATAACAGTGCAAATGAACTAAACGAGGGTCAAATCTGATAACTTTCAGGCAATCACGGTAGACCTTACGAATTGTGATCCTGGGGAGTTGTCCGTCTTCATCAGACATAGCTGGTAACAATATTCGGGTAAACATACCGTTAGTGTCCTTGCCTGCGTTGGCCATGGAAAGTGTGCCGGGACCGGTGTGCTTCAGTTTGCTGGTAAAATGTTACAAAAGGAACATGCAGGTAAGGATTTCATAAACTCACAAGTTCTCATCCTTGAACCTATCACCATAGATCGACTAAACAGAAGAAGTGAGATCCAGATAGAGCAAGTGTTTGCACTACCAACTTTGCCACCAGTACCGTCGCCACGAGCTGTACGTATTGGAGCACCATTAGATACGATTACACTTATATAAAAAGTTGGACGCACTGAAGTCACCACCCTGAATCCTAAAAGGAAAACCGTGTTACCTCGTGACGCTTAACAGCCCCATGGACAACTTACATGAAGTTCTTGATTACACGGTGGAACTTGGAGCCCTTGTATCCATAACCAAGCTCGGCACCAGTCTTGTCCTTGCCAGTTGTCAATGCGCGGAAGTTCTCGACAGTCTTTGGGACGGTCTAGACAACAAATGATATCTTAATCATTTCCGGCTCACAACACCCAAAGAGCAGCACGTACCCCGCCGTAGAGACCCATCACGACTTGATGATGAATTCGTTAAGTTTCTAACGCATCTTTCGAGATCTCCGGCAGATACTTACCTCGACCCAATTCCTTGTCACCATGTTTGATGTCAAAGTAGACCTTGTGGGTGATTTTTGGGCCTTTCGCGGCATCTGCAGACTGCACGCAAAAGAAAGCAGCGACAGATATTATAATAAATGCAAGAGAGATGCGACCAAACATGGCAGCTAAGTGAAGATATGTCTGTAAAGCGACTGTTTGAAAGTAAGTAGCAGACGTGGCTCGAGCTACCTTGGGAATTACTGGAATTATATAAATACGTGGGAACCGATTTCCTTTTTTTTGGTGTATGTACGTCGTTGTCGTCGTAGCGCGAAGTTCATCCAAGAGTTATCGAGCGACAAGATGGACGACGGGCTTGTCCTGAACATCGCTGCGGATAACCTTGCTCCTGCGAAGCACACCAGTACCAAGAAATCAGGTCGATGGACCGACAGGTGAGCACACAGTGATGCCCAGAACCATGATCTTGAAGGGTTTTAGGTTAAAGACTAAACGAGCACAAAAGCGGAAGGCAAGGGCATCTGCACGTCCAGCTCCTCAAGTTCACGTTGAGGATGATTCTGGTATCGACGGGAATGACTCCCCTCGTCCATCGAAGCGACCGCGGCGAGACCAACATGCCAATCAAAATGCTGCACCCTCAGGCTATCGGCCTGCTGGTGCACCGAAACCACCAACACAGATCATATCGTCCCTGTTCTCATATAACCCAAAGATTGATACCCCACAGCCCAATTTCGGTCCAAAGGCACCTTCCCAACCGAGTAACGCACCTCTTGCTTCCTCTTCCGGATTTTCAGAGCTCGGCCTCCACCCACTGCTAGTTGCGCATCTAGAATCCAAGATGGGAGTTACCAAGCCTACCTCCATTCAACGAGCCGCTCTTCCCATCATTACCACTCCATCGTCGGAGGAGATGGCAGAACGAGACGTGTTCATCCAATCCCAGACTGGCTCAGGAAAGACACTCTCGTTCCTCCTCCCCATCATCCACGACCTCCTCCCTTTAAGCACTCATTCCTATATCGACCGTTCCATAGGCACACTCGCCGTCATCATCGCCCCTACCCGCGAACTCGCGAAACAAATCTCTGACGTACTGGAGTCCCTTCTCAAACTTAAGCTCCGGCCGGAGGACGAGTCCGACCATGCTGAATCTTCCACACGATACACCCGCTGGCTTGTCTCAGGGTTGCTTTCCGGGGGCGCAACTCGGACACATGAAAAAGCGCGCCTGAGGAAAGGTATACCAATACTTGTCTCGACACCGGGAAGGCTGCTTGATCACTTGCAGAACACGTCTTCATTCAATGTTGGGAAATGCAGGTGGTTGATACTGGATGAGGCTGACCGGCTGATGGAGCTTGGCTTCGAGGAGACGATCACGGGTATTATTCAGGGGCTGGATGGTCGCCAGAAATTAGCCGTGCAGGCTGTGAAAGAGGGTAAAAGCTTGGAAGTTGGTGGCTGGGATTGGGATCGCAGGAGACGCACTGTTCTCTGCTCTGCAACTATCCGAGAGGATGTCCAGAAACTAGCAGGGACAGCGCTGGTGAACCCGATCATGATCAAAGCCTTCGATGCTGAGAAACCACAACTTTCTGATCCGTCGCATAAGCACGACACCCCTTCTGGGTCTGGTCCATCCTCAGAAAACTTCACACCCCCCTCGCAGCTTTCTCAAAAGTACGTGATTGTACCTCTAAAGCTGCGCCTAGTCGCCCTCGTCGCCATCCTGCGTTCCATCCTTGCACAAAATCAAGCTCGGAAAGGTTCGAAAATTATTGTATTCCTAAGTTGTACAGATTCGGTTGATTTTCACTGGCGCTTACTTGGTGGGGCGAAAATGGGAGACGATGGATCAGAGTCAGTGGACTCTGATGCGGACAAAAATAAATCCGACGCTGACGAACAATTCGCTGGCGAAGAAGCGATCAAGGACGGTGAAAAACTGTCAGCCCGGTCAGCTCTTCTTCCCGACACACTCATCTACAGGCTTCACGGCTCTCTCCCCACCCCAACCCGCCTTGCATCCCTACGCGGTTTCTCAACTACGTCGTCCGGTAAGGGTAAACAACTCGCCGCATCTTCCTCCGTGCTACTTTGTACATCTGTCGCCTCCCGCGGTCTCGACCTGCCACTCGTCCGTGCTGTCATCCAATACGACCTCCCCACCGAAGGCGGAGCGACGGAGTACGTACACCGGGTCGGACGAACTGCGCGTGCAGGAAAAGGAGGAGAAGCATGGAGTATGGTCGCTCCGAGCGAATCGGAGTGGGTGCAGTGGGTAGAAGGAAAAATGAGGGGCGACATGACAGAAGTGTCCTCGCCGACCAATCAGAAGGCCAATGTCGCACTAGAGGGCACGAGTGTCGAGAGCGTGTTGGCTAAGGGTTTTGGAGCCAAGGGACTGGAGTACGAGGCTCGAGCGACGGATGTGCAGCTCTCATTTGAGCGGTGGGTGTTACAACGAAAAGAGGTAGAATATCAATATCACCTTGTGCTTTTGCCGCGCTGAACGAGTCGCCCAGCATACCGAGCTCGCACGCAGAGCCTTCCTCTCTCACACGAGGGCATATTCGACACATCCGACGAACGAAAAACACATGTTTCACGTCCGCCATCTTCATATCGGACATCTCGCGAAAGCCTTCGCTCTCCGAGAAGCGCCGAAGAAGATCACGGAGGGTGGCAAGAAAGGCCACAACCCAATAGTCTCTAAACAACCCAAAAGCAAAAGCAAGAAATCGACGACTACACCTGGCCACCAAAATTCTCGCGACTGGGATGCATCCGAACGGACCGGTGATGCAGAGAATCGGATGACCCAGGTCGTACGTGCACAGGGCCGGATGACAAAGAAGGGTGGAAAGATGATCAGTAGCGGCACGGATGAGTTTCAGATTGCATCAGGAGCTGCTCTCGAAAAGCTTGCACAGGGACAGCGAATATAGTCTGCTTGATCTGACGCCAAGTCTTGACAGAAAGCGACCTCACGACTACATGCAATCCTCGTTCAAGTCCCTCGCCTCCGAGTCTGGGCGTGCTGATGGTAGACTCTGTCAGTAAAATCCACTGTTGTCGGAAGCGTGTCCATGCACCAGGATTTGGTAGTCTGGCTGGAGTGTAGTGGTCACCATCAGTGTCGATGGTCGTCAAAAATCCTGAATCTGGAGCGGGGGCGACCTCTGAGACGACTGTGCGATAGATACCGCGACGAAGGTTACATACAATCAACTCACCCAAGTAAATGCAAACCCGCTAGGAAACTTACTTGCGGAAAGGTAAAGAGCGTGTCCTCAGTGCCACACTGCGAAATGATCCTCTAGACTAAAGAACGACGGGAAAAACAGGCTGAAATACACCTTTTGTTTGTCACTTTGAGAACATTGCTCGAGAGATTATGGCTTGGATGCGTGCAAGGGCTTTGATTCAGGCTTACTGCCTGAAACCATTCTCTTATCCGAGCCTCAAACATTTCACAAAAAATCGGGAAAATCCTTGCCGGAGTATGAGAGTAAGGGTGTCACGACGTCGGACGTTCTACTTGCCAGGTCGTCATTGGAGACTCGGGAAACAAGATGAGAGCGATGGTGAGCCTCCAACGACGAGCAGGAGACTTGTCACGTGAGCGCTGTGGCTCGATTGCCGCATTTGGAAGGATAGATAGCAACTCCTTGACTTGAGACCACCGTGCCTCGTCCCCAGGCTGGTGGCTATCTTGCAGAAGAATGAGCTTAATCAACTATGTCGAGCCTCCAAACAGTAATCTGGTGAGATTTCTTCGCTTTAGTCCCCCTTCCTTGTGCTGATTCGCGACCAGATTTGCTGCATCTGCCAGTACGTGATATAACATCCACTTGATTCTCAGATGCATCTCAACACTTTATCGCTAGCGCTCCGTTTACAAACCCGACAACAACCAGGACATGTATGCACACCTTCTGTCACGACTGCGTCGTGGAAGCAGTCAGACACTCGCCGCATTGCCCAATTGATCGTTCCTCTCTCTCAATGGAAGATTTATCGCCGGCAAATCCCATTGTGAAGCATGTCTGTCCTATTTTGCATGCTTCAATAGCCTTGCTTATTCTGACCATTGTTCATCTTTAGCTTGTGGATGAACTCGTCGTGGAATGTCCTCAGCGAACCGCTGGCTGTCTACATACATGTCAACGGCAGCTGTTGGAGTCTCATGTCAAGGACACATGCCAATACCTCGCGATACCATGTTCTGAAGTGGGCTGCGATCAGTTGATCCTGAGAAAGGATCGCGGGAAGCACTCTGACATATGTATCCATCGGTCGACTCAATGTGATGGGTGTGGTGTCTCTGCCAAGTATGCCGATTTGAATGTGAGTTGAAACCCTTCACAATGACCAATTAGTACCTGACAAAACCATTGAAACTAGAATCATTATTTGGAATGCTCTTCGAGAACAGCAAACTGCTCTTTCTGTTCGTCTGAATTCCCGCGGCCACAGGTGCCGGATCACAGCGCTACTTGTCCTGAAGCTGTGGTCTCTTGTACACACGCCGATAATGGCTGTTCCTGGACCGGGTCTCGTCGCGAGCTATCAGAATTCCACATCTCATCATGTTCATATGAATTGATCAAGGGCTTCTTCATGATTAACAGCACCCGAATGTCGGCACTCTCCGCGGAGAACATTTCTTTCAAGAAAAAAGTTCAGGCGTTGGAGGGCATGGTGCATGTCATGCAACGTGAGATGCAGTCACTCAAGACCATTCTAGGTCCCTGGTATCGTACCGATATGCAGCGAACGAATCGTCAGGACAGTCTTTACGTTTACAATCAGGATGACAGCACCACTAGCCAGGGTTTTGCCGGACCGTCGACGCACAGGACGGTCCCCCAGCGTGTACAGGCACCTTTCATGGCAGATCCGTTTGATACGGTCTTTCCACCTTCCCATACCATCGACGCTTCACATGACGCCCTCGCGCCATATTTCCCACTTCCTTCTTCCGATGTCGTATACGGGCCACACGACCATAATCGTATGCATATACGACCGTCAGGAGGTATGATTGACATGCATGCTCACCCTGGCCAGCGCTCGTTACCCCTCACCCCCGTTGCCCCTCTGAACTTGAGCGCGTCACTTGAAGAGTCCCTCGTCGGGTTACGGGAGTCCATAGCCGCTGTGTCTGCATCGGTTGACTCCTTAGCACGTCGTAACGACATTGCCCTCACGAACGAAAATATGCGAATAAACGAAGAGCTTGGTTCACTTAAATACGTGGTGCACGGTATTCGTCTCCAGGTACGTTTTCGTCTCGTCTACGTCTATAGATATTCTGTAGAACGTGATGTGGATGTGTTGATAATTTCCTTCAACCCTTGACCCCTCCCTGGATATGTGGAACTGTCTCTGTCGCTTTGCACTTGCTTACTTGGAATTTATTTTTGATGGCCTGGACAGTTGCACCGTGTCATGATGGACAGGAACGCTCAAGTCACAGGACGTCTCGGAGAACCGGCTTCTGGACCTATGCCTGTACCCGTACCTGCTCCCATGCCGATGTTCCACCCTCCAATGATGACGCTGCCGTTCCCCGGATCGCCTGGAACGAAGCTCTGAGGCTCTGCGAGGGATATAGAGCGATTCCATCTCGTCGGTGATGATGGGTGGTGCGACCCACGGGTTGGTACCATGTCGTACTAGAAGGCCCGAGCCACCAACTTTCGTCACTTTCCCGTCACATCATGGATCTCACACGTTCGTCCTACCCCCCGAATCACCACGACCACGACCACGACCATGACCACGACCTGTTTCACATGTCATTCGCTGTCCCAGCGAGATGGCGAATCAAAGACTGATGGCCCACTAGCCCACACGCCTAGATTGAATTGAATCGTGGATCTTGGATCAGAGTTTAGTTCGATTACGAACACGTTCAGCGTCTACCACCCGGGTAAATAAATAAATAAAAAAAGAGGTCGAGATGGAGTTCTCTAGACTCGGCAACGGTTAAAAGAAAAAAAGAAAAGAAGAGGGGGTTCGATGTCGGTTTGACCTGGAACGTTTCATCATTCATTGATTATTGATCGTTCAGCGCTCAGCCTCCAGTTCGTGGTTCAGTCATCGTGATTTGATCATGATCATCCTGATATTCTATCACCGCGCGTCGGCGCCTGCCCCCACTCCTTATCGGCCCGACGGTGATCACTATGAATAAGTAGGCCCGCGGTAACGTACTGACACAGAACCAACTGATTTTACTCTCAAGTCAGTGTCTTGGGCATTACTTTGCTTCCCTCGGTGTCAGACCAAAAACGCATTAGACTAGGTACACATTATTATAAGTATTTCTGGGTGGTAAGAGCAATTGCAAGAGAGTGGGAGAGTCAGTCAGCGCACGAGTCGAAGTCGAACGGGATGGCGCACGAATGCAAGAAACAAAACGACAATGACAATGAGAGATGGAAGACAAAAAAAACGAACGACAGGAAAATAGGATGAGGGATAAACAGATTTTGGTATCGACGTATGGCAATTCTTGGGGAGGGAGTGACATGTGAACGACTGGGAAACGTGGAATGAGTTGATGGCACAAAATAGCGACGGGGACACAGCAAACCTGGGAGAACGAGCAAACGAGCAAACGAGCGGATAACAGGGGACGCGAGCGAGTAAACGAGAGGCAAAATCGAAGCAAAACAAAAGGCACCATCCAGCAGCCCGTAACATGGGTGCTGGAATTATTCAAAGTCATCGGAGAAACTGTCGCTCAAGGGAAAAAAAGAACGAAATGAAGAGGCCACAAATATATATGGATATGAATAGACCGTCATGAAAACGAGAGAAAAGAAAACTATTGAACAATAAGCACGACAAGAAAATCACACATGAAATAAGATGTATGGTAATAAGAAAGGAGGGAGTATATGGTGCTGGAGGGTCCGTTGAACAATCTCTCCAAGAGGCTCGAAACAAGTGATTGCAAGTGACAGAGTCCATTAAATAAAACGGACAAGATAAACGCGCCCCCCACGAGGGCCAACGACCACCTTAACTGAATGGCCCGTATGATTCCTGCACACGGCCGGGATAGGAGTACTCATTCGCAGGAGACGCATACCCCGATGTCTCAGGGAATGTTCCTTCCGGTGGGTACTGCAGCTCGTGCGATTGCTCTGGTTGTTGGTATTGTCGCTCTGGTTGTCCAGGTCCAGGTCTAGATCCAGGAACGAACGGTGTTTCGCTGGGTTGCGAGAAGGTGCGGTGAGATACAAAGTCACCCGCGTGCGAGTGCTGGTGTGGAGCTTGCGGTTGTCCCGAGCCAGGATGGAAATGGTGAGTAGACTGAGCAGCAAGTGGTCCTGCATCAGAAGATGCGGAGTAAGAACCTTGTGCCTCGAGAGAGTTTTGAACGTAGATGTGAGGAATGGATTCTTGGACATATATGCTCCCACGACGACCTGCTACGATATCATTCCCTGGAACCTGCGGGAGCTTCGATGCCGCGTCAGCTGTAAAAGCAAGCTCCCGACCAATGGGGAGACTTACATGACCGTACTCGTAGACAGCCTCGCTCCGCAATCCAGATGGACCAGGGTCTTTGACATGTCGAACGTGTGGGCTACCTGCCGGCGATGCCGTAGACGTAGGCGAAGCATATCCTCCAGTGACCTCGGAGGGGTGTTCTTGTCGCGCGACGTTCTCGCGGTGGGGGTATGAAATGGCAGCAGCAGCGTTCAAATGGGCCTCGTTGAGAGAACCCTGACTCGAGCGACTGCTCATATTGAGCCCCGACATGCGCATCTCAAGACAGGTCCCAGGTGCACTATCACAGTTGCACATCAGCCTCGCTGCTCCAAAGAAAAACACAGCACAACTCACGAAGACCCTCTCCGTGCATTAGGATCATACCCCATATGCTCAACCGCCACACAACTGCTGACGTCCGAGTACATCGCGCTCGATTCACTTCCCGATATACTTGCAACAGAGCCAAACCTCGACAGGGCGCCAACGCTCCCCGAATCCTCCGTGTCCTGGTCTGTCTCACGCGACCTAGGGAACGACCACCCCTGCAGGACAGCCATCTCGGGAGAGTGCATGTGTCCCGCCGGTGACTCGACGTCTGTAGGGATCGGAGAGGCGTTGGACGGTGATGCTGATGAGGGCTCGCCGAATTGGAAGTTTGGGGTGGGGAGAGGGCCGGGGATAGGTGAGGAGAGTATGCGGGAAGTAAGCGCGTACTGGCGGTTATCTGAGAACCTGCGTGAGCCCATGGTGGGCGCTTGGAGCGGTGGACCGCTTCCTGGAACGAAAGGGAAGGGTGGTCGGGCGGACGCGAAGACGTGTGGTTCCGATGCACGGTGAGTGAGAGCTGGTCGTGGGTGGGGGTAGGGATATGAGCTGTGGCTCGCAGACCGTATGGGTCCAATACTACCTGCCATACCTGGCGGACTGCGGGTGAGATTGGCCGGTCCAGATCCAGGGGGCGAGAGCGGCGACTTGGGAAGATAGAGAGCTTCGTTCTTCTCTTGGGCGATCCTTGCAAATGGGTGGTGCATGAGCCTGAAAAAGCTGACGTCCATGGATTTACGCCGGTCGGGGTAGTGCGGAGGAGGCTGGGTCGTGTCTGGACCTGTGGGCATGACAGTCGGCAGAGAGCCACGTCGTGTGCTGTACAGGTCACCATCCTGTAAACTCTGATCAAGAGTAGGTGGTCGAACATGAGGTGGAATATCAATATCAGTGTGGGTGCCTGAAGAACCTTGCCATCCTGAGGGAGCTGAGTCGCATAGAAGTGGAGAGGAGCACGAGATCTTCACGACAGGGTTTGATTTGGTAGATGATTGGTCGGCAGAGGAAGCCTGTGAAGAAGTACCATCTTCTGCAGGGTGTGTGGGTTTTACGGTGGCCGTAGACGAATTTGATGAGTCGTTTGGGGATGTGTCCCGAGGGGAAGGAGACTTTTGGGCAGAGGTAACAGCAGCTTTTTCTTGGTCGATAGCTGTGGAACCGCGTTTACGAAGTTGCTTGTCCTTGGCACGTCTACAAACCAAGTGTTAGAGTAATAGGGAACCGTGGGTATAGAGAAATACCTGTTCTGAAACCAGACCTAGGAGCGCGACGAAAGGGATGAGCACGCGTCGTGTGATGAGGAGTAGTAAAATTCGCACCTGGACTGCGCGTGGTAGCATATCGAGCTCAGCTGCGAGCTTTTTGCGGAGGGCGGCATTTGGTTTTGTATCTTTGCGGAAGACGTCTTCGAGGACCTTTAGCTGAGATCTTGAGGTTCTCTTGCGGTGTTTTACTTCGTTTGGGATGTAGGGAAAGAAAGCCCTGAAATCGACAGACGTGGGGTCGACTCCGGGAGGCATCAATGAAGGAATGCAAGTACTGGGATACCTTGAATGGGAAGCAGTATTTGGATCCATTTGTTGGTGGTGTACCGGGGAATGGACAAGTTGGTGGTCGAGGTCGTTGTTGGTGGTGTTGGTGGAGTCTTGGATTGTAGAGGAAGAGAGGTCAACGCGATATAACGCGGATTGGGGACGGAGGGAATCTGCGTGAGATTGAAAGAAGGGACGAGTTGGTGGCTTGGCAGACATCCCAGGGTCCATATTATAGTAGTATGATAACTTTACGACCTCCGTAAGTTAATGCAACAACCGACCTAGTCCCATTCACACACGACGTCTAACGTGAACCCTGGTTGCACGGTAACACGCCCTGTCCGCAAACGAAAGAAACTGGGGTGGACTCTGTGATACGCAGGTGGCGAATTGAACAGGTGAAATAGTGTATTGGGCAGCGCGAACTTTGTGTCAAAGGAGACGCGCAGAAGTGGCTGTGAAAGAAAAGAAAGAAAGAAAAAAAAGGACGCGGTGTCGTTGCTAGGAAGGATGTATACAGCAATTGAGACCTGGCAGCTCAGGTAAAGGGAATACAGAACGACGAGCAAACTACACAGCCAATAGCCGTGAATGAATGACAAACGTTGAGACGCTGGCAATGTTACAAAGGAACGGGGAGGAGGAGGAGGAGGAGGAGGAGGAGGAGGAGATTCACCCTTACCTCCTTTGAAAGAGTCCTTTTATCTGATCGAGGACGAGCCATACTTTGTGAATATCCTGGTCATTTACAAATTCGTTGATCCCGTTGCAGGCAGCTATGGCTAGTTGCAGTTAATATACTATTTGTGTGAGACTGTCTACGATACCTTGGATGATGATCTCTACGTGCCTTGTGGCAGGCGAGGCGATCAACAGATCCTTTCATACATACTACTTTACTTTGTTGCAATTCCATCCCCTTCTTTGGTCTCGACTTGCCGATAATTCAATCCAACACTCTCACTGCGACCAACACGCTGCACCATGATGTGAGTCGTGACCAGGGTAATCGTGGATCTCCACACGAAATTATTGAATCCCCTACACGTATCGCAACTCACTTCCATTCATCCGAGTCAAGGCTGCAATGTCCAAGGACCAAAGTCATCGCTCTTTCGGGCTGCTCGGAATTACACCCCATGCATCATGATATGGATATGCATGCCCCGCAGCACACTCATAAGTTTAGCACAGTGTTACTCGATGCCTCGCGTTGACTCGCGCACAGCTTCCCCCTGCCCAATCCGCAACGGCAAATACAAGTCTGGCATGAACTCAGTTGGCAGCCCGATTTTTCTTTGATCTCAATCGCATCCTCCAAACGCCGTGTCTTGTGCTTCGATCAGAGCACGCCGTATCGTCCTTTTTTCATGACTACCACGTAGACCTCGGACGAACCAAGCCCGCGGCAACGGCATTTCACTTTCCTTTTTCTCTGTTTCTCCCTTTGACGGACATTCGACGGTCTCTTTCATCTTTCTCCCTTGTGTACCTTTTACATACATGTCGTTCCGACTCTTACCAAGAATGAGGAACGAGTGATTTTCGACGTCAGTCTCAGTCATCACGGAATAATCACTGCCCTTGGTTCTTACGCCGCAGCTTGTCTAGAGCTCACCAATGACGGTACCTTGTCCAGCCCTGCGCTTCATCACTGGTCCACTACCTTGTAAATAATCACTTGATCATACACACCGCTCACTCTCCACAGAAAACCAAAAATGTAGCATATTGACGCATAAAGAGGACGACAGTATGATTACGGTCATAGTATCAAGTCTGGCTAATAATAATGGCTATCGTTATGTATCGCGACGTATAAAACAAAAATCCCTTAGTACCACAATTTTTTTTTGAAAAGAGTGCAACGAAACCAGGTTGGACTTCATTGAAAGAGGGGGTGAATCAAAAAAGAAACAAAGAAACAAAGAAAGAAAAGAAAAGAAAAGAAAAAAAGGTTCGAGGCAGACCTCGGGAATATTCGATAGAAATGCAGGGCATGTGCAGTACGTACTGTGGTGCAATGGTTTATGATAGTTAGGGAGGTGATTGGTGATGGATGACGAGTCATAGATGCTGATGCGATTTGAACGGTGCATGATGGCGTGTGAGGAATGGCAAGGTGACCAGGCAGCCACGAGGAGAAATTTTGGCACAAGAACTTTAAGCAAAAAAGTATCGTCCCTAGAATAATATGTTATAGTAGCGAACAATGTCCCAAGAACATACAATCGCAGAAAAAAAGATGCCTTTCTTTTCCACAATATCCAAGATCGCAGGTCGTCTTTCCTTTTGTGATTTTCGATGCTTGGCGTGATCCTGCATGTCATAATAGGTCGGAGCAAAGAGCATAGGGGAAATGAGGTCATGGGCTAAGATCCATCGCAACGTCGTCCTGATAACGGGGAGCCACCCGGTGATCAAGGATCTCCGCTAGGAAGGTGTCCGAGACGCCTGCCAAGGGAGAAGCAGCGAACAAAGAGGACCCTGTGGCGTTGGCCACCGCTTCCGTTCGTTTCATTACAGAGCATGCTCTTTGGACGACAGGGTGGCCCCAAACCCCCTGAATATCAACCCGTTTGGCTGGGTCAGTCCTCATCATGCTCTTGATCAAGTCGAACAACTCTGGGCTACCGTCAAGATCAACTTGACTAAAATCCTCTTGTCTCAGGCGATGCCAACTATCTCCTCTAGAAAAATGACACGCAGGTGAAAAGGTAAAGAGAGAGTTAGCTCCAGGTACGTTTGTGCCGAATATAGCCAGCATAAAGTGACGTATTTACTCACTGATCAGGCACCACAATGTTTGTCGCTGTTTCAAGCATCATCATGCCAAAGCTGCACAGATATGGTGAGATGAGACCAGAGATGCAAAAAAACGATAAGGTAGAAAACATACCTGAATATGTCGGCAGCTTTGCCGTACGTCCCTTGCAGCACTTCACGAGCCAAGTACACCTTATCTCCTTCACGCTCAAACCCACCCACGGCAACACCCAATGGACTGCCGCCACTGACTCTGGGCCACAACGACGCCATTCCGAAATCACCGATCTTGAAGCGACCTGCACGAGTCAAGAAAATATTTGCTGGCTTTAGATCAAGGTGGATTATGCCTGACTCATGAATAAACCGAAGACCCTGCATAGAAGGGGGACAAGATAAGCAATACGCTCTCAAAGCCCCTTCACGCTAAACCGTAACTGGCGCGAGAAAGTTCTTTTTTGGTAGGTCCCTACTCACATTACTCAGATCCACGAATATTTTCCAGACCCTAGCTTCATCCAGTCGGGGAAATGCCCTGCCGTATTCCCACAGAAAGCGCGCAAAGTTTCCCAGCTCGCAAAGCTCAGTTTGGATGAACAGGGTCTCATCTTCTTCCCAGCTATCGATGTATGCTAGGACATTGGGGTGCCCACCACCGTCGGCAACCGCAACTCGAGCGAGATGTTGCAGGATATCAACTTCTTCACGAAGACGCAATCTGCGATAGACAAACGATCAATTGGCCACTGCAGGGAAATAAAACATGATGGGCCCATACCGGTGCCGAGGGCCTTCAAATGCCTTTGACCGTTTGACAGCCCATACTTTGTCCTCAGGTCCGTTCTTCGAACGAACCTTCAGGACTTTACCGAATTCTCCACTGCCGATTTGATCGATCTCCACAAACTCCTTGTCGAAGCGCCCCGACTTGTCGTTGGCCGCAGGTTCAGCATGTTGGTGAAGGGGAGAGACCGCAGGCCTTCGTGATGTCGAAACAGGCAGCTGGCGTCGTGCGAGCGTTGGGGAATTTAATGAGATAACAGAACTATTTGACGACGATCGAGAACCGGGTTTCTCCGAAGGCACTCGAAGATTATTCGTGATGGTTGGGGAGACGTGGGTCGGAACACGCGGGTGTACTGGCCAATCTAATACATCATATTGTTATTACGATCCAGTTGATTGATATGAAATAAATGAAACTACCTTTTCGTCGCGTTGGAGTTGCAAGCGACGTCTCACTCCCACTCGAGAAGGCCCCACTACTGCTTCTGCGCATGAGCCAACGTGTCCGCGAAACAGGCCCAGCAGGTTCACTCGGAACAGGCGGCCGTCCGAGCCCAAGACCCTCGTACTTGTTTCCCTCTTTCCTTGAACTCGGACTATTCTCCCCATCGTCGTCAGAATCAAACCCGTTAAGGTCTACTTTGCCCTTCTTCGGACCGAGTGGAGGGAAGGCAGCAGGTAAGCTCTTCCGAGGACCACTCTTCATTTTACCGGCGGGCGCCGCTTCCAGGTCCAACCCTCCAAAATTGAATCCAACCTTGGCCGCTACAGCACTCTGCCAGGGTCTGTTTCCTCCGAGATACGTATTCTTGAGCTTCTTGACAGGTGTTCCGGGCGGCTTCTTGGATTCCTCGGCCGAGGGCTTGCCACTGGCTGTGAGAGTTCGAAGAATGAATGAGTCCACGTCGACTCCGTCATCGTGTGTCCGATGGTAATTACGGCCACCGTCGTCCAGACCACTGACGACCACCGCAGTCGGCCAGCCAGAATTAATTCCAGGCACAACACCAGGCGTGACGAGGTCATCCCCGGTATCTGAATTCAACGAACTCGTAGAAGTCGAAGGGCGTGGCATAGCCGACAGGAAATCACCTCCGCTATTTGACGTGTCCTCGTCATCACTGAACACCACGCCGGAATCACGAGGCTGGTATTTTGATGAGAGCATCTCCTTGACCTTCTTTGATCTGGGGGAAGGGGTACCCTCGGTAACGCTGAATACGAAAGAAGTCTCCGGTGGCCCGCATGGTTCGAAGAACATGTCATCTTCGTCGTCCATGACGTCGTGGCTACCTTGAGGCAGAGAAACGGGTGATGACTCTGGCGATGGTATGTCTAGGGTAGAACGCAGACTCCAAGGAAGCGGAGACATAGTGTCGCTTCCTGGCCCTGCGTAGCTATGCCTGTTAGATATGCACGCACGCCCTGTTTGAGTGCGAAGACGTGCTGCGGCCGCAGAACTTGACGCCATCGTACTGGTTCGTGAACGTGCCTTATTCGCAGTCTGGGGGATAGATGGTCCAAAAAACAGAGAGGCAGAGCTCGAGCTGGCTAGACGAGTCATCGGTACGCGAGGAGCTGCGTTCGACATACTGGGCTGTACAAACGGACAGGGCCCACTACTACCAGTGAGGCGTCTCCGGGGCATTGGTGAGCCACAGTTCGAGGAGGAAGATAAGTTAGGGATTATCGACATCCGATTTCGATTTACAGAAGGAAAGGAGACAGGTGGCGACTTTGATGAACGTCTAAGTTGGGTGTTTGACTTATTAGGCTGTTACAATTATCAGAAGAGATTTAGCGTCACGAAAGTTTAATACATGCCTGAGATGAAGCAGGGGGTGGTGACGTCTGATTGACGCTCTCCAAGAGCTCGAGAGACACAGGTCTCGAACGGGCCCGCCGCTTCAGAATGTGGCCTCCAGGTGATATCGCCTCCGTGACCTCATCCATAACGCTGCCCTTCTGTGGCATGACGTTAATAATTAGAGGCTTCTTGGGGCTGAAGGACTGGGACTGTGATCGTCGTGACAGTAATGGAAGTTTGTTAGCAAAGAGCTTCTTTCTTGCCACGTCATTGTCCTCCTCAACCTCACACCCCGAGTCATCGTCCTCAATGACGCCCCAGTCCTCGTCCGAGTTGTCCATATCGCGGATGCGTAGTCGTTTCAGCGTCTCTGCCTGCCTCTTGACGTAGGCGTCTGTCTCAGCCTTTGACTGAGGAGTTCGGGTCCCAAACCGAAGAGCAGGAAGAGGCGCCAAACGATGGAACGCGACCCCAGAAGCCGGGTCGGCCTTTGCGGCGGATATAGACAAAGGGGTAGAGACTGATTGTTGTAGTGGCGTTGAGAAACCTCCAGACTGCGCAGACGACTTGCGTTTCGTACCAACGCCTACCCGGGTGGCAGATGGAATTGATGAGGCAGATGCGCCTGGGGATTGCACGTTGAGGTGCTTGTTCTTAAGAACGGAGCGGGTGTTGATTCGAAGTTCCTCTTTGACTGGGGTTCGCAGAGGCTGCGAAGCTGAGGCGGGGAAGAACGGGGATGTGGCTGCGGAGGACGAGGACAGAAATATGCTGCCTTCATCATCGTCAATAGGTACAGGATGTTTCTTATATACGTGTAGGGGGTATAGGCGATGCACTGGAGGAGACTTGAAAGGAGACTGGAGAAAGATATCATCCTGATCTGAGTTGTTGACTGGAGGAGGAAAGAGAGGTCTTCGTCTTAGTGGAGACGGGGTCAACATTGGTGAGTCGTATGAAAGAGCAGAACTTGAATCAGCAGATAAACGGGGAGGTGTTTGGTAATGTGCTGCACGGCAGCTGGGGGATATCGGAGACATGCTGCAGTCGCGTGTTGTTCCTCTTACAGATATGTACTCGGACGTTGGCGTCGACACGAGAGCCACGGACATCGAAACGTACGGCGAGGAAGAAGGTCTGCTCGTCGAATGGGATGTGCGCGGGGTAATAAGTTAACGTGTGCGTCGTCGTGATCGTCGTTGAAGGAGACAAAGGGTGGACAATTTACAGCATAGAGACAACCTTGGGGTGGGTTTAAGGGACCACCAAACGCGTGGGACATTCACTCAACAACATCACGTGATCGTGCAACTGGCCAACGGAGTCAATTTTTGGTTATGTTTTTTTCGGATCAAATCAGGCATATCTCCATCGTCGTTACACGAGGCTACCAACCGTGGCGCCAGTCACACGACTCGTCGCCTAGAAGAACTCACTCACAGGTTCCTATAGTTACTGTGCTATTTTACAGATAATTGTAACACCCTCTCTCAGCAGGGATGACTATTATCCCAAGGACAGACAACAAACAACTCGAACGACAGTCCCTTGCAGTGAATATAGTGCCGGTGCCGTGTCTGTCACGGCGCAGATCGGCGATTTACGTTGGTCTTACGAATCTCACCTCCCGGAAGTTAAACAACGAAAATTACTTCGCCCTTGCCGTCAAACGCTCTGCTTTATCCTGCTTTATCCCTCCCGACAGTCAGCCCAGACAATGGGTCATGCCACCGAATAGCAAATGCCACCAAAGTGCCACAATAGTTTTCTTCCCGTGCTTTTTTTCGTTTTGTTATACCAACTGGTTAATCTTACATTGTTCTCTACCTGCTTTGTTGTAACCCACCTAGCAAGAACGTGTACGTACATTTGGCAAAAATTTATATTGTCTAACTTGAGCGCATCTTGCCCGAGATTGGACCCTGGAGAAGAAGTTGACTAGTCTGCATTAACTCGTACTGACTCAAGCTCGACAAGGCTCCGGCTTCGGTTTTTCGCAGAACCTGTGTAGTATACTCCCTCCAGGCTCCTGCCGCACTGAGCATCAAACCTCTTCATGTTTCAGTCTCATCCAAAGCAAGCAAGACTTCAACCAACCACGTATGGCTCGGGATGAGACTCGTGTGGCAAGGAACTCCCTGGCGGACGAACCGCTGGACGAACTTATATATGCGGCATGGGAACGCTAAGCAGCTTATGAAGCCTTGACCACTGTAATTGTTGACTCACAGGACTCTTCTTCGGATTGCTCTTCTGCTATCGGCTCGCTGATCAATGTTTCTCGTCGCCCGCATATTAACAACAGTAGATCTCATCGCAAGTGTTTCGTCTGCGTACTAATGCGGCGCCCAGTTTCAAGACGTCTGCCAGCATCTGATCATGCCCACATCGCAACCGGTCTTCGATGCTGAGAAGAACTTGAAGCTCCGAGTCGGAAGCGGGGTGCGATGTCGTATGATCACCAAATTCAGAGATATAACTTGTCAAAAAAGGGGGTTGTCAATGGCTTAGAGAATAGTGAGCCCATTTCTGCTCCGGTCGCCGTCGTACTCTCCGCAGACGCGGACATCTACAGTTTACCTGGCACTCCAAGTTTTGGTTAGATCCACCCCGCTTTGAGAATGTATCAAACGATTTGGCGGGTAGCTCCGTTGATCTAGATGGTAAAACTACCTACATGGCATGATGAATGGATGTAGTCCACCCCGGAGATTTCGTGGCGGCCAGAGTAAATGAAGGTACATGATCTTCAATGGAACTTTGGGAGGGGACCGATCAAGGTCAAATCACCCATGGGCTGGCCGCCCGTTTCTCCCTAAACGTGATAGTGCTTGTGAGTATACCGCAAGGTCAGTGATCATGACCAGTTAGTGAAGATGCGCACGAACCAAGGCTACAAACTGGAGGGCAGGACGATCTGACCCTGGGGCGGTTGCCCGTTGGACATGCCTGGCACACCAAAATGTCTTCCGCATATCGATGTTCGCAGCGGTCGGCACGGAAACCTCGAAGTTCCAATTTAACATTCGAAGACTGTTGAAATACCCTAGTTTTTAATCTCAACGTTGGATAAAGTTAATATTGAGGCGTGCTTGGTAGGTATTTCTGTCATCAAGGGCATCAGTCATTATCATATAACAGTAAACTGTTCATAGTCGGTCGACCGCAGTGATCATTGATGCACAGCGGGTAAGAACTCAGCACTCAGATCTCAGAGCTGAAACGTGTGGTGAGTAGGTGGATGTAGGAGCACAGGAATTGGCGGCATTAAGATCCCGGGGGCCAATCAAGTTCCCGAGCGGCGAGCAGGTCCTCCGAGTTCAGTCGTTAGTTACGGTTGACTACGACAACCACGTAGCGCATTCGCTCCCTGAACAACTTACACCTAGATCAAGAAAGCATTCTTTACCACCCGCCTGTTGTGGATCTCGAAATATAATATCTCAATAAGCATGGATATTTCGTGAGTACACTCTCATTCGTGCGATCATCGAGCACCAATACAGCTTGAACTCGGGTCAGATCAATTCTTCAAGGAGGTTATCAACACCCGCTTTCGCGCTCATGGCAAGGACGTGGCCAACTCACAAAGTCCATGTTCATGTACCCGATTTTCATCACAGACGACCCAGATGCCAGCGTAGTCATTCCTACGTTACCTGGACAGCGCCGATGGGGGGTCAATAAACTCGAAGGTTTCTTAGGCCCACTCGTACAAAAGGGTCTAAGCAGCGTCATCCTTTTCGGCGTTCCTCTCAACTGCGACAAAGTGGGTACAGCTTGAGATGTCGCTATTATCCGGGGCTCTAACAACGATCGAAGGACGCCCGAGGAACTCCAGCAGACGACGAAAACGGGCCTGTCATCCAAGCCATCAAAAAACTTCGAACCCTCTTCCCCTCTCTATACATCGCTTGTGATGTCTGTCTCTGCGAATACACGTCTCACGGCCACTGCGGCCTCCTCCACTCCGACGGCACAATCAACACCGAACCCTCCGTCAAACGCATGGCTGAAGTCGCTCTGAGCTATGCCCTTGCTGGCGCTCACTGTGTTGCGCCTAGCGATATGATGGACGGCCGTATCAGGGCGATTAAACGGAAATTAATAGACGCTGGTCTTGGGAATAGATGCACGCTCATGAGTTATTCGGCCAAGTTCGCAAGTGGTCTGTATGGGCCTTTCAGGTAAGCGCACGAAGCTCGCATACAGATCTGAGTCTCAACCTAATGTACTTCAGAGATGCAGCCGGGAGCGCCCCGTCCTTCGGCAATCGCAAATGCTATCAACTCCCTCCTACCGCAAAAGGTCTCGCGAGACGCGCCATTGTAAGTAACCGCTATAATTCCACAGCACCCTCTTATCGTTCGGTAGCAACGTGACACTGCCGAAGGTGCCGACATCATCATGGTAAAACCTTCACTGCCGTACCTCGATATCATCGCAGACGCAGCACAGCTCGCACCTGACCACCCCATCGCATGCTACCAAGTGAGCGGCGAGTTCGCTATGGTCCACGCTGGTGCGGCTGCTGGCGTGTACGACATCAAGACTATGGCTTTCGAGACCACGGAGAGCATGGTTAGGGCCGGTAAGTGTCGCATCAGTGATTGGCGTACGTTTACTGATGATTAACGTCAGGTGCTACGCTGATCTTGTCCTACTTTACCCCCGAGTTCTTGGAATGGCTGCCGGCGTAAAACCATCCCAGTGGGGATACTAAAATGAATAAACTACATGGATAGAGACCAACTTCCGGCAAAGGCCACGATTTGGGATTGTGTAGAATAACTGCATTCATTATTTATATCTGAAATACATCCAGCTCTGAATTTCTGTCGATCTGCATCTATTTGCGAGAGTTGTGAGAGTCGCGAGGTTTTGCTGTGGAAGTCCAAGTCCGATATTCTAGTGTAATGATAAGATAACCATGTGGCTTCAATGCCAAATCTCAAATCGCGTCTCGACTTCAACAATACCATCACCCATAAAAATCGCTTCTAAGCAACTCCCGAGCATACATCAACTTTGTTTTTCACGCCATCATGGCCAATACAAGCCAGCTTCAATCAGCGTACTCCCCCGATACCTGCATGATCTGCCACAAATCCCTCTGCATCACCACCGAGCCAGAATACCTGGACGACTCGTCCGAACCCGATTCAGAAGAACTTGAAGGTCCGTCGACCATCATAGACGACGTCGAGCTTTACTGCGGCCTCCCGGGCTCTGGGCCAGGCGGACACCACGCACACTGGTCCTGCTTGATCGAGCACGCTAAACAAATCAGAGCTGATGCGCCGGGCTCAGGGGAAAGAGCGACATGCATAGTGTGTGGGCAGAACACGTTGGACGCATCTGGGAGGCTTATCGTCGATGTGCGGAACGAGGGAGGAGAGACAAAGGGGTTTGATTTTGGAGAGATTATCGTACGTAAAATGTTTTTTCCCGTTACTCGATGGAATCGAGATAAAGATTGATACCACATACTGTTGGTGTTGAATAGGAGGAAGAGATATGTCTGGAGGTCAATCCAGAGCAAGTGCACAGTCGCGCTTTCCACGATCTAGTCGCACAGGGGGACTACGAAGGCGCTATGGAGCTGATCTCAGAGCACAACGTTGATGTGAACTGCACGTTTGGGAACGGTGGGTTGACGGCGTTGCAGAAGGCTGTGTTCAGTGGTGATGCCAAGGGAGTGGAGTTTTTGCAGAGTCTTGGTGCTGAGCCATGAAGGAGAAGTTAGAAGCAGGCTACTAATATATACAGAGATCGGGGATACTTTACAACCATGATATTGTAACTGTAGCCAAAACAAAAAGCAAGTGAGCTATCTAACCACAACGGCAACTCGGGTGAGAAATTTACAGTTGACGCGCCAGGGGCGAGATGGTCCCCAGGATAACAACATAAAGCATGTAGATATGTAGAGGGTAGTGTATCATGAATATGTAGGGGGCGGAATGTGTAGAAAAGGAAAAGCCACAGATTGGTCCAGCCCAACAGTGGTCATGTACAACTATACGTTAAGACGTTGAGGTGGGCGAGGTTGGGTCATTTTCTGTCCGCACATGTGGTGCAGTCATCCCTACACCAGACTCGTGAGTGCTGGGGTTGTTGTTAAGGCGTGGGTTTGGCCGGCGAGAAAATAGCTTCGAGCACAGCCCGCAAAAAGCAACCCGACTATGCTCGTCCGCGTTTTCGTTCGGAGCGTCATCAAGGCTATCGGTCGGGGTGTGCGGATGGCTAGGAACGGGAATCGAATATAATTCATAGTGGCCAGGGGTGGTTTCTAGCTGTTCCGGTAATTGTGAGGGTCGTGGTATATCACTGGCTACTACGTCTCGCTGCAGTTTACTGGGTGAGACGCCCGGGGTTGCGGAGATTACGGACTGCACTTACAACTTCTGCTCTGCCTGGATAGACTGTAGTTAATCGAGGCCGGTCCCCGCGAGAAGGTTTCCAGAGGGACTTCCAGGACGCCCGCAGTCCCGCCAATGTCAACATGGGATGATGGGATCCTGGACCTGCAGCATTTGCATTTGCTCGTTTGGGGTGCCATCGGACCGATTCTGGGAGCTATCCTCCGTATCTGAGAACGTGCAACACGAGAAGTGGAAAGCATGAACTGACACCAAGTATGTCGACTCCGCGACCATATCCATGCGCTCGGTGAGACTGGGCTGGCTGGATGGCGGAAAACTACCGATACACGAGTTGTCAAATGGGGCAATACCATAGGCTGAGTGACATACATCTAATATCCAGGAACCACGCGAGGCCCTGTTGTAGGATTAGAGCACGTGTCACAGGAATACTGACGTGCACTCGCCTTCTGTTGTTCGTCGTTCCAACCAGGAGGACGCCACAGATAGGCATTGTCATCGTCGCATCCGGTGGCGACGCAATTGCCCGTTGGCGGAAAGATAGCGTAGAAGACATCGCCGTCGTGCTTGAGCGGTCCGCCGATTGGCTGACCAGACTCCACGTCCCAAAACCGAAGTATTTTATCTCCAGAAACGCTTGCTAACACTACATCGTCTGGAGAGATGGTGATGGGATAAGTGCTGTCCGCGTGTCTGACAAAGGGCCCTCCGATAGGTTCTCCGTAAAGCAGATCCCATTTTCTGACGGTTCCGTCCGAGGATGCTGATGGGAGCTGTGATCCGCTCCATGACCAAAGAACACCCGTACAATCGTCGTGAGTGCTCGTGATCGGAACCAGGTTTCTTGTTTGACGGTACTCTCTTCCGCCCTCATTTCCAACCTTCCGCTGTTGGGAGAGAAGGACATTGCATGTACTGAAGGAACTTTAGAGCTTGAGCTGGAGTCGGATCACGATTCCGTGCGTGACTTGATTGACCAGTGATCGACGACCTCGCCACTGTCTGCATCCCTCAGTGCGACACGTTCGGGGGAATCGCCACTTGCCACGAGTGCCCCACTTGATGAAAAGGTGATACGCCAGGTAGGGTCTTCTTCGTCCTGGTCAGGATCTGCTTCGTCTTGGTCTGGCCGCCACTCGCTGATCTCGCCGTTCCACACCTTCAACCCGCCGCACTCGTGGCTAGAGAGCATTCACCTGCCGTTCCAGAAGTCAGCAGCAGCAACAAATTCCGTGTCACTGTTTATCATCACCACATCGCTCTCGCTTTCCCCAATCGTCCACACCTTCATCGTCGTCCCACGCCAGGCCAACAACCGTTTTCCATCCTGAAAACAAGAAACCCTAACAGCAGACAAAAGCAAATCCCCTAGCAGTCATTGACATGGAGGTGACGAATAGTAATTATTGACAGTTTTCGACACGGTGGGTAGGTCGCAGAGGGAATAAGAGTTGAGAGGCAGTAACTCAAAGGGGAAAAAAATCCGATCTGCCTGGCTCGAACAGGCGACCTCAAGATGAAATTATCCATTACAGTCTCGCGCTCTTCCAACTGAGCTAAGATCGGCTACGACAACAGTTCCGGTAAAACCAATCTGACCATGATTGGGTCCATTGCCTGAACTTTGCCAGCACCAAGAGCCTTGCCCGTTTCCTTGAGATGGGGAAAAACAAGAACGAGGATGAGATACCCAACCCGAATAGTGTCACCAATAGAGACATTTTACAACGACTGAACTTTCTCTACCAAGCCAGCGTTCTTCTTAACGGGATTGCGCCCATTACGCACTCAGCACCATCAGACGACGGGAATCATGATGGACAGCCGTCACCTCAATTCGAGATCGCAGCGGAAGCTTCGTCACAGTGCGGAAAGGTGCCAAGGAGACGAAGAATCGTGACTACTTCCGAGTTGTCGAGAAGCTATGTAGACACAATGAAGATCGTCGGACAGAAGACAAATGTGAAGATGTACGCCTCTGGCAGTCCCGATGCACTCACACGCGACTCATCGCTCTCTGACAGGGACCCTTCAGTGAAACGCCTCATATGCAAAGGCTGCAGCTCGGTCTTGATTCCTGGCGTATCTGCTACTGTCCGAATCAAAAGTGGGTGAGCTCGCCTGGAGATGTTGTTTCGCTAATACTCGAAAACAGATTCGACCTCGCATAGTCACCTCGTCTCTTATAACTGCACTAACTGTCGGACGGAGCGTCGCATTCCTGCGCCTCCAGTCCTTCGCGCAGAACCACAGCCTGAAGAGAACGTGCCGACAGTCCAGGTTGCGGAGGCTTCAGGCTCATCAGCGCCTGACACCACTGCTGAAGGGGCGGTACGTCCCGGGCGTCATAAGAGAAAGAAAAAGCCACCCGTTCCCCGCTTGCCGCCACATTTTGCTCGTGATATTGGGCACGTTGTGTTTCGTGGAAATGAAAAGCTTGTAGATCCCCATACATAAGGCGGCGTCTCGATATTTCATACTGTTGAAAGCACTCCAACAATAATTGAACGATCTACGTCCTCTCCCTTACGAGGTTCAAGTCTTTTTACTGATACTCCTTTACCGTTGAGAACCATGATCACGATGTCTAAGGTCATGTACTCTCCCTCAACTCCTCTCCCACAGCGGCCAAACATCTACGCCGCATGTTTGCATGAGCCTTACTGGGTGATGCAGTTGTGGAGTAGCGTTTGGCATTTTCAAGAGTGTCCTTAGCTTGTGCCAAGTTTCCACCAGTTGATCGCCCATCAGTTGACTTGCCGGAACGAATAATCAAGCTTTCTGTACTCACTGGGCTGAAATTACAGTAATCAATAAAAGTATATTGACCGACTACATCGCAAGAAAAGCACGGCGTTCGTCCCACCACGAAGAATGAGAATGATGGGTCTGCCATTGATAAGGATGATAGGACAAGCATCTAGATGAATCATGGAAACGTGCAAAAATTGTCAATAATGAAGGGGTGAGAAGAAAGAGATAGGCGAAAACCGAAAGGAAAAACGACGAGCCCATGATTACAACAAATAGGTCGTTAACGATACAGTCAATAATAGAAGAACGTGAGGTATGACAGCGATCACTGCAAATCCAGTGTGAGTGTCTGGGCTAAATACACAAAGATCAGCCAAGGCGTCCTTCCAATTCAGGGACAATGAAAACGAACGGTATGCCTGCCTGGTCAGAATATGAAGGACACGTGTCGTTGGGACTCCCCTGCGTCAGTGAGAAATCATGTTCGTGGTGAATGAGTAATAGAGACGAACGTACCGTTGGGTTGTCGGGACAACATGCGCTATAGCCCAAATTGGCAACACTTCCAAGAGCTGCTGCGTGGTTCCATCCCTCCCAGCTGCCACAGGGAACGCTCTGGTAACTGATGTTCCAGACACCAAAGTCCTGTTCTCGTTTGTTTCAATAGTTTACATACACACTGCTCGTTCAAACTCACGCTATAGCCTGCACAGATTCCTGACTTGAGTCATCGGTTGGAGACACGATCATACGGGAGACGCACCATAGAGCGAAGGGTCGGACGGGAAGAAGTTATTCGAAATTGAACTGGATGGCCACGCAAGATCAAAGTTGAGATAATGGCCAGCGCTGGTTTCACTGTCATCTGCATGCAATATATAAACTCGATTCAGCTCACTCACGCATTGGGAGCAGATGCCGTGGCATTGCACCACCCACTCTTAGAAAGCGGGCACAGGTCGGTCACTTTAACAACGATTGAATTCGTTACATTGGGGTAGAAAGGTGGATTAGCTATGAAAGCATTGAGCAATGTCAGGTTGAAGCACCGCCCGCACGTAGGACCATACGACGTGCTGCTTCCATATGCCATTTGGTTCATTGCCGCAGTGGGATAGTCTGTGCTATCTGGCGTGCATCCACACGCTGCAATGAATCCTTGGGGTAGGGTATAGTGTGTCATGGTCGCATATCCGTCTGGTGGGTATTGGATCCATTCTGTGGCCAGGGTTGCAGGGAGAAAAGACAGAATGGTGCAAAACGAGAGAATTCGTGAGTAGAGACTCGTGCGGTATTTGCCACAAGAAGGCATTTTCTTTTTTCCTGGGTTCAGGATGTCATGAACGAGTTGACCGAAAGAGCGTGTATCCTGGTGGATCAGTGAGGGTTACGTCGAAAGCAAGGTTGCTCCCATCACTCAGGTTGTCATATGCATCATGTAGATAATTTAATTTCAGGTCGGTCGGGGGTGTGGTAATTACATACGTCCTCAATCATCGAGGTAGCCGAGTCCTGGCATGAGTAACCTCAAGAATACAATGTTGCCAATAGTGCAGGAGCTACCCATGAATTCAAGAGACAAAGCGAAGGAATGAGAGGACATTATCAAATCAAACTGGCAGCCCTGTTATGTGCATAGTAAGCGCGGTTCCCCTCCGCTTCCAATACATATGATACAAATAACGAGCCTTCCCGAACTGCGCCTAATCCTTCAGTTAATCAGCAAACAGTTTTTAGGAACCTACTTAGGGAGTGATTTGCACAGGGACTTGGGCATCGGTCTTGCAAAGAAGTTCAAGGTTCCCCACCCCCAAAGCGACTACGAGGGCGACCCACCACACGGCAGTTAATAAGCAGGCTCGTGGACGTGATGATGTTCAACTCGTCCCGCCGCACCTTGTCTAATATGAAGATTGGGTCACTTGATCGAGGTCGCTGCACTGACATCGTGAAAGTGGATCGGAATCATATTGTCTATGAAAATTTATCATGGTAGTCTTGACGGCGCTCGTCGGGTGCCTTTCCACCTCCATGCACCAGACTTACTCTCAGTGACCGATATTTGAGGACAATGAGGCTATTAGCTTCAACTGACCCCACGTTGCCTCATGATCGGCACACCTACTGCTAATCAATGAGAGAAAATTCCTGTCGGCGGGGAGCTTGAAGTCAACGAACTCGTCACCTCATTGATCCTTGAACCAAATATTCTTGCGTGGGAGCTGTTACGCGCTCCCCATTCATGTCGATGTCGATGTAGCCACTGTTTCACCACTACATTGAATGACTTCCTTCCAAATGTATGGATATGTTGGCTGCAATGAAAGGCAGAACGGCGGTAAGTTGCAGATGACTGGGTTGACGGATATCAAGATTCGATAGACCCCCACATCCCCTTCAACTATCGGGCACATCAGCAGGTTTCTCAACCTGGAATTACCCCGCGCGTTTAGAACCAGCGCTCGAGAAGAAGAATACTAGAAGGAAATGAACTTTCAGAAGTGCTCAATCCGCGTCGAAGAGACGTCTTTGGTATTGTTGTGAACGAGGTGCTAGGGGTCCCCAATGTCTCTTTCTACTAATTCGTGCAGCGCGTCCGTGAACCAGTCCATGTAATGCTAGAAGTTATATCACAATAACCATCAACGGCCCCAGCGACGACTAGCTAATGAAACTATCATATCCGTCAACAACCGACACACCTTTCACCGACGCTGCACTAACGCTCAAGATCGCTCGTCACACGCCTTGTTCAGCATGTGATACCTGCTCTGGCCTCCGACCTCCACCCGGTAGTGAGGTCGTACTGGGTGACGATGACGGCCACAAATCGTCTCTTGGTGACTTGAATCAGTATGGCTCGGACGAGGAAGACGAGCCTGCATATCTTGATAATTGTATTTGTGGACACGACGTAGGAGATCACGGGGCAAACGAAGCCGTCATCGGTAGGGAGGAATTCTCTCGAAGGGGTCGTCTAGCTGTTCGTCTGGATGAGGTGCTTCAGGTAAGTTTGCATATTCAGCACCACGTTTCAAAGCGCTCCGCGGCTGACGATTCGATTAATTGTCTCAGGTTGGCAATCATCTTACTCCGGCGCATGTTTGGTTCATGCTGACGAGAGGATTCACGTTCCTTCGTGGCAGGAAGCAGACAAGCTGCTTGACTTCGAATACTCGGACGATGAAATCCTTTCTTTGAGACAACACATGAAGTTACCGGTGTCGCTCATTACTATGCATTCTCCATCTATTGGTAAGACGTGGTGTCATAATAATCTTTATTATTGCGTCTTACAACTATGCATAGAACATTCATCGCCACTTGAAAGAGCACTATCGCCGGCATCATCTTCTATAATGAGTGCTGGTGATGAACCACCCGCAAAGAGGGTCCGACTATCTTTGTCGTCACTAAGCGATGCAGATGACGACGATGACGAAGAAGACAAACCTCTAGCTGCTCAGGTGTCCAAACCGCAACCACCGGATACCCCTGCGCGAAAATCAAATCACAGAAGTGGAAAGAAGACTTCGAGCATGAAATCGAAGATACAGACGGCTCCTACACCTGACATGAAGCCTGACGTTAATGGTGTGAATGGACATATTCCAGACGCCAAGATCAAAATAGAAGAGAAGATGGACGAATCTCGGCTGACAAGGCTTGCCACTGGGGTCACTGTTGACGCAGGTCCTCCATCCGCAGTCGCTGTGAGTGTTCGACGCCTCGTGCCCCCGATTCATACACAAGTTTCTACTGAACTCCTATGCAGCCAGCGCCAAAAACTGAGAAAGCTGCATTCGTCGAGCTGCGAAAAGGCATCATTCAAGTGACAGCAGTCGCGAATGATGGAACGCCGCGCTCTTTGGTCATCCTCACCGGGCTGAAAACTCTTTTCCGCACACAGCTGCCGATGATGCCCCGAGAATACATTGCCCGGCTGGTGTACGATAGTAATTCCAAGGCACTTGCCATTATCAAACGAGGGTACAAGGTGGTCGGAGGAATCTGTTATCGTCCGTTTCCTCATCGCGGCTTTGCCGAGATCGTCTTCTTCGCTACGGCTTCCGTAGACCAAGTCAAGGTTCGCCGTGCGACGCCCCTCAAAACGTACCGTACCCAATGCTCACCCATTTCAGGGTTACGGAGGTATGCTAATGGACCACTTTAAAGCCCATATACGGAATACATACCCGAACGTCATGCACTTCCTCACGTACGCAGACAATTTCGCCGTAATATTCTTCAAGAAACAAGGATTTTCGAAAGACATAACCTTGGATCGATCGGTATGGGCAGGATATATCAAGGATTACGAGGGTGGTACGATCATGCAATGTACGATGTTGCGCAAGATCGATTACCTTAACAAAGCGAACATCATCGCACAACAGCGGGAAGCGGTCATCGCCAAAATTAGGGAGAAGTCAAAGTCGCATATCGTCTATGAGGGCCTGCCACAGTTTCGGGAGGGTGCACCGGAAGGCATAATGGTGGACCCGAGAGATGTTCCAGGACTTCGTATGTCCCATCTCGGTATACGTGCTCGTATCCTGACATCGCTGCAGGGGAAAGCGGTTGGACGCCGGGCATGGCTACATAGTAAGTTCACTATTCGGTTTCAGATGATAGCTGACCCTCGTGATCTTCTAGCTCCCGTTCGGCACCGAAGAGTGCCGAACATAACTTCATCCATCGACTCCTTGGAGACCTCAAAGCGCATCCTAACGCATGGGCTTTCTTGAATCCGGTCAATAGCGAGGAGGTGGTCGACTACTACGAAGTTATCAAACGTCCAATGGGTCAGTTTCCATTTTTCCTCAAGAACGTGTCCATGACCATCCTTCGACCAGACTTCAACACCATGGAACACAAACTGAATACAAATCAGTATCCAAATCTCAAATCCTTCGTGGACGATGCCCAACTGATTTTTGACAACTGCCGACTTTACAACCCAGAGGGTTCGGTCTATGTCAAGCATGCCGCAAAGTTGGACAAGTTCTTGAAAGAGCAGGTTGCCGAGTATGCAAAGAGGGTAGCATGATGGCTTACGGACTTCGGTGTTTTTCGTTTCCGGTTGTCTTGCATATCTGTATCATTATTCCTTGCGGCATTATATATATTAGACCATATCCTCCCGAACTACAGGGATATAGATATACGTGTGAGATCAAGTAATATGGCGATAGATCGCAGAGTTGAGCAGTGAAAACTAAAAGTGCCGCATGCACAGAATATCGCCGTCAAATGCTTGCCCCGACGAGAGCCTCTAATCGTTCAGGCACCCGTGGAGTGATGCGGCACGGAAATGGGGCGGGACGACTGTCTAGGTGTCAACAGGGCGACGATAACGATGTCAAGAGTCCGTCAGCATACCTCGTAGCACCAGAGATCCACTTCGGCTCGGTAAAATGAGTGTCAGATTTCTCGATCTTGAAGACCGCCAGCACAGATGCGATGGCCGACCAGAGGGAAGCATCAGCAAAGTGTCTGCCCGGACAGATACGTCTCCCGAAACCGAAGACGTAGCTGACAGTATCATCGTTCAGTGTGCCATCTGAATTCAAGAATCTCTCGGGTTTGAAGTCGTTGGGATCTGGATATCTGACCTCGTCGCGAGTCATCGCCCTGAAGATTTCAACGACATCATCAAACGATGACGCCAAGAAGTACCTACCAGACGTTGGGAAACAAAGTCGCTCCTGGAAAGAGGCTCAGACAAGACTCACGAGTGAAGGGACCTTCTCCCTACCTCTTGGTATATGGTAACCCTCGAATGAGTCCGCTTCACGTGCCGGGCGGGGAAGACCTGGAGGTCATATGAGCAATACCGATGCACAAACGTGCACGCGCTCACCTAATGGCGCAACAGGGTGCCACCTGAATGTTTCCCGGAGAGTTGCTTCGAGGAAAGGCATGGAAGACCTGTCCTCAAACGCTGGTAACCTGTCCCTGCCAACCACAGCATCTATCTCTGCTTGAGCACGTCGCTGAGCCTTTGGGTACAGAACCATGGCCAGGATGAAAACTCCAAGTGAGGAAGACGTCTGATGAATGTTGTCAATTTCGTGAAATGCCGAGTGAACGAGGCTCACAGTTTCCGCTCCTCCTGCGCAGTAATGCCATGTAAGTGAAGTAGGTACGGTATGTTCAACACCGCCGAATACCTGAATAGGCGCTGGCTGCGACCGACTTCACTATCTCGATTTGATCGTGATCTCTCTCTGGATCGATGTCCTGCATGGCCTCGGTTAGCACTGACGGAACTGCAGTTCCCCGAGCCTGTCCATTGTTGCTTCAGTCGGAGTCGGAGTTCGTAGCACAAGCAAGCATACTAAAGCATCCTGCACGTATCTGAAAGGTGTCTCTATCATCTTTTGTTTAAGTTCCTTGAGCACCATCGCCCTTCTCTGAAACACGCTCCCAGGAGCCCACGTTGGGATGTTCATGACTGAAAGATTAGCACTGAGCCTTTTGTTGAAGGACAAACGTCTCACGGAAAGGAAAGGCTAAAACCATGATACCTCGTGTAGGAGATAAAGTCGTGGTCAACGTATGCATGGCCTTCTCCACAATAGACACATGCGGGTCTCCAGTGGACGAAGCTTCGTAGCCATAGACGACTGACATAATTGTAGACGCAGCAAACCTGTAATTAGCTGGGTGAGCTTCATCGGTCTTCATTGAAACATTCTGGATGACAAACGTTTGAATGTGTTCAAAGAAGCCCTCAGGCGCTCGCATGATGTTCTGCACCAGTTCGTGAGCCTTGCGCATTTGTATCGGCCAGTAATTCGGAGTGACAGTGGCACGAAAAGCGTGATGGAGGACCTTGCGATGAACTCTCCATTCATCTCCATAGGGCATGAACGCGACGTTGGAGGCGAGACCGTGGCTGGCGTGTATCAGGATCATCTGAACAAGCCAAGCAGTATGTGGAAGTTGACATACAGTTCCAGGATCCGAGCATCAAGAGGTCTATCCGAGTATATGGTCGAGCGTTGTTCCAAGAGCGCCCTCGCAGCCTCTTCTGTGTTCAAGGTGATGATATTCTGATTCAAGAAGTAAAAATGAAAGATTTTGCCTAAAAATAGGAAATAAGCTTGTACATGATTCAAGCTGGAGAACGAAAGGGCCGACACGATACCATAGATTGAAGCCCAAGCAGTGAAACTTAGCCATGGTTGGTCTCCATCCAAATCACGAATGATAGAGAGAAAGGAAGGGCCGGGAGGCAACGGCGACCTTTTCTTCGAGTGTGAGTGAATCGTGACGCCAACCGCGAACGCAAGGACCGCACAAAATAGCCAAGACCGGTCATGGAGGTCCACATGGAACATTTGAGTGCAGCGGTGGAGCAGCTATGGCTCGGGGAGAGAAGCTTCTTTTGTATCGGGGCAGGTGCCAGTGCGGTGGACTGGCGTAAAGGGATGAGCCCAACTTGGTGGCGTTGGGGGACTGCGGCAAGTGGTCGTTATAACCAAGGCCCTGGCAGTAACGACAGTAGTGGACTTTGCACCACTCTTGTTCCGGCATCACGTACAGTTCGCAGTGGCGACCTAAATAGCAAAGATGATTACTTCGATAAGTTAGAGGCATACCGTATTAGCAAGGGTCTGCCACACTCCGACTCCTGGTCAAGCTGAAGTTCGTGACGACAGGCCGCCGTTTGATTCAATGACTCTCAGTGATATTAATCATGATTGTTGAGCGGGAGGTGGTCCACCAAGCGCTCTATCACAATATCGTATAGAGGCCCTCGACTCGACTCGGAGTAGCTTCAGGTGTGCAAACCTATCAACATACTGTCCTTGAAGTCACATTCGGGGTCAATCATAACTGGAAACGTAGTGTTAAGAAGAAACCACGGTCACACTCACATTCAAGTTTACGCAGTGCCAGTGAGCAGCTTTCATTCGACCGCCAGTATCAGTCTGTCTAGGGGAATCGCAACGTTAAGTCATGACCGTATATCATCGATTCATCCCATACACTGACGATGTGATTACTATTAGAATTGTGAGTTCACTCGATCGTGGACTCAGCGATTACGACGTAGTTTGTTCCACTTTACCAGTCCCTTCTGTCAGGGTAAAGACGCTATAACATGCTCGTAGACGGCTACCCAAATTGCTAGCTTAGTCTGCCGGCTTCCTCACGAGATGCGCACTTCTATACTCATTGGTCTTTCTGCCCTCCGCGCGCTTGTTAATGGGGCTCCCTCAGCTCCCTCTCCCCTTCCTCCTCCTTTTGGTGGTGTTGATGTTACCCCCAAACTTACCCCCGCCGGTCTACCATGCGATGACTGACTTCGACTTCCAGTCGTTCGTAAGTGACTGCCAGCATACTAAGCTATCCTGCATTCACACCATCTTTGGCAGAACCTGGCTTTGAATCAGGATCACATCGAGTTCGACCTTTTCCATGATGGTCTTGCGAGGTTCTCTGCCGAGGAATTCAAGGAAGCTGGCCTGGGCCCCGATTATCAGTTCTTGATCGAATACATGGCCAATCAGGAAGCCGGACACGCTGACCTGATCGTCATCTACCGTTCGATGTCGTAAATCACCTAAGCTGACCATTCCTTTAGCTCGCGGGGCGAAACCATGCACCTACCAGTATCCCTTTAACACCGTTCGCGAGTACCTTGACTTTTGTCAGAGGGTTTGTGTCGTCTGTCCATCTATCTGTCACACCCGAACTGACGACGTTCAGCTTACGCGTTGGGGCGAGTCTCATGTTTATGGTTTCCTTCTTCACTTGGACAACCGAGTTCCTCATTAATTCCATAACAACGGAGGCACGCTAACAGATGACTTTGCGCCAATTTTTGGGCCTTTTCCCGATGGCGGTGTACTCTATTGCTGGAATCCCTCAGGCGTGTTGTTTTCAGCGTACCTAGTGAGTTGCCCGTCGGACAACCCACGCATCGAGTGACAGATCTTTTTCGCTCCTCATATCGTGGTAAGTGACCGCGTCAAGCTCCGAGCTTATTTGTAGAATGCATACCAGAACAGTCCTATCGCTATCAGAAATGATAGTAAGGCTGCGGAGTCCACCAACGTTTCATCCCTCTCGTATCCTGGCTATGAGGTGAACTTTATATGGGAAAATCCTGGCCAGAATGTTAGTTACGACAATTGTACCAGACTACCACCTTTGTTGGTCAGGCCAAGGTTCGCCAGCGCTTCTGTAGCTCCTGACCAGCGGTTCGAGTCTTAGCTATCCCTTTCCTTGCAGTATGCACTCTGGGTGTCGCAGTTGAATGCGCCGCTATACAATGTCCAGGACAACTGTGCTAGCACCCGTCAGCCTAACGGTCGCGTCTTTGGGGATGACACAGCACCTATAGGAATGACACGATGTAAGTGTCTTACTTATAAGCAGTGTTTTTGCTTCGCCTAAATTCTTTCCAGGTTCATCGCGCTCACGGATCCATATGTCACGCTTTGTAACCTGTCTTTGTTGAATCCTCGCGTCGTCTCTGGGCCTGATATGTACCAGGCGGGCTAGGTGCGGACATTGTAAGCAGTCTATGTCATGCACGAGTGCATTGTCTCCAGTCATTGTTACAAAGCCTCTAGGTGAATAAAAGTATTGGAGCCGAACAAATTGGCAATCGAGAATATGCGTGGGAAATTTGATAAACCTGTGAAAATATTCGTGTGTCCTTACCTTGGACACCTAGTGTGGGTCCGTCCCACAATACTGGCACACCTTGTTGCAACTAAAAACAGTTGCGATGAACCGTCTCGAAGGTGATCAGTGCGCCTGCCAAGCGAGGAGGCAAACGTATCTTTGATAGAGACAATGCCATTTCCTGCATTCTGTCTATCAGCGGTGTGCTTGGGGCATCCTATTATCTAGATGTTTCTTTCTACCCCTCTATCGAACGACATCCTCGGCGTGTAGACCAACGTCCCAGCTATGGGGCCATTCCACTGTGCACTCATTCCGTCTTCGTTTAGGCTCATATGCTCACTACTTTATCTTCTGCCCTTGACTTCGGTGCTTTACCTTTACTGCTCATTGTTCTTCAAGATTGCAAACGCCATACCGGCCAGTCTTCAAGATTTATCCAATGTGTTGGTACGAAGAGCGTCCTTTGAAATAATGACAATGATACACGAAAAAGTAAGGGATTTTGGTATGTCAGGCACCGAGAGACTTTCAAACCACCACCACAAACCACTCAGCGCTGGCCATAAGCCTTGGTCTCGTACTTTCCAACACCGACAATGATGTTGCCGGGTTCCTGAGGCTGGTTGGTAAGGTAATTCTCGATGATGTTCCTGGTTCCGCGTGCGTAGCGGGCCTGGGCATCAAGCGTGGTACCGGAGTAGTGTGGAACCATGCCGTTTCCACCACCGAGGGGGTTCTTGGCGGTCCGCCAGACGTGGTCTTTGGGTGCGGGCTGGACGTTCCAGACATCACCCGAGTAGCCTATTGAACAAACAAGTAAATAACAACGAATCAGCACAACGAAAGTGGTCAAGGGTACAAGAGTGCAAGTCGGACGCAAAATATGAAGGAAGGATAACGTACCGCTCAATTGGCCAGACTTGAGAGCCTCTGCAACAGCGTCCTTGTCGCATATAGCACCACGAGCAGTGTTGACGAGCCATGCGCCCTTCTTGAAGTGCTTGAGGAGATCGGCGTTGATCAGCCCGCGGGTGCCCTCGTGGAGGGGGCAGTTGACGGTGATGACGTCACATTGGGAGACGAACTCCTTGAGGTCCTCGACGCGGCGGGCGCCGATAGCCTTGGCGGCAGCTATGAACGACCATTGGTTACAAAGTAATCGGGACAGGGAGAGATCAGCGCACCTTCGGGCAGAGGAGCATAGTCGTAGTAAATGAGCTCCTTGCAGTCGAAAGGAACCAAACGCTGGAGGACACGGTAGCCAATACGGCCAGCACCAATGGTGCCGACGACCTTGCCCTCCAGGTCAAAGGCGTTGCGTGCAATGTCTGAGACATGCCAGTCACCACGCTCGATCATCTATATACAGAACACGCTCTCAGGAACAACTCTTTTCGCTTGAGTAGAAGAGAACCGTATGGCTTCACGCACCTCGTGGGCAGGAACAAAGTTCCTGACAAGCAGGAGGATGGACATGAGGACGTGCTCAGCGACAGAGACGACGTTTGAACCGGAGACTTCCAAGACTTGGACGCTCTTCTTGACGGCAGCATTGAGGTCGATGTGGTCAGAGCCAACACCAGCAGTGACACAGAGTTTCAAATTCTTGGCCTGGGTGTAGACACGTTCATATGAACGTCCTCAGCTGAGAGGGTCGTGATACAAATCATACCTTCTCGAAGAGCTCGGCGGTGAGGTATCCAGGGTGGAAAGGTGTCGTGATCAAGATCTCAGCCTAACCAAGAATGATAAGCTCCCGCATGTAAACTATTTGAAACGATACACGCACATCAACAATGTGCTTCTGGAAGACACTGTCGGGGCCCTCTTTGGAGTCCGAGACCTATGAATAATACGGCGTGAACAAACTAGACCTGTTCGGGAAAGGGGTACGCCTACAATGTATTCGTGACCTTGCGATTCGAGGTACTCGCGCAGGCCGAGCTGCACAACTATCAGTCTCGCTGGACATCATTGCCTGTAGTTGCGTTGATGATTACCTGGTTTTCGGTGGTACCGAGGAGACGAGGCTCCTCCTTGGCAGCATTACCACCACTGTAGAGAATTGCGAGAACCTGATCAAAGTGAGTGACTTTGCCCGCCGTACAACAGGGGAGAAATTCAAGTCACCTTCATGATTGAGACGATGTTGTTTTGCGACGAAAGTTGCTGAGAGAGAGAGAGAGAGAGAGAAACAGAAATGATGGGCCTAACACCTGCTCCTCAGTGCAGCTTTTATACGTGAAAAGGCAATACCACCCATGGGTGCAAACGACACTACCACAAACGGTACGGACAAGCGTCAGCTGACAAGTGCGAACGTTGCCCCTGTGTGTAGGCAATGGGTTCACTTCCGGTTTTAGCCCCTCGGAAGAATGAGCACAAGTCGCGATGGTCACGTGGATTTCACCCGACCAGAATCGTTCCGATGTTGTTCTCCGTTCCGAATGCGGAGTTAATGGAACACACGACAATGAAGTGCGCGTCGGGTGGTTTCGGAAGTACTTTCCCTAGATGTCAAAAGGATGCCCCCACACTCTAGTGGTCCTTGGGTATCCGAAGATGGGGGGAGCATCACTGTGACAATGTTGGCTACTCCGAAAGCTGATGTGAAGGCTGGCCTGGGAGGTACAAGTACTTCAGTAATTATTACCCGGACGCAAACATCTCACGAATCGGGACCCTCATCTTGTATGAACACGGGTCAACCGTTTAGGAAGTGGCCGGAAGTTTTCGGGTTATCTGTCGTAGGAAAACACCACGTGGGTTAGTTTGAAGAGATTGACCAATGAGCGCTTGAGCATCCGTTGATCTCGCGGAGGCAATCGTGGTATTTCGGAGACCAGCCTTTCTGGAGTTCAGGTTACAAAATAGAATAAGACGAAATGCGGTCGCAGTAACTATCATCTATGCTTCCAGGGTGAACTCTATCAGAGGATGGATCCTGGAGGGTAAACTCGAAGACTTACTACAACGGTACGCTAATGAGCATCAATCAACGTTTCCCTCCTTACTGTATGCTGGGACGAGTTCTGTGTCATCAGGTATTGTACCATTTCCCATACTTCGTGACTTATCCCTTGCTCTCTTCACAACCTCCCACTCTACACGAAGGAAGACCCATATCCATCTTCGCAACACCTCAGCCATTTCCAGCCAAAAGATAAGCGCGCTACCTTCTGATTGAGAGTGGAGGTGGCTTGACAGCTTGATAGACCATGTCATTCGGAGGACGAAATTCAAGAAGATGGCCATGGGGTATACGGGAAGAGGGTATAGGAGAACGGAACGGAGTCCGTAGGGATACGGAGCGTTGCGGCGCCCTGTGGCGTCGAATGTTGTCGCAGATGATGACACAGGAAGAGAATTCGGGGGGTAAAGCGCACGGGTCGGTCCGCCGGTCAGTGTGGCTTTGGGGTGTGGTGAGGGAAGCACGAGCCCCCGTGGTCCTCGTGACTGCGACGTTAGGAGTTCAACACCCCAATCATTGGTCAAGTCCCACCAAAACGAGTATAACGAATTGATAACTGCGGATAAGAGCCTATGGGATGACGTAGGCTAATTCACCATGACACAATTAAGGGTGACTTACCAGAGACGAAAGAGAGGATGTTCACCATGCCATGCTTCTCGCGTGACTGAATCCCCGTGGCTTTGTGCAAGGTCTAAGATGACTATCCTTTGAGCAGCGGATAGGAAAATTACAGGGAAAGATGACGCGTATTTGATAGCATTAAAGAGTGGACGGCGGCTCAAGTTGTCCGGCGAATTGTACTCGATAAGGCATTGACGCAAACGGATCAAGTAAGGCAGACTGTTATCTCTGAGTCCAAATAAATCTGGGATGGAAGTCATATCTCACCTCATGAGGCTCGGCAATATCCACTGGTACCATCCGTCCTGAGATGGAAGTTCTAGCAAGCTACCACCCGGAAGCAACATGCACAAAGACAACCACATGTCACCAAGGACTTTTGCAAATGATGTCAGAACGTCAGCATATACAACGTCCGAGAAATATATGGGGCTGTTGAAGGTAGCAAAAAGGCATCTCGCGGCAGCACTGGACACGTATAAAATCAGCCATATGCATCAAAAAGCGCAGTAAAAGGAACGAACAAAAGGAACGAGTCACGTTCGCGTTTGTGAAAGACATCATTTGGACAAACGAGGACAGTCAGCACTCCGAGCATGCATACAGCCGGTATATATCTGAAGATGTCCACGAGAGCTGTATCTGAGTGTGTGGCCACTCGAAATATAAGCCACGCAGCGAAACACCAACTGGCGTATCCTGCGAAGAAGCGGTAGACAGGTGCGTAGAAAGCGCGAGCGGAGGGATGGCCACCAGGTGAAGAAGGGGACCTGAGAGGAAAATAAATATAGGCACCGTGGAATTCAAGGGCGCTGGGGCCATCAATGCCTAGTAGTTGCAGTCCATGGAGATTCACTGCCCATCCGAGTATACCCATTCCGACCAGAAATAGGACGCGAAACGGGAGGGGAAATGAGGCTGCGAGAGGTACTTCATCGTTGACGTCCATCACGACCTTGACGACGAACACAGATCAGAGCATGCGAGTGGTGATCAAGATACGCGGAGATGTGAAGGTCGCGAAACCTGGTGAACTGCGCTGCCGGTTTCGATGGACTTGCTCACTACAGTTCAGGCAATTCTCTGCCACGCAACGTGGCCATTGAACATCTCTGCTTTGGCTCACGTAAGCAAACCGTACTCTACTTTCGCCATCATGGCAGACAAATCGGGGGCATACGCTGCAAAGGCTGGCGACACAGACTTCAGGAAGAAATGGGACAAGCAAGAATACACAGAACGAGCGAAGAAGAAGGATGAGGAAGAACGAGAGAGAATGAAGGAGAACGAAGAGCGCATGAAGCAGGGTATGTTGCTCACCCCACTTCTCGTGGATCACAGCACTCATGCTACTCGAACAGGTAAAGCACCTCGTAGAGGACGGAAAGAAGAGTTGCCTAAACCTACAGAACTCATGAAACGTCGAGAACACTCACTGGATCTCGACAAGAACTTAGGCAAGACCATGGTCGTACAGAATCCGGGAGGTCGTGGCCCCGGTCAACCTGGATTTCACTGCGACGCCTGCAATCGGACGTACAAGGATACCACTGGCTATTTGGACCACATCAATGGCAGAGCTCGTACGTCTATATCACTTCGCATACGTGAATGGTACTGACCCTTCGCTCTTAGACCTCAGGAAACTAGGGCAAACTACCCGCGTGGAGCGCTCGACGCTAGCGCAGGTTCGCGCACGGATAGCGTATCTACGGGAAAGGACAAAAGAAGCCTCAACTGCGAAGTCCTTTGATTTCGATAAACGACTGGCAGAAGTGAAAGCCAAGGAGGCTGCGCTACGTGAAGAGAAGAAAGCTCAAAAACAAGCTCAAAAAGAGCAGGCCCGGATAGCTCTTGCCAGAGAAAATACCATGGAAGTCGACGCGGAGATGACAGCACTCATGGGCTTTGCAGGATTTGGGTCAACGAAGAAATGATCATATCATTGGATCGGGCAGCATCTGCATTTCCACCTTGTATCTCCCTTGACATGCTGTGTTCAATACTCGTCACCTTCTAGATTCGCGTGGTCGATTCGCGTGGTCGATTCGCGCCGCGTCACGTTGTTTTACTCAGGTCCCCAATATCCTAGTCGCACAGCAGGTATAGTACAACTTCTCTATGCTTCTCTTTTTCTAACTTTCCTACGATCTTCAAGTTTTGACTAACGTTAACAAGAACTTCACATCGGCAACCTCCTGCTCTTCCTCGATGACAAAGCTTCCCCCTTTTTGTTCCTTGATGTCAACCGGGACGCTCCTTACCGTCTTCTGGATAATATCCGCATGCGCTTGGAGTGCATCAAGCAACTCCGCCCCAGACCCCTCTTCAAACTTGTAGTAAACCTCCACATCGTCCGTCGCCTGCAACCCCGCCTTCTTCCTCAGCTTCTGCACACGATTGATCATCTCCCTCGCGAGCCACTCGCCCATAAGTTCAGGATGCACCTGTACGTCAAGTCTCACGACGACATCGTTATCCGTGTGCGTCGAGTATTGTCCCTCGGATGCAGGCGGCAGCTCGAGATATCGCTGGACCGTCAGATCACCCGCAACGAGCTCGATACCGTCAACTGTGAGCTTTCCGGCATCGATGTATGCTTTAACGGCGTCGCTTGATACACTGGGCAGCGCGTTCTTGACGCGTCCGAGGTCTTTGCGGAGTTTACGACCCAGGACACTCCAGTCTGCTACTGCACGGTACCGCACGCCAGACATGGATTCGTCCGAGGTGAAGACGACGTCCCGGACGTTGAGCTCGGAGAGGATATACCGCTGGAGGGATGTCACATCTTCGATGTATTGCGCGTCGGGATGGAATACCAGGAGCTCTTTCAGGGGGGTCTATTTTTTGGGGGGAAATGTTTTGGTTTTTAATCGTCTGGCAAACTGAATGCAGGTGGATGGCAGACCTTGAGGGAAAGATTGTGTCTCTCACGGATGTTTCGCGTAAGGTCGATGACAGCTTTCATCCGCTGTACTTGACGCTCGATCTCGGCGTTGAAGTATTCTTCCTTCACCTCTGGGAAGCCGAGGAAGTGGACCGAACGAGAATCAGGAACGGAGGGATCTTCCGGGATGTACTCCCGCAGAGTCTGATAAAGGTTCTCGGTCAAGAACGGTGTATATGAAGACTGTACAAGGTATCGCTCATCGTTAGCGCCCTGCAAATCACAACCTGAATCCTATTCACGACGACTCACCATCGTGCGACACAGAGTGAGTAAGGTCTCGAACAAGGTGTTCAGCGCAGCAATGGTATCCTCCGTACCGTCCTCGCCCTTCAATCTACGTCTGTTAAACCGGATATACCAGTTCGTCAGCTCATCGACGAGGTCTAACAGGCGCGGGAGGATGCTGTAAAGTCTGTAGGCCGCCATTTCCTCACGGAACAGTAGGATGAGAGACTGGCAACGCGCAAGGATCCAGCGGTCCATGACGTTGTTCGACAGAGGTGCATGGGGGTTGTACTTGAATTCGATACCGGTGGTCTTTTGTAGGAGGCTCGCTTGGCCGAGGAAGAAACGGAAGGCATTCACCCACGGGAGCATAACGCGAGAGACAACATCGTGAACACCCTCTTCCCGGAATCGGAGGTTTTCACCACGGACGATCGGCGAGTTGACAAGGAACATTCTAGAATTTGGTTAGGCCCGATTTCTGCCAACGCTGAGTAAAGCTCCAAACCTAACAGCGTCCGCCCCATACTTGTCGAACATGATGTTGGGGTCGGGGTAGTTCCTAAGACTTTTGCTCATCTTCTTGCCGTCCGCAGCGAGGACGAGACCGGTGACAATCAAGTTTTTCCATGGCGCTTTGCCGAATAGGTGGGTCGCTAACACGAGCAAGGTGTAAAACCATCCTCGTGTCTGATCTATACCTTCAGAAACGAAGTCCCCAGGGAAGTTTTTTTCAAAGAACTCCTTGTTCTCGAACGGATAGTGGACTTGCGCGTACGGCATACTGGTAGGAGGTGTGTGAGGTTACTGGTCGGGTATGAGGCAAGGCATGGTTACCTTCCCGACTCGAACCAACAGTCGAATACTTCGTCGACTCTTTTCAGGACACCCTTGCCCTTCTGCGAGGGGATAGTGAGGTGGTCTATCTTTTCACGATGTATATCGGTAATTCCTGTTGTGCCGGTCAAGCGCTCCAGCTCCTCGATGGATCCAACGACAATAACCTAGCAACCAATATATCCGAATCAATCATCACTCGTGGACAAGAACCAATAAAATGAACCTCTTCAAAGTCGTCACTAGCCCACAATGGCAGCGGAGTGCCAAAGTAACGATTTCTCGAGATGTTCCAATCGCGTGCGTTGGCAAGCCAGTTACCGAAGCGGTTATCACCAACAGATTGGGGGACCCTAGTTCGCGCGATCGTAAATGAATAGCTATGAGAGAAAGCAGATCCAGCCTCGTACCATAGGGTTTCTTTGTTGTTGGCAACAAGCTGGTCTTTGATGGGTTGCACTCTCACGAACCAAGAGGGTATCGCACGATAGATGAGGGGTGTCCCTGATCTGAAAATGATATTAGACTGACCGACACTTCTCGGCAATTATGCAAGTACGTGCCTCCAGCAGTAGGGATACGAGTGCTTAAGGGTGGATTGAACTACCAGACGGCCTTTCGCCTTCAACTGTTTCATGATCTCCTTATCTGCCGCCTGGAATCATTGCTTGTCAGCGAATACAAATACGCAAAAGATGGATCAGGTGCGCGTGCGGACTGACTTTGATGTGCATGCCCTCATAGTCAGTGACGGGCTTCACGAATTTGCCGGAATCGTCCAGAGGACAGGGTGGCATCTCATCGGCAGCGATGAGACCATTCTCCATGGCAATGCGATGATCGTCTTCACCGAACGCTGGTGCTTGGTGGACGATACCTGTACCGTCTTGATCTGTGACGTAGGTGTCAGTGACGACTATGAAGGCTCTGTCTTCATACTGAGGTGCAACGCGTGAGTGTAAGCCTTTCAGTTCCCCCGAAGTAGACACCCTTACTTGTTCGGTGAAGTATTCGAAAAGTGGGACGTATCTCCACCCTTTCATGTCCAATCCCTTGAAAGATGCGACTTTCTTGAACTTGGCTTTCTTAGGATCCTTGTACAACGTTCCAAGGAGACTTTCGCAAAGAATGTAGTTCGTGTCCTTCTCCTCGTCATGGATTTTGATATATGTGAACTCGGGATGTGCGCACAATGCAAGGTTCGAAGGGAGCGTCCATGGCGTCGTGGTCCAGGCGAGAAGTGCCGTGGTGGGATCATCGACCAGCTGGAAGGCGACTGTGACCGCAGGATCGCTGACATCTCTATAGTCTAGTCCAGCCTCGAAGTTGGAGAGTGGTGTAGTGCATCCAGACGAGTACGGCATGACTCGTGTACCACGATACACCATGCCTTTCTTCCAAAGCTCGGAGAAAGCCCACCAGATACTCTCCATAAAGGTAGTGTTCAATGTTTTGTAATCGTTGTCGAAATCAATCCAACGTCCCATACGTTCTACTGTCGCTCGCCATTCGGAGGAGTACCTCATGACGATCGCACGACATTCGGCGTTGTACTTGTCGATGCCCATTTTCATGACGTCTTCCCTGCCGGTAATGCCCAACTTCTTATCGATTTCGTGTTCGACGGGTAGACCGTGAGTGTCCCAGCCGAACCGACGGGTGACATGATGACCGGAGACATGTGCATATCGAGTGACAATGTCCTGTAGACGAGATGTTGTTTATACCGGAGTGTCGCCAATACCAGACCTATGCGTACCTTGATGGTACCGGCTAGCAAATGCCCATAGTGCGGCAAGCCAGTCGCGAAAGGCGGTCCGTCGAAGAAGACGTACTCGGGCTTCCCTTCGGATAACTTCAAACTAGTCTGAAACGCGTCGATCTCACGCCAGTATGCGATAACTTTCTCCTCTTCCTTAGGAAAGTTAAAAGATTGAGATACTACACAGATCGGTCAGGTGAGTGGTTATGGATGAAGGTAGGCCGACAACGTACTATCGTGTTTGGGGAATGACATTGTTGAGCGATCTATGGACTGTTTGACTGAAGGGGAGACAACCGTAGAAATCGATCAGCCTTAAGTAGCCACAGTACTGGAGACGATACTTGCCAACAATCTAGTCTTGCTGACTCGACGAGCGTCGATGGTGACGGTGACTCGATTTCAGTGATTGATTTGGGTAGAGGGACCGAAATAAGAATCACTGCACCGCCAGGCAAGTAGATCTCTGCAATCGTAATGGAGGTGAATGTAGCAGGTCCGTTACGCAGAGTTATGATCAGATGGAAGTCTGAGTCACTGTGCAGAGGTTTGCGACTACCATCGGGCATTTTCCACTCTGACTCGAAGATTAGACAGTGAGATCAGTGCATCGTGGCACGTGACCTTGCTCTCGACCAGGCCAACGCCCAGCCTCGAGTGGGTGGCACTGGCGGGCCGCGGGGATCCGCTTCGTACTACTACCTGGACTACAACTGCCAACTGGATAGGGCGCAGGTTGGGGAACCATCGATGTTTGACATTCAACAACCCCCGTAGCTATGATCCCATTCAACGTTACATATTGATATCAAATCAGAATATCTTATTTTCCCACTTGTCTCGCCTAGGAGCAAGGCAGTCGTTAATGCTCCATCTGGCTCCACAACCAATACTCACAAGTCACTATCAGATCATAGTAGAATAATAGTAAAATGCCTCTACGAGCCCTCTGAAACTCGACCAACCTTTGTGTGAAATATGACCAAACCTGCCCAGGGAACAGTTCGCCAGCCTGTATTTTTGAAGACTCGAATAAAGTGATCTCACATCAGCCTCATGTATCCTGCGTTTTCAGCGCCGACAATCAATACCTCAATTGACCGGAGACTGAGTGGTAGGGAGCACATCGGCGTGGCATCAGAGAACATGTAACTACGGAAGGTACGCACCGCACATCCATGGACTGGCAGAGGCTATTAATATATCATGCCAAAGTCCTGGAACAAATGTGGGACCGAATTTCTGCGCCACAGTGGGACGCAAATTGGGTGGGCGGAAAACTTATAGATGTGTATGCACTGCAGACGCCTTGGACAACCTCGGAGCATCGCCCAGGATCGGAGGAGATCCGCAGCTCCTTCCACCGAAGATGCTCAGGGAACTGAGTAACCGTATTCGTCTCTAGCAGACTCCACATGACGTTGTAACGTGAACAGGGTGCCCATGCCGACGTGATTGACTGTCCGACGTTTGGGTACAAGCGCGTTTCATGAGATTGATCGTTGCAGGTAGCATCCAGGAAATGTATTAGCTCCACCCGTTGAGTAGAATGAAATTGCGCGATCCTGCACACGTACAGGACCAAGAGCCGAACCGTCGCAAGTCGTGTAGGGTCCGTAATTCTGTCATGTGTCAAGAGAACATGTGATCGTTGCTTCAGGAGAAGACACTGATCGTCAACATTACGGATATCAACCATCACATGAGCATAAGGTCTGCAATTGAAAACTCTGGTCGTCAAACGAAAGAGAACACAGACACAGATGGACGGCCCGTCGAACTTCTAGTTGATTGCGTTTGTTTATTGGGACCTTCGGAATCTAACAAGGCCAAATAAACATCTTCAATCACAACAAAATGATGTCACCTGTCTAATCATTCCATGCCGTCGCTTAGGTCGCTATTGTCTCGTTCCCCCATCAAGATCTTCAGGATGCGGATGGAACATAGTGCGATTCAATAGTTTATAGCTTAAAGGAATGCGTGTACGTACCACGGAGTGCGGTGGTGATTGGTTCATCCTATCGATGGTGGCCGATAATATCTAGCAGTCGTGAAACAAATAAGGGCCGTCATCATACACACTCGCACAACGGAGATGAAACCCACCCAATCAATTTCGGTGGCTCAAGGACCGACGGAACCCGAGAAAATCATGACAACATAACTCACAGACTGCCGTACGGATGCACGGCACGGTGACGGGACAAATAGTGTGTTGTCTCTTTAGCTGTGCTCGACATGAAGACTCGAACAAAGGGCCGCCTCATCATACATGCTCATGTGGAGAGTACAGCATGTCGCGTGACCGCGGAGACGGTGGTCGGGGTTTGGTTTAATTTTATGCATTCCTCCCAGCCGAACACGCGGAGAGAGAAGAAAGATTGCTACTGACCATAAAGGAGTGACGACAATAACAGGGAGTGACGTAGTATTGTTGCACAAATGTTCCCGCAACTGGGAGAATGTCCGTACGTGGCGGAGGAGGTAGGACATTGGACCGTGGTGGCACTTCTCCCTATTCATGAAAAATAAATAGTAGGATAAAAATTCGAGGAGTAATAAAACGATTTCGGAATGGTAGGGGAGCGGATTACCGCACAGCCTGCGAAGTTGCTATGACTAATTCTAGCTTCTGCACCGTCGGACGACGCGCGGGTACACAACAAGGTGCTAGGATCGTCGGGCTTGTGGGAGTGTTTACGAGAAGGATACTTACTCGGTTGCGGGGTACAATCAAATCTTGAGGGGTATGTCGGTAAGTGACGAACTAGATCCGGAGGTTCACAACTTCGCATGAGGTACTGATGTCTGAAGCATGGAAGCGAGACAGTCGAGGCCATATAGGATGAACGCACAGGATCACAGGATAATTTGCACGTTGGGTCCGCAGTGTGATCGCCGTGTATGTGTAGCAAGAAAGTAAGCGTGTGCGGTGGACAGGACAAAGCTAGAAAGTTTATGGTAATGAGGGCTGTGAAAAGACCAATAAGGACTAGTGATCTCAAGGATTAATTGGATGTTCAATGAGATACACGCGTTATCAGCGCTTCTTGTGGTACATACAACGTACTTAGCCAGGAAGGAGTAAGGACTTGTGACTACGTGACGTGACGCCGTTGCCCGTGCGCGTGACAAGTGACCCATGTATATATATGGAAATCTCGATTATCACTACGTTGCCTCCAACGTCCCTCAAAGTTGTCGTCGACCTGAAATCCAATGCAGCACTCTCCATCACCCGTCCATGATCCTGACACCAAAAATGCTCCTCCTGAATCCTTATTGAGACCAGGTCCTACTCCATTATCTTCCCATAGACCCCCGCCGCGTCCGCAGCCGGGTCAAAGTGGTCCCGTTCCTAGAAACACCCTCAGTGGTCTACTCTCCAACAGAGCCGGGAATGCCCCCATCCCCCCGTCTCTCCAGGCTAAGATGACAGCCGTGCGTCTGTCTTTATTTACTGAAATCCTCGACAGTTCGCTCATCTAAGGCTGTATAGATGCTCAATCGCGGATCCGCTACCCCTCCCGGTTCCGTTTCCTTCTCCGTCGATTCCGCTGCTCAAGCCCTACAACGTTCAACCATAAGTGAAGCAGCACGCCCCCTTACTCATGAACCCAACTCTTCTCCATCTTTAACGGCCACGCGAGGTCGTGGCGCTGGTCATACTCCAACCATAAAACGCAACAAACCTGGCCTCAAGCTATCTGATATAAACTCTGACGCCGTTATCGGCGCAGCCAACGCAGGCCTTGGAGCAGGCAGGCCCTCGCTCGCCGAAGCCGGCCGGAGGCCGCCTTCAACATTCGATACCCCCTTCGCAAATTTCAACAAGATCGTGTAAGCCATCTTCCTTTCTTCTTCCATCTGTATCTCATCTCGAGTTCTACATCGCTGCCCCGTGAACAGCGATCCATCTGGTCGACTTAACTTCTCAGGGAAAGCCGTTCTGCACGCATCAGGCGTCGACTTCTCCAATGGTTCCTCCTTTGCGATTAATATGGAACAGCTTGTTCTCGAGCAAGAATTAGGACGTGGGAACTATGGGACGGTCAAAAAGGTTCTTCATAAGCCTACAAACGTTGCAATGGCCATGAAGGTACGCATTAAATCCTTCCGAATCCCCATACGTCACACCCACCCTTTTTTCGAACTTTCTTCCAGGAAATCCGCCTCGAACTCGATTCGACGAAGCTCAACGGTATCCTAATGGAACTCGATATCCTTCACCGTGCGATCAGTCCGCACATCGTCGAGTTTTATGGAGCGTTCTTTGTCGAATCATGCGTCTACTACTGTATGGAGTACATGGATGGCGGTTCGCTTGCTTCTTTATGCTGTTTCCCAAACGGGAATGTCTCTCTCCCTCCAAGTTTATCCTCAAGTCCGGGATCCGCATGGACTTCTAGCCCGGCGCCCCTTGCGGACGAGCATCTTGGATGCATCGCATCATCGATGACGAAGGGCCTCGCCTTCCTCAAAGATCACCTGGGCGTCATGCACCGCGACGTAAAGCCGACCAATGTCCTCGTAAATCGCAAGGGCGAAATCAAGCTATGCGATTTCGGTGTGAGCGGCCAACTAGAGAAAAGTATTGCAAGGACGAATGTAGGGTGTCAGAGCTACATGGCTGTGAGTTATTTGTTGCGACCATGTTTATTTACTTATTTCCCATCTTGCTAACCTTGTCTGGTTTACAATGGGTGTTCCCTCCTCGATCAAATGACAGCCTGAGCGGATAAGAGGATCTTCACCGTCGTCGTCAAACGTTGACGACGCCTTTATGTCATACACCGTCAGCGCTGATGTATGGTCGCTTGGTCTTTCAATTGTAGAGATTGCAAGGGGAAAGTGAGTACCTCTCTGACACCACCACCACGTCCTCACGGCTCGTATTCATCCAATTTCGTTACCTCATAGGTACCCATATCCCCCAGAAACATATGAAAACGTTTTTGCACAACTCAGTGCTATCGTCGATGGAGAAGCACCTGGGCTTCCCGATGACGAGACCCCCGAAGAAGGTATATACGGCATGCTGGGCGCAGATCCAAGCGAGAATGGAGATGGAAAACGTGGAGGGAGGAAATGGTCCCCCGAAGCACGCGATTGGGTGCGTCGGTGCCTGATCAAGAACGCGGATGAGCGAGCGACATACCCTGAGCTGCTTGTGAGTACCGTCTTTTTTGGGTTCAGAGGGGAATGTGTGTTGATCGATGGCCACTTGAACTTCAGGCACATCCGTGGATGAAGATGGATGCAGAGCGTGAGGTCGATATGGCTGGTTGGGCCGCACGCGCAATCGAATGGCGAGATCGGGGGAGGCGCGGGTTTGCAATATACGAGTGAGCGCAGACCCCTGAAAGAAGCTTTCAACATATAGCATCCGCTCAAGGAGGATCATCCCCTCCTCACTCTTCTCTCCGTGACCGGTGACCAACGCCGAACCCCACAGGTCTTGCTGGGGAACACCACCCACTCGTCTCTTATCGCGCCGCCTTTTTTGCGCAATTGACTTGCTCTACCTGCGATGCACGCTTCGTAATAAATTGCACGGAGCGTTCGTCTACGCTACTTCATTACATGCTTACACGATGCACAATCGAGTGTACACCTCGACTCGTCCACCCTCCCTAGTGCCACACCTTAGGACGCCGTTTCGCTACAACACGCACTGTTCTTCATCTTCACTCGCTGCTTTCGTGTCGTTATTTGTCCTACCTCCAACCATAAACGCCTAACCTGTACACCACCAACGCTAGTCGTTTGATACCCCCCACTCCCACCTGTACTTTGACAATTCATTACATACGTCTGTGATACGTTAGACTAACGCTAGGCTTCTCTCGTCGTCTGTCATTTGTTCTTGTTGATGGCTTTGTTGTCGGTGTTTTCTTATGGACAAATTGGTTGAAGAGAACTTCCTGGCTCGTTGAAGCTTGGCCGCCGACTGGTGCATTTTTCGTATCTTAAAGCTTTAAGCAGAAGAGAGCCTCCGGAAGGATTAGTGAAGCTGAGTCCTGACAATAAATACTAGTGTTTCTGAACTTGTGTCTTGGTTGTTTGCTCCCATTTGGGTCGAATTTTGTTTCAAGACTTTTCCATTTCCGGTAGCATCAGTCACTTCTTCTTGCAGCTCAAGATACAACTTAGTGGCCTGAATTGGAGTTCAAGCTGTCTCCATTGTACTCAGGTATTTATCACTTTCTGCAGTATATCTCGAGACCTCTGAAACGTACTCTTGTTTGTCAACAGTCGTTCTCAGCCTTGTGCTGTTTTTCCGTGCGGGCCTCGCACTAATTGGGATTCCATTCCGCACATCCAGTTGTTCGTTTAGCACGATGATTCACGTCAAATGGGGTCGGGATATTCTTCACTTCCCTACACCTCCCCCAAATACGCCTTTAGGGAAGCTTCGCGCCGACCTTGCGGAGTATACCCATCTCCCACCAACATCATTCAAGCTCGTCCATGCAGGCGCCGTGATGAAAGATGACTCTGCCCCTTGTATGGTTTCTCGACTATCGCTTGATCGTCAGATAATAAACCCCAGCATGGCCAGTATCTGCTTATAAAATTCGAGAAAATTCAACCATTGCACTCATCGGCGGTCACTCGCTGCCTGAAGCACCCTCTGCTGCCGGCGTCCCACGACCGCCTCCGCCGAAGCAAAAAGCGCTGCAGACAGAGGAGGGCACCATCTCCGCCATCCATGCGGAACTAGAACGCGTGCGCTCGACTCTCCTCCCCGACGTCGACGCCTTCGTCCGTGCGCTTTTACATCTGCCCAGTGACGCAGAGACCACGACTTCAGCTCCAACACCCGATATATCCTCTTCTTTGAATTCGTCGTCATTATCCAAGCCTAGTCCCCTTGATCATACCCGCCTTTCCGAGCTTCTTCTCCAGTCTCTCCTTCGCCTTGACGCGCTCCACATGTCGGGAGCTGATTGGCCCGAGGCACGGCAGCAGCGCAAAGCGGCAGTTCGAGAGGTCCAAGGAGTGTTGGACAGACTAGATGGAGCGTGGGCTGCCCGGTGACGTGGCGGGTACCATCCTGTAAATAGATCATAGATACGACTGCGCGCCTTGTCACATGGATTGCCTAGTATTCCACTTTCCTTATAACCAGGTTATCCAAAGCTTAGTGGTTGCAAGCGGCTTCTCGGGTTGACGACTGGTCTGGCCAATTCCAGGACGTCTAGACTCTATAAGCCTTCACGTTCGACCAACGATGCGAACTTCCAAACGGAAGTATCTGTCTGTCCAGGCTTGGGTATACATAGACACAAGATGTGGCGAGGAAGTGCCCTACGGAGAATCGTAAGCGTAAAACGGTGAGAGCATGGTCATATGTGAATTGGATACGGGTATGCCTAGGCACGGGCCAGCAATAGCGTCAGGTATACGCAACATGTTGCAAAGTCTGTTGTGTTATATTCCAAAGATCTTTTGGGTCATTTTTAGGCGTTTATGCTAACTTTATAAACGAGGACCTTTGCCTAGTAGACACCCAGGGGAGTCGGGTAAGATATCCTTCCCCATTTCCGTTCGAGGTGGCGTCGAGAGCTCACGCGAGGCTCATATCTGCGGAATGAGGCTGCCAGGACCACTAGAGAATTGTGGGGCTTACCCATTCAGCACATTGGCAGATATCATATCGCATTTCCTGCCCATACGTGAGCCAGTAACCAACATTGCACCCTAATTTGCATAACCACATTCCTTTCCGAGATAACTGACAAAATCTGAAGCCAGCTCCCGGCGTGTTCTGAAACATTCATTGATACTTCAATATTTCTCCGCAAACCCGCTCGTGATAGAACAGTGGAACAGCAAAACACGTCTCAAATTTCTGTGGCGAGACGACACACGCTGTGACACCTTTCGTGAACACTGGCTTCACTTCCAAGGGCGCCTTTCGCCTTGTCGATTCCCAGCGCGGACAGAATCGTCGCCACGACTGCCCACATGGCATCATCAGCGTCCCGGACAAATTCTGTCAATGAATAATTCAACACTAGATTTGTAACAGGACGAGATGCCTCCTACCAAATCCGAATAACAAGGTAAACTCCATGGATTGTGACGAAAAGTGCCCACCCGGCAACATAAACCGATCAGGATCAAAGTGGTGCGGATCAGTGCAGTTACGGGTCATCGCCCTGTCGACTGAAAGCTAGGGATCATGGGTTCTCTGGAGTATTGGAGATTCCAGTAGATCCTGTGGTCAAGATTCGGTATCGGCGTGTCTGCATTATACATTTTCTGAGATGCATGAAGGCACACACCTTTGGGGATGTAGTATCCTTCATGAGTGTCACTCCTTGTGGTGGCATGGGGAATTCCCGATGCATAGGCATCAGTGAGAGTGAGGGAGTATGACAGAGTTGTGACCTAGCGGAACGACCGAATTCCATTTCATCGTCTCGCATATCACTGCCTACAAATATTGCAACCGCTTTCTGTCTTTGAAAGTTGGCACCATACCCTGGCCTGCTACAGCGTCGATTTCAGCGTGTACCTTTGCTTGTACTTCTGGGTGGAGCACCGTGATCAGGATCAAGGTATGTAACACTGATGACGTCTGTTCCTCTAATGAGTCAAAACGTAGTTGACCAGACTATCATTGACACCCACAGTCTCCTCTTTGGCTTTTGAGTCGCGAACGTAAGTAAGAATTCCAGAGTAGTTAGTAAACGCCTTGCCTATATAGACACCACCCATTGCGTTTTTTGCAGCCGCCTCAGACACTTCTTTGCTTGCCAAAAAGTCAAAAATCATGCACTGTCATAAGATGAGTGTTGGAGTTCTGTACCCTTGATAAGTGATCATGCGTACAGGCGTGCAGGATGACGAAGACTCACCATCTGGATCTTGGCATCCGTACATACATAGCTCTTCCAGCACTTACCCATTCTCTGCACAATGGCGCGATACCTGTGAATCCTAAACCATGCAGCCACGATGGGAAATGTTCAATTATCAGAAACTGGTTAGCATCGTTTCGCTTTTGAAATGAAGCCGCCTCATATGCACTAACCAACTTTGAAAATGTCCAGTGCGCGTCTATTGTTATCATGCAGGCCCGCTAGGCAAATACGTTCAAATTAATTCTATGCGCGCTTCTATGGCTTCCAGGCTTCCAGCTTTCTTGATACCATAGGTGGATCGAACAGTCCTCATTCTACGACGACTGCGACACGAGTCAGCCACAACATGAACGGCGCCAAGCAGTACCTATCCTGAGCACTCACCGTCGTCTTCGTCCTCTGGAACTTGGGGGTGGAGGGCAATTTCACAGCAGCATGTTTATTATGTGTTCCTAGCACGCGACTCTCTTCCGCCTCATGCCAATCTGCAAGAGGTCTGCAGTCCCCTGAATTCTTCCCCTCTAACCACTTCCCCGACGCCTTCAGCCCAATCCATGCTTCGTAGAATGACCCCAAAGCCTCTTAATGTACCAGGACTGGGCAAGGGCGCACCAGATGTGGACATACAAGCGCCGCCGCGCATGCCGAAACCATCGCCCCAATCCCCTCCAAACGTGCACACGTTGCTTTCTTCCCAGATGGTCGTTTCTTCAGTGCTTCTGGTGATCAGACGCTGATCATATAGGATGTTCACTATGGGAAGAAGGAGAAAAGGTAATTGGGCACGGCAGCTGGATCAACTCAGCTGCCGTTGCTCGCGATGGACGCGTGTTCGCCAGCGACCTCGACAACGGCACATTGCAGTTTCGGGACGGGATCGCTGGAAGCCATGTTGGACAGCTCGTCTTTATTCGCATATGGATGGGAAAGGAGTCCGGGGTATGTCCTTCTCTCCAGATGACCAACGAGTTGCAGCCATACGTAATGGTGCAGTTTGGATCTGCCCTCGATTCCTTGAAGAAACGCACCCATTCCGGGTGGTGGACTGGCTTGAAATCCAGTGACAACAGCTCGGTATGGTCAAGCAGGCACGAAGGCAGCTCAAGCGCAGGTTTATCCAAGTTCGTGGACTTCCGACTCGAGGATTCTTGGACCGTTAGGTCACCACTCGTACTGGACACTCAGAGTAATATTGATGGTGTTCCCTGATTTTGCATCTTCGGCACTTGCTATTCATGAAAAACCATGCACATAGCTGAACTGGGAGAGCAGTCTCATGACTGATGGAGGCTGGTGAGTATGGCTATAGACAACACTTGTTGTGTGTGCTCTTATGGTTGCTCTAACCCCTGCATGACGTTGGAGAAGTGTTTTGACACATGGCAGAAGGACCTAATGGGCCACACGTCAGCCACAGATTTGGAGCCATGTCGCATGTGCCTTTACCAATGGCATAAGGGAGCTCAGACCAACCTCAAGTCAGCCTCAGGAATTTTCGGTCTCAGATATGTATGAAAATCTATGTTGCTCCAATGTGTGCCCAAACCACAGCCTTTGGTCCGTTTTGGGTCTGTTTGGGGAAGTGATGACACATATTAATGGATTTCCATCAAATATTAGATACAGCATTCAGGAAGATGCTGATAACAGCACTCAGAGATAGCCTCGCATCATGCTGGCAGAGTGTACTCTTGCTATTTTGCTGATTGCACACTGTAAGTATTGAGCTGGAACCTATTTGCACATACAGTGTCTCAAATAGGAAATGCACAGCATGACATAATTGAATTGATGATGTGCTCCTCCTCAACCACTGTATACCATAGCAAGATATCAGGCTCATTGGATAGTGACATGTCTATAGAATATTATCTGATATATCTAGCTTGCTGGAAATTGTTGTAGGAAGTTGTGTGAGATGAAGAGTGAAAAATGTGCTGTGCATTTCATTTTTGGATGTCTGATGTCACTGAAAACTTCATGCATATTGAGCAAAAATGACAAGATAACACTATGAAAGCTCCTAATATCTTGTATGCCCCTTGCCTCCAGCAACACCTGAACCCAAGCCAGCATGCTTTCATATAACCTTGTAATGTAGTCATCCTCTATCTCCCCCCATTCCTCCACTAAGGCCTCCCATAACTCTTGCATGGTAGTGGGTTGTGGCTATGCACCTGATGTTCCAAATATTCCCATGCATGTTCAATGATACTCATATCGGGGCTGTTTGGAGGCCAGTCAAGTTTGTTGAGCTTCTTCTTCTGAACCAGGAAGTGGCTTGCTTTGAAGTATGCTTGGGATTGTTGTCTTGTTGAAAATATATGTCTTTCTTCTTGATTCTGAGGTCATGGAGGGTTCCCAGGAACTTGTTGTCAAGGATCTGAAAATATAACTCTGCATACATGCTGCCCTCAATCCAACAAATCCTCCCGGGCCCCTGAGTCATGATACACCCCCAAACCATAACATTCCCACCACCATGCTTAACCACTTTTTTGATGTAGCATTGGTTGAAAGCTTGTTCTGGTGTCCTCCAACACCATTCATGACCATCTGAGCCAAAAAGATTGAATTTTGACTCATCAGAGAAGCAGACTGCCTGCCAGTTATCTAGAGTCCAGTCAGCATGGGCTTTCGCCCAGTCTAACCTCTTCTGTCAATGTGCAGTAGTCAAAAGAGGCTTCGTATGCCACATGTAAGCCTTCAATCCACATTATTGGAGTCTATTTCAGATAGTCTCAGCACTAAATGAGGGGAAAAATTTCATTTGAAGGTAGGAAACGTCATGTGCATCACCACAAGCAAGAGCATGGACAGCATAGCGAGTGTTGTGGGCAGTGAATAAGTGCTGTCAGCCAGGCTTCTAAGTGATACAATGGAAGTCTTTGGATTTAGCATATCTTTCAAAGATGTGTTTGACAGTAGTGTGGTGGAGAGAGTACTTTTTGGCAATGTCAGCATCTGCCATCCCAGAACCCCTGTCATGACAAATATGAGCTTTCTTTGTCAGAGAGGTATACTTTGTCATAGCGTAGAGGTGGTGACAAGCACCACAAACAAAATGTGGGTGCCCCTCGGGTGCCAGAGTTTTTCCAGGTTGTAGCAGGCTGGGTTTTTGTAGGAGGGTAGGGGGTCCAAATATGTAATGAACAGCACCTTTCCAACTATTGTTGTCACAACTCATTGCACATTTGATGTACAGTGATAAAATTGCATAGCCAGGTAGTAGAGACATAAGAGAACATGTTAATATTGAAATAAGGCCCAGATGTCCATTGTTGCAGCAGAACACAGCGAAATGAATCAAAAGCATTTCCTATTTGAGACACTGTAGTTTGTTACTTTTCATTGCTTACTGACCATGGATCTACTTGACAACATATGAAATAATGTGTTTTCATGTACAAAACACTCATCTATTATTTATTGTGCTCAATGTGTTGAGACTCTGGTAACTACAATGGATAGTACAATAATCTATCTAAGTTTCCAGCATCATTATTTTGTCTGATGTAACCAAATCCACATGCTAAATGTCTTTGTTTTAAGTGCCAGTGCTGTTTCAAGTGCCAGTGCGTGACTGTAGCTCATCACAATGTGTCAAACAAGAAGAGCTCTGATTTTTGTATGATTTTACAGAATTAGTAAGATGAACCCACTTGAAGTCAGATTAGAGTGGCTACAGCATTGGACTTTTCTTGTAATAAAAAGTTGTTTCTGCAGTGAATACTACCACCTACTTACAGTGAACTGGCCTGGAAACAAAGGTTTTGCCATGACCACAGAACTTAAAACTTGAGATGGCATCATGGCTGAACTTGTCCTGAGGAGCATCACAAAGTGTCACACTGACTAATGGTTGGATGAAGCCACTTGGTACACAGCAGTTTCTGTCCAGGGTCACACTGACATTGTCAAGTTTGGGTTCAATCCCTGAGTTCCCAAAAGTCCTAAGGGGCGGAAGCATGTAGGGGATTGAGAATCCATCAAGGGGGTCAGAGGGGTGAGGGACTTCGGCTTCAGCTTATGTGCTGTGCTCCTGTACAAGTTCTGTCCCTTGATTTCGAGGCAGAGGTTTTAGAGGACAATCTTAAGTTCAACTTAAGGACTGCAGAGGGGATTTCAGAGTGAAGTCAGGACTTCAAGGTTAGAATAGGATTTTGTTGATATTTGAACTAAGGAAATATGACAGAGTATGAACAGGTTTATATACTAAGGAATACGGAAGATATAGGACTGTTAAACTATTTGGGTGATCTGGGGATTCAGCTTTTTGGAGTATAGTGAGGGGTAAATCAGAATGGTGTCAGAATGGTGAAAGGATAACTAATATCAATGGCACAATTATTGTGAGATAGAAAGAGACCATGTGGAAAGGAATGATAAGTGTCAAAGGAGAGGAATGAAATCAGACAACACAAGTGAGATAGGATCAGTGGAAAGTCTGAGGCAGGAATACAGGATATGGGATATGGGATATGGGATATGATATTGGAATATGAGGTTGGGGTGAAAAACTCCTAAGGTCAAGTCTGGAGTTCAGGATTTGGTTGCGACTGGCTGGAAATGGGTAGGAAAAGGCATGGGATGTGACAGTATCCTGCCCTTAGGCACAAACCCTTGAGTGCTTTGGGAGAATGGCATGATTGAGATTAAGGGGAATACAGCAGAGTTCAAATTTTGGGGTGTGATTATTTGTGTTCCTGGGGAATGGAACTTTGCAATGTTGTTGGTTGGTCACTGTTATCATAACCCTCATCATGTCTTCCCATTCATAATCCAACGACAAGCCCACACACCTCTAGGAAGAGGAGGAGAAACAAAGGCAGGAGTCAAGCCCATGTAGTACTTTGGTACTGTAGTATACGGACAGCTGAGGTTGACAAATAGCCATGGCTCATGGGCCAGCCGATTGTCAGTTGACCTATGAGTTGCACTTGTAGGGCACAGGTGGGCTGAGATGTAATAGAAATTCCATGTGATACAAGTTGGCCAAGGGGTTATTGTAGTAAGAGTATTTTGAGTGATGGGTGGGTCAATATGTGGTGGTTCTGTGTGATATGGATATGAGTGGGCCGAGAGATGAGTGACCCCATAGGTCTTGGGTGAGTGAAGGGGTGCATGACCTGTAGGTCCCAGGTGGGCCGAGAGATGCATGACCTGTAGGTCTCAGGTGGGCCGAGGGATGGGTGAGCGGGTCTTGGGTAGTATCACATCCCAAAACTTTCCCTATCCATATGACACACTTCTGGCCCCTTATGATCAAACCCTGAGCCCTGGACTTTACCTTGAAAGATTTTCCCTTCACATGAAATCCCAAATCCTGTATTTTCCATCCTGGACTTTTGTATTCCCATCCCGGACTTTTGTACTCCTATCTCGGCTATGATATGTTCCTTTGCTTTGACATCCCTTGACATTTACAGTTTCTATCATAATTCCCTTTCCCCCTGCTTTACAATTGTTGTGCCATCGTCCTCAGTTATTATTTCATCATTCTGATGCCATTCTGATTCATCCTCTTACTATACTCTGGAAACCTGAAACCCCAATTTGTTTGATATACTTTAACAGTTTTATATCTTCCAGACTCTTCAGCATATAAACCCACCTTTACTCTGTAATATTTCCTTAGTTCAAATATCAACTAAATCCTATTCTATCCTCTGAAGTCTCTGCTTCACTCTGAAACCTCTCTCAGTCCTTAAGTTGAACTTAGGATTGTCTTCTGAACCTCTGCCTTGAAATTAAGGGACAGAACTCATACAGGGGCACAGCACATAAGCTGAAGCCAAAGTCCCTTGCCCCTCCAACCCCCCTCAGGGATTCCTGACCTCTTCACCTTTCCCCACACTCCGGACTCCCTGGGAATTCTGAGATTGAACCCAGACTTGACAGGTAGGCCAAGGGATGGGTGACCCATAGGTCTCAGGTGGGCCAAGAGAGGGGTGACCCATAGGTGTTGGGTGGGCCAAGAAACACATGACTTGTAGGTCTCGGGTGGGCTGAGGAATGCATGACCCGTAGATCCCAGGTGGGCCAAGGGATGGGCAAACAGGTCTTGGGTGGGCCAAGGAATGGGTGACCCATAGGTCTTGGGCAGGCCAGGGGAGGGGCAACACACAAGTTGAGGATGGGCTGAGGGATGGGTGACCCATAGGTGCTGAGTAGGCTGAGGACTGGGTGGTCTGTAGGTTTCAGATGGGCCCAGTCATATTTCTTCAATCTATCCTTCATCATAATGGGTGGGCCCATTGAGTCAATGGGTTTGGCTTCATCCATAGGTATGTGAAGACTTTCAGCATTGGGCTGGCTGCAGTCACCACCATCAGTACTTTCAGGATAGCTTTACCCATTGTTGTACTTCAATTAAATCAAGATCAATTTTGACTTGCAAAATTGTACACCTATAGGAAACTCATGGCATTCATAGCAGTATAATCACAGTCTTCAGATATATGTGAGTTGGGGAAAATGAGATCAAACCTCCATATCAGCATCCATTCCAACTGTGTCTGATTCATCTGATGTCATTGGGAGGGCTGGGGGAACAGAAAAGCCATCCAACTCATCCTCATTTGTCTCCATGCTGTCTAGATGAAGTGGGGATGGGACTGCCCTGGTGCCCTCCAAGGGTGGGTCACACAATTGGAGGCCGAGATTGGGGGAATATTCCAGTTTGGCCTGAATGACAGCTGGAGGAAGGGAGCTGGAACCCTCCAAGTTGAGCATTCACATGTGATGCAAAACCAATACCATCCTCGGAAGAGGACCGGGTTTTGCTCTGACCAAGCCTTGCTCTTGGACCCTTTCCAAAAGGGCCTTGACCGCCCAAACCAAAGTGCCAAGCTGTTGCTCAAGCACCAGAATCCATTCTAGCTCTCTTTCAAGAGCAGAAACCTGACTTTCAAGGGCAGTGATGACTGCATCCCTTGAATCATCAGTTAGGTGGGGAGTGGGGACAGGGGCTGGGAGAGGTGGGGTATTGAGAGGCCCAGCCAGGATGGCCTGGCTGATGGAGCAGGATGGGATGGGGTGGGATGGAAGCCATTTTGGGATCACTACACCATCAAAAACTATCAATATCAGTTGGAAATAGAAATATTTGTAGACTACCCAACTTACCAAGTTTCAGTTTAAGACTTGAGCCACCAGGGGCAGAGCTTGGGCTGGCTTTGGGGGTGGGGGTCTTGGGCCTTGGCTGCAATGCCAAATATTTGACCTTCTTCCTTGGAGATGGACCAGGTGCCAGACTTGGGGCATGATTGGTGGGGGTGGTGGCCAAAACTGTCATGGCCTTGAGCAGTTGATGGGATGGGCCTTTTGAAGGGGCCCTTGATGTGGCCTTGCTCGGGCCACTGGATTCCTGAGGAGTGTGTTTGGCCACTTTCACAAAGCTGCAAGCAACCTTTGATCAGTTACATGGCTGGCATGTGCCGACTGGGATATTGCCCTTGATGGTTCAGGTGCAAGGCTGCGCTTTTTGGGCACAGCTCTCGCAGACTTTGGAAGCAGCTTTCGGGAATGGAGGGGGAGTTTCAGTGGTGTTGGGATGGGATGTGGAGGATTCTGGTGCTTCGTCCTCATCGGAGATGAATTCCCGTGATTTGATGGCATGGGACCGAGACCGACATTTCATTTTGGCTGGTTCTTTGATCTCCTCTCCTGGCTTCTCCCCTGAGTTTCCTCTTTCTCTCCTGCTCTACCCAAGCCTACTTTTCCCCAAGCAAGCCTTTTCTCAATGGCCTCTGGCTTCTCATTTGCCTCCTTCTTCTTCTTTTCCTCCTCCTCCTTGGAATTCTCCTCCCACTTCTTCTTCCCCCCATCCTTTGAACTCTTACCTTCCTTGTGCTCCTTTCCCCCTTTTCTCCCACTGGAAACCATGCCTCCCCCCCTTTCCAAAGGGTCCACTCCCTTTCCCTTCAAGATTGGCTTTATGGGATGTGACCATGGGTGGCCACTGATTTCAGGGCTGGGCTTCAAGATTGAACCCACCTTTGGCCATCCTCAGGTTATGACCTTGGTCATGGAATACATGACCATGTCCACAGCTATCACCATGGGAGGAATCTTGGCCCCAGCCACATGGTGTTCCCTAACTTGACCCTATTTCCATCATTAGCTCCCAACCTAATGTCATGGACTGTTCACCTACCAATATTTCATTGACAGTGTTAACTGCCTGCTTCCATTCATCCACTTCCACCTTCCCTCAAAGTTTTGCAACCACACTTTGGATCAGCTGAGCTGCGTTCTTAGCAAAAGACTCAAACTCAGAAATGTTGTTTGTAAATGAAGACATTTGTATTCAAAGCAGTAATTGTTTGACAGACAGGTTGGGTGGATGTGAGCAGAGGGGTGAAATGATTTCAAAGCTAAGGTTAGGTTTAAATAAACTACATACAGACGGCATTGCCCGAGCACAAAGACTGATTCGGTCTGGGAGTAGAATATCAACAAGACACAAGTCTAGGAATACTTTTTGCACTCCTTTTCACACCATGTCCCACCAAATCACCCATATCAACATTGATCATGTCCAACACACAAGCCCAAGGTAATGCCCCTGGCCAGATCAGATTCAATGGTAAGCCTACAAATACATTTTGCTCACCCAAACCAACCATTACCATTATCTTCCAGATCAACTGATGGAGATTGAACCACCATCTTCCTCAGATTTATTCTTAGCCCCATCCATTCCTTCCCAGACTTCCTCTTGGGACTTCTCAACCCCCCAAGGTTCCTCTATGAATCTCCCATTTTCATTTTCTCCATCATTCGAGCCTCCCACCATCACCATGAAGTCCATCTCTACTTCTCAAAAACATCATTACTCTATCCTCTCTTGGTCTTTCCTCTAGGAAAATTGCTTCCCAAACTGGTCTAGGGAAGTTGTTAAGTCCAGGTTCATTCCCAGAATTCCCAGATAGTCCGGAGTGCGGAGAAGGCAGAGATTGGTGGGAATTCCTGAGGGGGGTTGGAGTTGTAAGGAACTTTGGCTTCAGTGTATGTGCTGCACCCCTGTATGAGTTCTGTTCCTTGATTTCGGAGCAGAGGGTCGGAGATCAATCCTAAGATCAACTTAAGGACTGAGGAGGTTCAGAGTGGATCAGGAAAGAACGGGATTTAGTTGATATTCGAACTAAGGAAATATCAGAGAGTACATGCGGGTTTATATACTGGAAAGTCCGGAAGATATAAAGATGTTAAAGTATGTCGGACGACTCGGAGTTTTGGGTTTCCGGAAGAAAATAAGGAATGAGTCGGAATGGCATCAGAATGGGAGAATAATGACTGAAGGTGATGGCGCAATAATTGCGAGGCAAGGGGAAAGGGAATTATCGATAGGAACTGTAGATGTCAAGAAGTGTCAAAGGAAAGTGACATATGTCAAGAGATAACCAAGATAGGAATATGAAAGTCTGGGATGGGAATACGGAAGTCTGGGACGGGAATGCGGAAAGTCTGGGATGGGAATGTGAAAATCCGGGATGGAAAGTACAGGGTTTGGAATGTCCGATGAAAGAGAAATCGTCTAAGGTAAAGTCCAAGGCCCGGGGTTCAGGATTTGATCATAAGGGTTCGGAATTGGGCCGGATGGGTTAGGAGAGTTTTGGGATGTGACAGTATCCCCCTCTTAGGCACAAACCCTTGAGTGCCAGGATAGGAGTCTGGAAGAGGCTGGGGGCGTCGGAGTGGAAGGGCAAGGAGAGGGTGGATGGTGAGGGAGATCAGGGAACAGATGGGGAGGATGGGGATGAGGAAGTAGTGTAGTGTACTCGTTTCTGCCCTCATCCGAGAGAATTAAGGGGTCTGGACTTTCTGGGATATGTGGAGTGAAAGTCTGAGACGAGTTCCAATGCATGAGCGAGCTCGGTCACGAGGATCCAGGAAGTTTCTTCATCAGTCCCTTCATAACCTGCCCATCTTACCAGGTACAGGAGTTGGCAATTCCTGCGTCGGCGGTCGATTTTGGAGTCTAGGATTTCGGAGATTTCGTATTCGGGTTCTCCATCGACTTTGACTGGGGGAGGTGGGGGTTGGACCCGATTCGGAGATACTGCTCGAGGGTCTGGTTTGCCCATTCCGTTTGCCCGTTGCCTTCGGGATGATATCCTGAAGTGAAATGGAGTTGGATGTCAAGGGTGTTCCCGAGGGAATTGAAGAAATGGGAGACAAACTTGGAACCCCGGTCGGAGGTGATATGGGAGGGAACTCTGTGCTTGGAAAACACATGGAGCAGGAATTGTTTCGCGAGGCTCGGAGAGTCGATAGTGTTGTGAGTGGGAATGAATATGGATTGTTTGGAAAGGCGGTCGATGACTATGAGGATTGCGGTATATCTGCCAGAAGACGGGAGTTGCTCGATGAAGTCCATGGAAATGGAGTTCCAGGGCTTTTCGGGGATTGGGGGCTGCTTGGGCATTCCGTAGGGGCAGTGTCTGGGAGTTTTAGCTCAGGCGCAGGAAGTGCAGGAACTGACATAGTTCTTGACAAATGTGCGGAGTCCTGGCCAAGTGTATTCCCGGCAGACGAGCTCTAATGTCCTGTTTTGCCCGCAATGTCTGGATAGGGGGTGGTCATACTTGTATCGGAGAATGTGAAGACAGAGGTCCTTAGCTTCTGGGACAAAGATGCGATTGTCGAGGGTCAGGAAACCTTTGGGGTTGACAGCCCACTGGGAGTCCAATGAGTCCGGAAGATGGAGGGAAGCTACAGGGTCAGAGGACAGGGAATCTAGGATGTCCTTGTGAATGTCTTTGATGTCAAGCAGGGATGAGGCCCGGAGGACCGGGGCGAGTAGGATAGTGGCTCGTAGGGACAAGGCAAGCTGTTCCTGAGTGAACACTGGACGGAGGTTGTGGGGATTGACATGAGCATAGTCCTTATCCCCCTCTTTGGGGTAGACGTCCCAGTGTCTAGTGAGGGAGTTGGGCTTGGCTCCTAAGCATCTGGGGCGGAAGCAGATGATGAGGTTGAACTGGGATAGGAATTCTGACCAGCAGGCTTGCCGGCGGGTCAGGACTTTGGAGGTGGAGATGTATTCCAGATGTTTGTGGTCAGTAATGACGTCGATAGGGGTGCTGGAACCTTCAAGATAGTGATGCCAATGCTGGAAAGCTTTGTGGATAGCGAGGAGCTCCTTATCATGAGTGTCGTAGTTGAGTTCCAGGGCTGTCAGGGTGTGGGAGTAGAACACGACAGGGCGGAATTCCTCATCCGGGCACCGGATCGAGAGGATTCCCACAATAGCATAGTCCAAAGTGTTGGTTTCGACCGTGATAGGACAGTCCGGAACCCAGTGAGTAAGGATAGGGGCTTGGGTGAAGGCATCTTTGAGTTGTGTGAAGGCGGAGCGGCAGGAATCGTCGAAGTTCCACGGGGCGTTTTTCCGAGTGAGTCGGGTGAGCAGAACAATGATATTGGAGTAGTTGAAGATGAAACGACAATAGAAGTTGGCGAACCTGAGGAAGGACTGAATGTCCTTGACTTTCTGGGGCTCGGGCCAATCTCGGACTGCCTGGACTTTCTCCAGGGACATAGTCAATCCCTGGGGAGAGAGATGGTAGCCCAGGTATTCGACGGAGTCCGAGTGCCACTCACATTTCTCTGGTTTGGCATAAAGTCTGTGTTTCCAGAGATGTCGGAGGACTTCCCGGACATGTTCTTTGTGAGAAGCCATGTCGTTGGAGTAGATGAGGATGTTGTCGAGGTAGACCACGACGCAGACATCTAGGAGGTCTGTGAAGATGCTATTGACAAAGCGCTGAAAAGCCGCAGGGGCATCACCAGCCACTCGTATGAGCCATAGCAAGTCTGGAAGGCAGTTTTCCATTCATCCCCGGGAGCAATGCAGACAAGGTGGTATGCATGACGGAGGTCGATTTTCGTGTATACCTTAGCATGGCTAGGGGAATCGAGGAGGTTGGAGATCAGGGGTAGGGGATAGCGGTCTTTTTTCGTGATTGTATTGAGTCCTCGGAAATTGACACAGAGGCGGAGGGATCTGTCCTTCTTGCAGACAAAGAGGACGGGAGTGCCATGGGCAGATTTGGACTGACGGATGAAGCCGTAGTTGAGGTGTTGTCTATGAATTCCCGGAGGGACTCGAGTTCTGTAGCAGAAACCAGGTAAACAGTCCCAAGAGGAGGGGAAGCACCTTCATCTAAGTCAATCTTGAAATCGAATTCCCTGTGGGGCGCAAGGGTATCAGCCCTGCGCTTACTGAAGACATCGGGGAAATCGTGATAGTCTGGAGGGACAGAGGAAAGATCAACTTCTTCGGGGGTTTCGGAAATTCCGGAGTTCTAGGATATGGAACGGAGTTTGGAGTCCTGGGGACAGAGGTGAATGCTGAACTGCTCGGAACCATTGAGTTTGCACGCACACACAAAGGCAGCAGCATTGACAAATGAGATGCAAGGAGCTTCGCAAGGTGGCTTGTCGGAAGTGTTGGAGTGAGATAGGGGACCGGGGTCTGGAATCTCTGGAGGTGACGTCGGGGGCGTTGGCAAGTCTTGAGCTGGCATTCGGAAAGTACTACTGCCCAGTACCCAGTCAATCGACGGATTGTAGTGGGTGAGTCAGTTGTGTCCTAGAACAAGGGAACTGTCAAGTCCGGGTTCGTTCCTGGAATTCCTGGAATGTCCGGAGGTGCGGGGAAGGCGGGGTTTTGCAGGAATTCCTGAAGAGAGTCGGAGGGGTAAGGAACTGCGGCTTCAGCTTATGTGCTGTGCCCCTGTACGAGTTCGGTTCCTTAATTTAAGAGCAGAGGGTCAGAGGCTGGTCCTAAGGTCAACTTAAGGACTTAGAGAATCGGAAGGGAAGGGAT
>MU127432.1:710398-785297 GCA_014904945.1 Gyrodon lividus
CGATGAAAGAGAAATTGTCTAAGGTAAAGTATGAGGGCTGGGATTTGGGATTTGGTCATAGGGGTTCAGAATCGGGCCAGATTGGTTAGGGAAGTTTCGGGATGTGACAGGAACAAGATGAATCCAACATAGTAACATAAAATGTATTGGAGGTGACAAAGCCGGAAGGGAAACAAACAGAAAGGTCAACGGCACAGGTAATCGTAGAATTGGAAGTACCATCAAAAAGTTTCAAAGAGATAGGAGGAACGGAATATGTCGGAAAATGGTGCTTGTCAATGAAAGTAGTATCAATGAAACAATCAGTAGAACCACAATCTAACAAAGTGGGAAAAGCGGAAATTTCGGAAAAGTCGGAAAGGGAAACAAGAGGCATAGGGGCCTTGGGATCGTAAAGAGTGGACATGTTGAGATGGGTCTCCGTAGGTGCACGGTGGGATTCAATGCAACCTCCTTCCCATGTGGAGTCCGGAAGGCTGCACCCTAATTTTTTGCCTCAGGGGTAGAGGCCTCCAGTTTGGCTTCTGGAGCGGGGGAGGTTGTTGCTGCACGGGCTTTGGATGCATGGGAAGTGGACTTCTGGCAATCCTTAGCTACATGTCTGGTGGCTCCGCAGAACATGCACAGTTTGAGGTCAAAGCGACATTTGTGTTCCTCGGAGGTGAGGTGTCCATCCTTCCCGAGTTTGCTGGAGAGGTCAGATGCAGGTTTTGGGATAGGGGTGGAGGACTTTGCCAATGAGGACGCAGAAGTGTTGGACGGAGTGGCGGGTTTCAGAGATGAGGTGGTGGGAGTACTTTTGGAAGTGGAGGACTGGTTTCCGGAGGGTCAGATTTGGCAAGCGACTTCAGACTTGCATTCCCAATATCTCCCGTCGATAGTCTGGGAGAGAGTCCGGAGTTCTCCTAGGGAGTGCGGTTTTCCAATGCGGGAAAGCTCGTCTTTGATGCAATCTGGAAGTCTGTTGTAGAAGTGATGTCGGAGGGCTCCCTTGCCGTAACCCCAGACCTGGGAGGCTAGGTGATTGAATTCCACCATGTATTTCATCAATTATAGGAAAGGGTAGTGGAGCAGTGGGGGAAAATTGATGAGGAACAGTGTCAAAAATCGATAGAAAGCATGCCTAGAAGGATTGAAGCAGTCATCAAGGCCAAAGGAGGTCATACCAAGTACTAGATACCCAGATTTATATAAAGTCAAAAAACTGTCCAAATGAGTCATCATTTTGAAATGGCTGCCATTTCATTAAACCTTATCCAAAAACCTTGATCCTTGACCAATGGAAAGCCAATAGTAGGTACTGTATTTGATACACTTATAGTTAAGGTTAGGGTTAGGTGGTATCAGAGAATATTGCATTTAGTGAAAAGTGTCCAAACATCTGGACAGTATAGTTTTGAGCCACTGTACCTAATTGTAATTATTACTGTGGACTTGCAGCAATATTGATGGTGTTCTTTGATCTTGCATCTTCAGTGTTTGCTATTCACTAGCATGAGAAACCATACACATAGCCAAACTCAGAGAGAACTGACACAGACTGGCAAGTATGGCTATGGATAATGCTTGTTGTGCATGCTCTCATGGTTGCTTTGACCTCTGCATGATGTTGGGGAAGCATTTCAACACACCACAGAAGGACCTAGTGGGCCACACATCAGCCACAGACTTAGAGCCCTGTTGTGTGTGCCTTTACCAGCAGCATAAGGGACCGTCACATCCCAAAAATCCTAACCCATCTGGCCCAATTCCAGCCCCCTATGATCAAATCCCGAATCCCAAGCCTCAGACTTTACCTTAGAAGGTTTCTCCTTCATCAGACATTCCAAACCCCATATTTCCTGTCCTGGACTTTTGTATTCCTATCTCAGCTATCTCTTGACATATGTCTCTTTCCTTTGACATTCCTTGACATCTGCAGTTCCTATCAATAATTCCATTTCCCCCTGCTTCACAATTATTGCACCATTGCCCTCAGTTATTATTCCACCATTCTGACACCATTCTGATTCATCTGTTACTTTGTTCTGGAAACCCAAAACCCCGATTTGTCCGACATACTTTAACAGCTTTATATGTTCTGGACTCTTCAGTATATAAACCCACCTGTACTCTCTGATATTTCCTTAGTTCGAATATCAACTAAATCCTGTTCTATCCTGCGAAGTCCCCACTTCACTCTGAAATCCCCTTCAGTCCTTAAGTTGACCTTAGGATTGTCTTCCGACCCTCTGCCTTGAAATTAAGGAACAGAACTCATACAGGGGCACAGCACATAAGCTGAAGCCAAAGTTCCTTACCCCTCCGACCCCCCTTTAGGAAGGTACTGATAGTTTCAAATCTCTGGTGTATCAACCCCTAAAAATATGACACTTTGATGTATATAAGATCACAGATTTGATGTTGTGGATATCTAAATCCCATGCCTGTTGTCACTGAATGTCAAAAGCTTCTAGCTGCTCTCCAAGAGGCTAGCAGCTCAATCTTGCAACACACCTTGAAATACTTCAAGCAGCAATTGAGGAAGCTGAAGCATCAGACTCAGACTCCAGAGACTCTGTATACCTCCGCTCAGGTTCTGACAGTGATTTACATTCATCCTTGTTCTCCTCACACTTGTCCTCATCACACCAAATGCAGCCCAAGTCCCCCTCAGACTCTGGGTCTTTAGTCAATTTCTTTTTCAACACACCTGCTGTTATAAACTTCCACAATGCCATCACAGCCTTGTTTGATGAAGTAGAGAAAACCCGGGTTCTAAACAACCAACCTCCACCAGGCCATGCCCCACAGCTTCACCTTCTTGATGAGTGGAAAATCAATCACCCTGGTCTATTCCAGCGCAAACTGAGGGTCAGTCCCAAGGTTTTCACACAAATTGTTGATAAAATCAGCACACATCCAATTTTCCACAATGCCTCCAACAACCCCCAGCTTCCTGTCTCCATTCAGCTAGCAATTTTCCTCAATGCTGCAGGACACTATGAAAATGCTGCCACATCTCAATATATGGGTTAATGGGCTGGTGTTTCTGTTGGGACTGTCCATAATTGCTACAAATGGGTTATGGTTTCCATCCTTGCCTAGTGTTGCCGCGACTTGGCAGCTTGGCTGGCTCTAGCAGTGACTTCTGTGTTGGCTCTTCCCCGCTGACTTCCTGAATATTGCAGGTTTTACTCGCTTTGTTTGCGACTTTGAAGCCGAGCCAGCCACTCGTCAGCCATTTGAGTCATCAATATTATTAAATAAACTATAAATATTTTGTAACTAAATTTACAATCATTTACTTGTAAACAAACTCACTGGCAGTTCGCTGTGGTGCTATTGTGCAACAAAACATCACACCGCCCAGCACCCGCTGATATACCATCTCGCATCATCTATGGGCAATCCACTTGAAGGAAACCATGGCCTCCCGAAGGTCCTTGCTGGGGACCCGATTACCAGCAATGATAATATTGGTGCATTCCAGCGCGAAGGGACACTTGTTTCTTCCAAACCAACTCTCCCATTCAGTACACCAGTAAAACAATCCTCATCTACTTATGTGCCCTTCTCTACGTTCTCCCATGTTTGCCACCACACTATCAATACAATGGGTAAAGAGATGAGAGACCACTTTGTCGGCCCAATGCCACCAAAGGATTTTTTATCGGAATTTCTACCCAACAGCAAGATACCAGGATATGAAGCAGTTGAGTTTGTGAACCCCTCCCCATTCCAACAGACGGTCAATGCCAAGACCGAGTTGGATGCATACAAACCATTTGTAAGTCAAGCGTTTGTTGTCTTTATCTATATCTAATGATGCAACACCCACTGACCATTGGGTTACCATAGATCAAGAATATGAGGCCCTTTGCTCCAGGCTCACACTTTGTTGACTCACACAGCCAACAAGACACCCAGAACTGTTCCGCGTTCACCTTCCAGATCAAACCCGATGTCTGTGTTTACTCAAAGTCGCCCCACTTGAGTGCTCCCCCCAAAGGATGTGATGCTTCCAAGCTTGATATTCATATCGAGTTCAAGTGGGATGCTGGGCATGACCCTTTTTGCACACCTTATTCAACGCCCCCCTCTTCGGCCCAGTGTTTCTTACGGGACACCAACAAGGCAAATGACACATTGGGACAGATCACTGCATATACTGCAGCACAAGTCGGCTCACAAGACCGTACCCACGCATTCTCGGTTCTCATCGTGTGTGATACCACGCGCATAATTCGATGGGATAGAGAGGGGGCAGTCGTCACCACGCCTATCAACTACAACTCCGATCCATCACTCGCAGAATTTTTTTCTTGTTATGCCAAAGCCCTTCCTGAATTGCGCAGCGTCAACACTACCATCAGTTCAGCTTCAAAAGTGGAGGCTAAATCTGCGAGGGCAGCGCTGAAGCTTCCTGGCAGCAGACGCATGCTCAAAACAAGTGTATGGAATACTGGTGGTGATGGCACTCGAACCCTTATTATCCCTGCTCCCATAGCTCTTGCAATGGCTCCCATTGGCCGTGGTACTCAGGCGTGTCCTGCATATGACCCTGTGAAACAGTGTGTCGTCGTCTTCAAAGACTCATGGCACGTCAACTTTTCTGGTATTCTCCCAGAGGGCAAGACTTAGGCAAAACTGAATGCTACCAACATTGAGAATGTAGCTACTTGCCTTGCATGTGGTGACATGCCATGTTGGCCTGAACAGGAGACGCAGACAAAGAAGCTTTCATTCCGTGATTGGGCCTGTCACATCCCAACATCCATCAGACCTCATACTCATTACCGACTTGTTCTTGATCTCGTTGGGAATAAGTTAACTGAGTTCACTTCTCGCGAACTTGTGCAGGCAGTGCGTGATGCCCTAGTTGGTGAGTCAATCAAGACCCTAGATCACGATGAAAAATTTAATGTCCCATGTACAGCTCATCAAAGGGCGTTTGAACTGGGTATCTTGCATCGCGATATCAGTGCTGGAAATATTGTCATAGTTTTTGGACGAGGAATTTTGATAGATTGGGACCTGGCGAAGGAAGTGTCTCAGCTTGGACCTCGTCAAACAACACGCACTGTATGTTAAATCCACGAGTTGAATGGCAGGCATTTGTTAACGATTCATCACACTTATACAGGGTACTTGGCAATTCATGTCCACAAAACTCGTGGAAGACAGGACTGCATCCCATGGCATTGCTGACAACATGGAGTCAGCCCTTTATGTGGTGCTCTGGACAGCTTTGATGTTTTCTCCATCATTGATGAGCGAAGACGAATGCACTATTTTCATTTCCTCCACCTTCAATTCTCTCTTGCTCAGCAACTTTGGCGCACAAGGGAAAAGGAATTTCCTTACATTGCAAAAAGAGCTCATTGGTGGGCAACTTTTTCCCGGATGGGAGGCACTTAACGCCTTGGTCCAAGATCTCACCAATCTTTTCAAATATCGTTATTATGTACCTGACAAGGCGGAGTGCAAAGCATACAAGAGTATTTCTGCCTCGACGATGCCTGGCAGTCAGGAATTGGCATGACTATTAAGTCCATATAGGGTCAAACCGACCAAGAAGGACCTCAAGAACCATAATGCCATCATCACACTATTCAACCACCACCTTGCATCCACCTTGTGGCAGCATAATGATGGAGCTGTGAAGCAGTTGTTGCATAGGCTCAAGGTGCTGCACAATGCTAGTTCAGGCAGGGTTATCTTCACAAAGTCGACCCACACCCTAGAAATAATTGAGGAGGAGAAGAACTGCAAGAAGCGAAAGCTTAACATGCCAGTGGCATCAGCCACTGCGCCAGCAGGTTCTTAGGATGTTGACTACCCGGGATGATCTCGATGTTGACTCTGATGCTGCAGTCTAGAGAATGACTTGATCAGTCTGAGTCGGTCGCAGGAGAACCTAACGGTTCATCTCCATTCTTTACCTTAACTAGTATTGTTCCACAATCCGCAGTCTAGCAACCCTATCACTTGCAGGCAGCAGCAAGCCAGTCTCGTGGTTCACATTCCTTATGTTTTATGACTCTGGTCGACTCCTGTATGACACAAGTTCGTCATCGTCGTCAATGAATTTGATTTCTCAGATGCATGAGAACAAGAGATGAAGTGACCTCTGAGGTGAGACACTGGGCTCCAGAAATGAGAACACAACCTTGAGTTGGAAGGTGATCGCAGTGACAAAGGAGGTTGGTTGTAACTCACCCTTCATTCATTGCAATAAGTAGCAAGGGCGACTACTTTCACTTATAAGGTTGCAAACATCATAGCGGCTCACAGACTTCAGTATCCCCAAGATGCCTACAAGGAAGAAGGTTACAAAAGACCAAGCTGGAGCCGCTGGACTATCCAATGACCTGCCGGTGCCTGTAGACCCTGCAGCCCCCAAGACAAAATCCAAGCCTCGAGGTTGACGGGCAACCACAAAGGCTGCTGCAGCTCCACCGCCAGCAACTTGTGCTAACACCCCACCTACTGTGGCTTTGCCTGTGGATGACCCACGGACGGCGGAGGCTCCAACACCTCCACTGACACCAGTGCCAACAACACTGTCTCCTCACCCACTATCCCCTCCACTAAAGCGACCCATTCCACAGAAAGCCTCTGCACCTCGACAGTCACCTAAGCGTCGAAGTAGGCCACCTGCCCCCCAGCCTGAGCCCCAGTCAGATCTGGAGGAAAACTTCAACATAAATGTTTCCCTCTCTGACGATTCAGAGCAGTCGAGTCCGAGGTCAAGCAGAAAGCACAGACAACTATCTTTTGTTCCTCAGGCTAGCCGACCAAACTGTGAACAACTGGCAGTCCCATCATGCCCTACTGCACCCACTGCCCTTCCTGTTGCAGCAGAGCCCCTACAGGGCCCTCGATCTCAGCCCATCATCCCCAGCCAGCCGAATCTTCCTAAGGCTGTGTCCCACATGGATACCAGAGTTACTGGATCGACCACGCATGATGGTGGTGATGCCAATGGTGGCTCTTACACCGGATCTCAGCTCGACTCTTGTGAGGAAGGGGATGGGCCTGATAAGAGAATGAAGCAGCAAGCACTTGACATAAAGCACTTTTTCAAGAGAGCTCCAGATGGCAAGTACGTGTGCAAGAAATGCTCGTGAGTCACTTTTCAGACCTTTGGAGTGAATTGTGCTGATGTGAATGTGGTAGGCAGGAGGCTAACAAGTTTCCAAATCGAAAACTTTCCCTCAACTACGTATATGCTGCAAGTACATCAACCAGTACTGTCCACGAACACCTTTGCAATCACTGGGACAGTCTCCAACGGTGGTGTAAGAAGCATAATTACCCCAACCACATGAAACATGGCAAAGATGAGCACAAGGCCCACCTGGCAGCACAAGCAGCTGCATGTGACAGTCATAATGTCTCCATCAGTGAGTCAGTGGCTGCGACAAGGCCATTGTTTGACCTGGCCAAGTTCAGGGAAGGTTTGGTTTGCTTCATCATAGCTGATGACCAAGCAAGTTACCCTTTTCTTTTCACTGCTTGCCACTGACTTCTAAGTCCCCCTCCAGAGTCTGAATGTCATAGAGTGCCACAAGTTCAGGGACCTCCTGTTGCTCATGTGCAAAGACCTTCATGAATCTGATATACCTAAGTGGACGAAGATTTGTGAACTAGTCATCACCGCCTGGAAAGGGTACTTCGAAATCCTTAAGAAAGACTTGGCGGTATGTCGGCATAGAACCTTTATAGTATTCCATATCTGACACAAAGTTAGGATTCCGTGGGTCAAGTATCATTCACTGCAGACATATGGTCCAATGGACTACATTGTCCCTATCTAGGGATAACTGCCCACTGGATCAAGAAGGATGGGAATGGTTGCTTGACCTTGGAAAGTGCTCTGCTTGCATTCCATCGATTACTTGGCCGCCACAATGGCAAGGGTTTGGCCAAAGCTGCCCTTGCTATGATGGATAGAGCTGACGTCACTGTCAAGGTATGCTAGCAGCCGATGATTGATATGTATATTGTCATTCTCACCAGGTGCAATGTACAGGTGGGACATTTTACCCTGGACAATGCAGACAACAACGATACATTTATGGCCAAACTTGCATGTTTGTTGGCATCGCGTGACATTGACTTTGATGCCAAAGATCATCGTATATGATGTTTCCCTCACATTCTCAACATCTGCTCTGGCCATGTTGTTGACAAGCTCACTGACATGAACATTCACGACATTGTGGAGGCCAGGGTGTCCACTCTACCACAAGATCTAAATGACTGCCAAACGTACAAAGATGCATTGGAACGTGACCCGATCGCCTTGGGATGTGCAGTTGTCCAAGCACTGCGGGCATCTGGGCAGCATCAGGACGCATTTGAGGACTTCATCAAGGAAGGTAACACAAAAGGATACTGGGAAGAAGAAGATAAGGATGGGGAGGCCATTAAAATCAAGATCAATGTCCTCCAACTCATCCGTGATGTCAAGACCTGCTGGGATTCAGTGTACTATATGATCCGTCGTCTTCGGCTTCTCCAACAGGTGAGCAACTCAGCATCCTGAACTGATCACATCACTCATGCATCTTGTTCACCTCCGAGTAGCCTATTGATGCATTCCTGGAACAGCCGAATAACAAGGACCTCAAGAAACACAAGCTGTCCACGATGGAGTGGAAGGTCCTCAAGGACATTGAGGTTATACTTGAGGTATCCTCACTTCTCCACCTTCATCCTTGCCTTCTCAGACCTCAGTGCTCATATCATGTGATCTCATGATTTTTGTTCCCAGGTTCCTCATCAAGCAATGCAGACATTGTCATCTGAGCGACTCCCGACTCTGTGCAAATACCTCACCACCTTCGAACACTTTTATATCAGTTGGAAGAAAGCTGGCAATGATCCAGATAATCCACAGTTTTGACCATCCGTCCAAGAAGGTCTGAAGTGGGCTGAGAAGTACTACAACCGAATGACCGATACAAAAGCTTATATCATTGCGATGTGTACGTGACCATTCAACAACTTGAAGCTAATTTATCTATTTCATTGTAGTGTTAAATCCAGGCTGCCGCCTCAAATGGATCAAGAAACATTGGGCACTGAAGGATGTAGAAGACACCACTGAGCTCATTCACAAAACGGCGAGTAAATTTTGTGATACGAAACAATGACTAATAGTCTGTACATAGATGAAAGAGTACCGTCAACGTGTTCCATCTGTGGAGCAACAATTGGCTCCACGTCCAAACTCCCCAAAAAAGCAACTGACGCTTGCGCAAAGTTATGGTTTCTCTGTGGATGAGGACAATTTTTCAGACGACGAGCAACAAGCACCCTCCAACTCTGTCCAACAAGAACTGTCTTCATATCTATGTTTTGCAGTGGCAAAGGGTGCTGACATTCTTGGCTTCTGGGAGGTATGAGTAGATGCCCTATCACCATGACCAGGAGCTCACTCTTCGCTCACTTAGATGCACGGACCATCCTTTCCAACCCTATTTCTGATGGCCATGGATTACCTCCCAATTCCAGGAAGCACAGTTCCTTGCGAACAAATTTTCTCGTCCAGCGGAGAAACAGACACAAAGAAGCGGAACTGCATCAAACCCGTGCTCATGGAGGCACTTCAAATGCTCAAGTTCTTCTACAAGAAATCCTGCCTTGATTTCTCAGTTGGTCTTCTCTTCCGCGAGTGCGATTTAGAAGAGCCCAGGTCCGGTGATCTTCTTGAAGAAATTATGTCTAAAGACGTGGCTCAGGCTGATGCCACCCTTGACTGAATTCTCAATATTTTAGAGGATCCTGAGGAGGATTGATGATTGATCTTCGAGTACCATACTATATCCTACTACTAGCCTATAGGCTATATTCCAAACAGTCAGTAGTTGACATGCTAGGACAATCTGAAACAAAGCTAACTAGGCACAGGTTTCACACCTTGAGTTTGTACATGCATGCAACTTCGTCCACCATGACATCTTGCCCTCGAATCTACTCATTGGCACTGGAATGAAGCACAACCCCGTCTATCTCATCGATTTTGGCCTTGCTTGTGCATACCAAAGTCATAAGACTCATTGTCATATCCCCCACAAGGAGCAAGTGCCCTTTGTTGGCACTCCACGCTTTGCCTCCATCGATTCTCACCTCAGCATCAAATATTCATGCCGAGATGATCTTGAATCACTCGCATATGTTCTTATCTATCTCCTTCGCAACTCTCTCCCCTGGGACGCCTGCGAGCCCCTTACCACTGCAGAGATTATCCACTCCAAACTTGATATCGGCCACTCATCGCTCTGTGAAAATCTTCCATGTGAGTTCTTCATGTTCCTTGACTATGCACGTACGTTGCCATTCGCTGATAGGCCTGACTATATGTACATCCAAAGGCTCTTCAATGGCCTGCTTTGCCATTCCGGCATTGTTGATGATTTGGACTTTTCTTGATTTTTTTCCACAGATAATATGTTTGTACATGGTGCTATATACTTTGTTGTACTCGTGTCTTTTGCATTGTCAGGCTAAATGGCAGCTCCAGCCGCTTGAAGCGACTTCTGAGTCGCTGCTGTGCCGGTTCACTTTCCCAAATCAAGCCCCACAGCCGGCTGAACCAAGTGGGATGCAGCTTGCCGAGTCGTGGAAACACTATCCTTGCCCACCATGATGATGTCATTCATTTTAATATGGAGAACCCTCAGGACCAGGCAGACAAAATGAAAGCCAAGGAATATGTTGGTGCCAGAACATGTTCACAATGGAGGGGTGGTTTTTTATGTGTGGATGGGACCCCCTTCAATCTCTTTCAAAAGCCTGGCTGGCATGGGGAGGGATTTTTTGATTGCAAGTCAAACTACTCTATCTCCAATCAAGTAAGTGATTTTTCAGAAATCAATCATTGACTCACAATGTTACAAGATCATTATATTTCCTCATAATCTTTGAATTGTTGACTATGCTATTGGCATTCCTGGAAGCCTTCATGACTCAAATGCTTTCCAGCATACTTGGTGTGCCCAATCACCAGACCACTTCTTTGGTAACAATGAATGGCTTTGGGCTGACTCTGCATATGCCTGCCACAAGTGGTGTGTTGTCCCCTTCAAGAAGCCCACAGAAGGAAGCCTGAACCAAGATCAAAAGACTTTTAATTACCACCTGTCAACTGTATGTCCCCCCTTTTTTCAATTAAGCATGTTAAACTATATAACAGATATGTGTTCATACCAAACACTTTTATGGATCTCTCAAGGGTCACTTTCAATCTTTGCAAGAACTGCGAGTTCAAATCCAAAGCCTCAAGGACTTGCAGTATGTGAATATGTGGGTTAGATTTTGTTTGATTCTCCATAACATGATAGTGGAGATTGAAGAGAACTTGGGGTTAGAACCATCCTATGATCACTTTGCAGGAGAGTATGAGCATTCAGAGGAAGAAAGGGAAGGTGAAAATGATGATGGAGGGGAACAGGACAATGAGGAAGGCAATGAGGGTAATTTCATATGGTCTCTTGGGCAGAGGTTTTGAAACTCACTCATGAATCACTTACTTCAACAACTGACTCAAGGGTAACAAGGAATCATATTCATAGCTACAAACAATATTATGACATTATATGTTCAAGCATTCATGAATAGAAGCAGACGAGGAGATACCATTAGTTCTCACCACCAGACAACCCTTGAGTCAATGCAAGACTCTGCAACTCCAGCTGCTTATTCTCCTTCTCAATCTGCACCAACTGGATCTTCAGCTCAAGTGCATGAAGCTCATGGGTGTGGTTGTCATGGAGCACCTGCACCTCATGGTCATATTGTATAGCTCACTCATCCTTTCTCTCCTTTCATGCCTGCTGATCATGCTCAAGTTGAGCTTGCTTACTCTGAGCCTTTTTCTCATGACTCAACTGAAGTTGCTTGAAAAGGAGTTGTGATGTCAAGGCAATTTGATTGGTGAATTGTCAGAATTGGTCTCTTGCACACATTTACAAGATGATCCAGAAGATGTTGTGGCAGCAGTGAAGGAGGTGGTAGCTCCCTTTGATTTTGAGTCACTACTAATGGCAGGTGAAGTGACCTGGAGCCAAGAAAAAAGCTCTGATGTATTGCCCATCTTGCTGTCAGAATCTGACTCATCTGTATTGGGCACCAATGGTGAGGCTGGCTTGAGTGATGGCCATGTAGAGATAGCAGTGGTGAGTGGTGGAGAGCGTGGGATGAGCTTGGGGCGATGGCAATATTGCATGTGTTCATTGTCATTGAGGTCAATGATGGGACCAACGATGGGAGGAGGTGGGCTTGGTGGACGTGCACCTTGAAAGGCGAATGCCTTGAGGCTGAAGCAGGAGGTTGGTTTGTTGTTGTAGAGGGCTTTGTCAGCTTTAAGCCTGTCAAGAAGACCCAGGGAATCAACATCCATCCCCCCAGGCCCTTCGTAGTTGTTGCCATCCTCAAAAATTTCACCATCTTTGATGTCAACATCTAGTCTAGGCGATATTAAAGTGGGTGTGATGCCAGGAGATGGTGCAATGGTGGGAGGTAGTGTAGTGATGGGGGATCATGATGGCACAACAATGGGGGGTTGTGATGGCACAATAACGGGGGATTGTGATGGCACGACAACAGGGAATGATGCAGTGATGGGGGACACAAGAGTGGGAGCAATGACGGGGGGTGCAGGTACAATAATTGGTGGCTCAGATTTAGGCTTTGCAAGTGCAGTGCCAGCAAAGTTTTGACCCTTGTCTGCATTGGCAAATGCCATGTTGTATGCCGGGTTGGTTCTCCATCATCCATGCAGATCAGGCCACCATGGAAACTCCTTGATGATTGAATCTGTTGTAATCAGTTCATCAGTTCCAGTGAGATTGTAGTTGAACTTACCGATGATGTTCTTTGTGAGATCTTCATAGGTCCTCCCAGCATCAGTTTGCCCAAGATGCTGGTTCATCTCTGTGTACTTCTTTCAAAGGCTGCAAAAGAAAGGGTAGTAGTTTTGTAAGAAATCACCAAATAAAATAGAACATACCTCAGAAGGTGGCACTGCACTGCAGGGTCAAAAATGGCAGGGTCACTTTAAGCAATCCCATGGTATTCTGCATTCTGGTCATGTAAGAAAATAGCAGAGACAAAAGGTAGCAGCAAGATGGCCTTGGATTAACCAGCCTGCTCCTTTTCCCAACCCTCTTCTTTTGCATCTTGAGATAAGTCTGAAAATAGCCTAAGGCGGGTGGACTCGTTGGCCTTGCACCACTCCACAAGATGGTCAGTTCTTGCACTATACCCCTTCTCCCACTGGACACAAATGGTGGGAGTGGCAGATTTGGTGGATGGTGCCAGGCCCTGGGATGACCCTGATTGGGCAGGTGGTGGTGGTTGGGGTGAGCTTTTGCATCAACCAGTCTGTTTTCGAGGGTTTGCCATTGCAGATTGGCAGTCCAGTTGTTGAGGTGGTGGTGGTGGATGGGTGTGTTGTGTTGTGGCAGCATGCCATCAGAACTTGAACCATGCTGAAAGTGGAGGGGCCTGCATGGTCAAACAATTAGTTATGTGGCTGAACTTTCTTAACTCTGAGACACCCTAATATAGAACTAACAAAAATACCACCAACAAGCCTTGAACCCAAGCAATTGGAAACATCACTGCAAGACATGAAGAGATGCTTAACCACTGTACCACCAATCCTTCTTTACATTCTGTTACTAATGTTATATGTACTGCTTCCACAAGGTGATTGCGGCACTTGGAGAAATTTCTGAGACTTGGCCTACAATCCATGTACATTACTATGATACAATATCACAGCAAAAACATAGCTCTAAAATTCCATAGAGCATTCTAAATAGTTGTAATGTACATAGAATGTTCACTTATAGTATTTTTAATGAAATGATATTAGCACTCTAGTGTTGTGGTTGTACTGACTTGGACTAACACTGTGCAGTGATGTTCCCAATTCCTTGGGTTCGAGACTGTCACATCCCAAAACTTTCCAAACCCATCCGGCCCAATTCCAGCCTCCTATGATCAAATCCCGAGCCTTGGACTTTACCTTAGAAGATTTCTCTTTCATTGGACATTCTGAACCCTGTATTTCCCATCCCAGACTTTTGCATTCCCGTCCCGGACTTTTGCATTCCCGTCCCAGACTTTCATATTCCTATCTTGGCTATCTCTTGACATATGTCACTTTCCTTTGACATTTCTTGACATCTACAGTTCCTATTGATAATTCCCTTTCCCCCTGCTTCACAATTATTGCACCATTGCCCTCAGTCATTATTCCACCATTCTGATGCCATTCCAATTCATTCCTTACTTTCTCCCAGAAACCCAAAACTCTGATTTGTCCAACATACTTTAACACCTTTATATCTTCCGGACTCTTCAGTATATAAATCTGCTTGTACTCTCTGATATTTCCTTAGTTCAAATATCAACTAAATCCTGTTCTCTCCTGCTCTGCTTCACTCTGAAACCCCTTCAGTCCTTAAGTTGACCTTAGGATTGTCTTCCGACCCTCTGCCCTGAAATTAAGGAACAGAACTCGTACAGGGGTGCAGCACATAAGCTGAAGCCGAAGTTCCTTACCCCTCCAACCCCCCTCAGGGATTCCGACCAACATCCACCATTCCGCACACTCTGGACTCTCCAGGAATTCCGGGATTGAACCCAGACTTGACAGTATATATGAACTCAAACCTCTATGAGTTTGCTAACATCACCTCTTTACCGCATGTCTAGAACCATTCAGACTCGTGCTCAAACACACAGTATGCAAAGCATCGACGCAGCTCAGTTGGAGGCAGCCCAAGAAGACACCCTGCTCATGTCAAGGCCCCGACATTGCTGAACAATTTCGTAGCTTCTCCGCTCATTGTACATCAACCTCCACGTCTCAGGCAAGACCTCCATCTCAGTGCATCTCCACTCCTACTCCCACAGGTTGTTACCCCTCCAGGGGTGCCCTGGACCCCTCTGATGACGGGAACAGTGGTGACAATGACCCCGACCACCCCGATGACAACAACCCCTTTGATGACAACCTGGACAATGCAATCCCACCTAACCCCATCATGGCGCTTGCCAACGCAGTTTGTGGCCTTGCTGAGTTATCACGCCACGACCACAAATCCAAACTTCTTGTCTCCACGCACAAAGGCATGGGAACCCAACACCTTTGACGGGACTGACCCGCGCAAGCTGCGGGCCTTCCTGGTCCAATGCAAGCTGAACTTCCAGGACCATCCCACGCATTCCAGACTGACCATGCAAAAGTCACCTTCACCCAGTCTTACCTAGAAGGTATGGCCCTCAAATGGTTCGAGCCTGACCTCCTCCAGATGGATGATCCGGACTGGACAGACAATTATTGGGAATTCATCCTCGAGCTCCAAACCAACTTCGGCCCCCATGACCCCGTCGGTGATGCGGAACACCAACTTGACCATCTATCCATAAAAGACTCACAGCATATCAACAAGTATGTGGTGGAATTCAATCACCTAGCCTCCCAGGTCCGGGGTTATGGTGAGGGAGCCCTTCGACATCACTTCTACAATGGACTTCCGGATCGCATCAAAGACGAGCTGCCAGACATGTGGCTAATGATTGCCAGAAGTCCACTTCCCGCATATCCAAAGCCCGCACAGCCAAAACATTCCCTGCTCCAGAAGCCAAACCGGAGACCTCTTCCCCTGAGGCAAAAAATTAGGTCGCAGCCTTCCGGACTCCACACGGGAAGGAGGCTGCGTTGAATCCCACCGTGCACCTATGGAGACCCATCTCAACGCGTCCGCTCTTTATGACCCCAAGGCCCTTATGCCACTTGTTTCTTTTCCCAACTTTTCTGAATTTCCACTTTCCCCGCTTTGTTAGATTGTAGTTCTACTGATTGTTTCATTGATACTACTTTCGTTAATAAGCATCATTTTCTGACATATTCCATTCCCCCTATCCCATTGAAACTTTTGATGGTACTTCCAATTCTACGATTACCCATGCTGTTGACCTTTCCATTCATTTTCCTTCCAGCTTTGTCACCTCTGATACATTTTATGTTACTCCATTGGATTCCTCTTGCTCCCTTGTTCTAGGACACAACTGGCTCACCCACTACAATCCATCGATTGACTGGGTACTGGGCAGTATTACTTTGCGAACACCAGCTCAAGACTTGCCAATGACCCTGACATCACCTCCGGAGATTCCGGACTCCATTCCCCTATCTCACTCCAACACTCCCGACAAGCCACCTCACGAAGCTCCTTGCATCTTGTTTGTCAATTCTGCCGCCTTTGTGTGCACGTGCAAACTCAATGGCTCCAAGCAGTTCAGCATTCACCTCTGTCCCCAGGACTCCAAACACTGTTCCATATCCCGTGACTCCGGCATTTCCGAAGCTCCTGAAGAAGTTGATCTGTCCTCCATCCCTCCGGACTATCACAATTTCCCTGATGTCTTCAGTAAGTGCAAGGCTGACACCCTCGTGCCCCACAGGGAATTTGATCTCAAGATTGACTTAGAGGAAGGTGCTTCCCCTCTGTTACGGTAGAACCGTTTGAGCTCCTTTTCTTTTCCTTCTCATGTGTCACATCCCGAAACTTCCCTAACCCATCTGGCCCAATTCTGGCCCACTATGATCAAATCCCAAATCCCGAGCCTCGGACTTTACCTTAGAAGATTTCTCTTTCATCGGACATTCTGAACCCTGTACTTCCCATCCCAGACTTTCCGCATTCCCGTCCCGGACTTTTGCATTCCCATCCCGGACTTTTGCATTCCTGTCCTGGACTTTCGTATTCCTATCTCAGCTATCTCTTGACATATGTCTCTTTCCTTTGACACTTCTTGACATCTACAGTTCCTATCAATAATTCCATTCCCCCTTGCTTCACAATTATTGCACTATTGCCTTCAGTCATTATTCCACCATTCTGATGCCATTCCAATTCATTCCTTACTTTCTTCCGGAAACCTGAAACTCCAATTTGTCCGACATACTTTAAACATCTTCCGGACTCTTCAGTATATAAACCCACTTGTACTCTCTGATATTTCCTTAGTTCAAATATCAACTAAATCCCATTCTCTCCTGATCTGCTTCACTCTGAACCCCCTCAGTCCTTAAGTTGACCTTAGGATTGACCTCCGACCCTCTGCTCTGAAATCAAGGAACAGAACTCGTACAGGGGTGCAGCACATAAGCTGAAGCCGAAGTTCCTTACACCTCCAACCCTCCTTAGGGATTCCCGACCAACTCTGCCATTCCATGCACTTCGGAATATCCAGGAATTCCGGGATTGAACCCGGACTTGACATCATGTGACTCTGTACCATCACATGATCCCTTTCCTCTTTTGACCCTTTGTACAACCAGTGACTCCAGGCAAAGTCCCTGGCCTTATTTTTCTTCTGTCGTATTCTATGACCTGCCCAATGGCATTTATCCCTCTTATCTTTAGTTACCTTTCTTGGACAGTTCCTACTTTGGATATCTTGGTCTGTGCACCATTCCCTGTAGTATAAAGACCTGTACTCTACTTGGTTACTACCCAAGTTAGATCTACGCAATACATAGCTTGACAATCTATCTCTTGGTCTGAGAACTTGCTTCACCGATTGGCCTATAGTCTGCCAGTAAAGATTTCTGATAGATCTTGTCCTGCTCGACCACAGGACTCGTTGGTGTTATCTGATCAAGCTCTCACAACCTCATCAGCGTAACACCCTCCTCTCAGGACTGTTTACCTGGTTTCTGCTACAGAACTCAAGTCCCTCTGGGAATTCATAGACAAACACCTCAACTACGACTTCATCCACCAGTCTAAATCCACCCATGGCGCTCCTGTCCTCTTTGTCCACAAGAAGGACGGATCCCTATGCCTGTGTCGATTTCCGAGGACTCAACATCACGAAAAAAGACCACTATCCCCTACCCCTGATCTCCAACCTCCTTGATTCCCCTAGCTGTGCCAAGGTATGCACCAAAATCGACCTCCGCCACGCATATCACCTTGTCCACATTGCTCCCGGGGATGAGTAGAAAACTGCCTTCTGGACTCGCTACGGCTTGTACGAGTAGCTGGTGATGCCCTTTGGGCTCACCAATTCCCCTGCGGCCTTCCAGCACTTTGTCAATAGTGTCTTTGTGGACCTCCTAGACGTCTGCGTTGTGGTCTACCTTGACAACATCCTCATTTACTCCAACAACATGGCTTCTCACAAGGAACATGTCCGGGAAGTCCTCCGATGTCTTGACTATGTCCCCGGAAAAAGTCCAAGTGGTCTGAGATTGGCCCGAACCCCGGAAAGTCAAGGACATTCAGTCCTTCCTCAGGTTTGCCAACTTCTATCGTTGCTTCATCTTCAACTACTCCGATATCATTGTCCTGCTTACCCAACTCACTTGGAAAAATGCCCCCTGGAACTTCAATGATTCCTGCTGCTCCACCTTCACCCAACTCAAAGATGCCTTCACCCAAGCCCCTATCCTTACTCACTGGATTCCGGACTGTCCTATCACGGTCAAAACTGACACTTCGGACTATGCTATTGCAGGAATCCTTTCGATCCAGTGCCCAGACAAGGAATTCTGCCCCGTCGTGTTCTACTCCCATACCCTGACAGCCCCGGAACTCAACTACGACACTCATGATAAGGAGCTCCTCACTATCCACGAAGCTTTCCAGCATTGGCGTCACTATCTTGAAGGTTCTGGCACCCCTATCAACGTCATTATCGACCACAAAAACCTGGAATACTTCTCCACCTCCAAAGTTCTGACCCACTGGCAAGCCCGCTGGTCGGAATTCCTATCCCAGTTCAACCTCGTCATCCGCTTCTGCCCCAGATGCTTAGGAGCTAAGCCCAACTCCCTCACTAGATGCTGGGACGTCTACCCAAAAGAGGGGGATAAGGACTATGCTCACATCAATCTCCACAACCTCCACCTGGTGTTCACTCAGGAACAGCTTGTCTCATCCCTACGAGCCACTATCCTACTCGCCCCAGTCCTCTGGGCCTCGTCCCTGCTTGACATTGAAGACATCCACAAGGACATCCTACATTCCCTGTCCTCTGACCCCATAGCTTCCCCCCATCTTTCGGACTCGTCAGACTCCCGGTGGGCTATCAACCCCGATGGTTTCCTGATACTCGACAATTGCATCTTTGTCCTGGAAGCTAAGGACCTCTGTCCTCGCATCCTCTGATACAAGCACGACCACCCCCTGTCCGGACATTTTGGGCAAAACAGGACATTAGAGCTTGTCTGTCGAGAATACACTTGGCCAGGACTCCGCACCTTTGTCAAAAACTATGTCAGTTCCTGCACCTCCTGTGCCCAAGCTAAAACTCCTAGACACCACCCCTACAGAATGCTCAAGCAGCTTCCAATCCCCAAAAAACCCTGGAACTCCATTTCCATGGACTTCATTGAACAACTTCCCCCTTCTGGCAGATATACTGCAATCCTCGTAGTCATTGACCACCTTTCCAAACAATCCATATTCATTCCCACTCACAACACTATTGACTCTCCGAGCCTCGCAAAATTATTCCTGCTCCATGTGTTTTCCAAGCATGGAGTTCCCTCCCACATCACTTCCAACTGGGGTTCCAAGTTCATCTCCCACTTCTTCCATTACCTTGGGAAAGCCCTTGACATCTGACTTCACTTCACTTCAGGATATCATCCTGAAGGCGATGGGCAAATAGAATGAGCAAACCAGACCCTCAAACAGTACCTCCAAATCTACTGCAACTACCAACAGGACAATTGGTCAGAACTCCTACCCCTCGCAGAACTCGCTTACAACAATGCCCCTAGTGCTACCACAGGAGTATCCCCATTCTTCGCTAATAAAGGCTACCATCCCAATGTCTCGGTCTACCCCGAAAGGGATCTGACCTCATCCCACACCCGTGAATATGCAGTCGACCTACAGGAACTCCACAAATTCCTATGCACAGAAATGGCCCATGCTCAACAATGCTACCAAGGACCCGTGGACTCCCAACGAATCCCTGCACCAGACTTCTGAATTGGAGATCAAGTGTTCATCAAGGCAAAGTACTTCCATTCCACTCGCCCTTCCAAGAAACTCTTGAAAAAGAACCTTGGCCCCTATCCCATCATCGCCCAAGCTGGACCCCTGTCCTTCACCCTCTGACTCCCGGACTCCATGCACGCTGTCCATTCCATCTTCCATGTCTCTCAGTTGGAACCTGCAACTCCAAACATCATCCTGAATTGGGTCCAACCTCCACCTCCCCCAGTCAAAGTTGACGGAGAACCCGAATATGAAATCTCCAAAATCCTAGACTCCAAAATCGACCAGCGACACAGGAATAGCCAACTCCTGTATCTGGTAAAGTGGGGGGCTATGAAGGGACTGATGAAGAAACTTCCTGGATCCTCACGACCAAACTTGCTCACGCATTGGAATTCATCTCGGACTCTCACTCCACATATCCTGGAAAGTCCGGACCCCTTAATTCTCTCGGATGAGGGCAGAAACACATTTTTTCAATTCATCAAAAAGAACTATGCTAATTGTACATGAGGAGACCAAGAGAGTACACTACACTACTTCCCCATCCCCATCCTCCTCACCCCCCTCCTCACCCTCATCCTCCTCCTCATCCCCATCCTCCCCATCTGTTCCCTGACCTCCCTCACCATCTGCCCTCTCCTTTCCCTTCCACTCCAATGCCCCCAGCCTCCTCCGGACTCCCTGAACCGGGACCCCTGAGCCATGAGGACGGCCACCAGGCCATCCGAGAGCACCTGTCAGATCCCCAACAGTTGTGCCACGATGGCCCCCTGGTAGGCCTCGCTGGCCCACCTCTGGGCCTCATATGACTCCACCAGGGCCCCAAGCACATCCTGATGTTCTTTGTCCTCCTCTTGCTGAAGACGGGTGATTTCGTCGTCAGATTGCGAGTGAGTTGAGTTGACATGATGGATGATGGAACTAAACAACAGGCAGTCAATGGTCATAAGATACCTCAGATCGATCCCCGATTTTCAAACTCCGCCACACTTCTATTTCCTATTATGGACTCCTATCCAGGCACTCAAGGGTTCATGCCTAAGAGGGGATACTGTCACATCCCAAAACTTTCCTAACCCATCCAACCCAATTCCAGCCTCCTATGATCAAATCCTGAATCCCGAGCCTCGGACTTTACCTTAGAAGATTTCTCTTTCATTGGACATTCCAAACCCTGTATTTCCCATCCCAGACTTTTGCATTCCCATCCCAGACTTTTGCATTACCATCCCGGACTTTCGTATTCCTATCTCGGCTATCTCTTGACATATGTCACTTTCCTTTGACATTTCTTGACATCTACAGTTCCTATTGATAATTCCCTTTCCCCCTGCTTCACAATTATTGCACCATTGCCCTCAGTCATTATTCCACCATTCTGATGCCATTCCAATTCATTCCTTACTTTCTCCCAGAAACCCAAAACTCTGATTTGTCCAACATACTTTAACACCTTTATATCTTCCGGACTCTTCAGTATATAAATCTGCTTGTACTCTCTGATATTTCCTTAGTTCAAATATCAACTAAATCCTGTTCTCTCCTGCTCTGCTTCACTCTGAAACCCCTTCAGTCCTTAAGTTGACCTTAGGATTGTCTTCCGACCCTCTGCCCTGAAATTAAGGAACAGAACTCGTACAGGGGTGCAGCACATAAGCTGAAGCTGAAGTTCCTTACCCCTCCGACCCCCCTCAGGGATTCCCAACCGACATCCACCATTCCGCGCGCTCCGGACTCTCTGGGAATTCCGGGATTGAACCCGGACTTGACAGAGACTATTATTCTCTGCTTTTGCCTTGAGTCACGTGCTACTACTGGCAAACATCAGCCTGACATCAAGCCGCCAAACCCTGACGGAAATCCTCAGCCACACATTGGTCACACGTTCACATGACATTGACCCCTCTTGACATCAATGTGACCCTCCACGAATTTAACCGTGTAGCTAAAGGGCTAACACATTTGGCTGTGTACCTTGTACAGATATCTTTTCTTCTTTATATATATACATATATATGTATATTTCCTGATGTGCAAAGGTTCCAACGGAGAATCCCGAGGTGCACTCACCTTCCTAACTAGGCGCGACTGGCAGAGAAATGTAGATCGGGGTCTTCTGGGTCTCGACAACGCCAGCACCGCTACATTCCATTGGTTCTACAACTAGACGTCCTTCCCGGTTACAATCACCTCGCTGGGGAGCTCAGCAAAGGAAATCACGACTTACACTCACGAATAAAGCGCAATGAGCTCGACGGACCAGCATAATTTCTCTGGTGCACTTGCGACATGGAAAGGTACGCCTGGGCGTCTCCTTGTGATTCGTTCTTTGCTACGAATATGGACTCTCATCTCGTCTCCTGGATATATCGCCTTATTCGCGCTGATTATTGTTGTTCGTATTGACTCCCGCTCCCTATCGTGCCACCCTGTCTGCACCTTCAACACGCTGTCACGTCTTTCAAACATAAATTAGCCGTCAACCTTCACGAGCTCCAAAAGACGCTAGACACACAGGGAGTCGAGATAGTCGAAAACCAGAAAGAGAATGTACTCAGTCGCAAGGGGCTTGCCGAGCGTACCAAAGGTACGCACCACCATTTTATTGTTGTAGTTCCATTTATTATATCGTGTCGGACCAACTCACTAGCACTGTGCAGAGTTCAAGAAGATCTCGGACGATGAAAAGCTCAATTCTTTCAAGGGCCTGCTCAAAGGTACATGTACTTGAATGGCACACCATGGTTACCCCATCTCATCGACATTATCCACTCACAGCATACCAACAAGAAATTGACAACCTCACTAAACGCTCCAAAGTAGCCGAATCAGCTTTTCTAAACGTTTACAAAGTCCTCGCCGAAGCACCGGACCCTTACCCTCTCCTGGAAGCCGTAGTGGAACAAACGATTACGTCCGCAGCGAATGCGTCGTTGAGTGCTGAAGTCAATACGCTCAAGGCTGAGGCTGCACGACTCAAGGGAGAGAACGCGGAACTGAGGAGGGAGAATGGGTTGTTGGAGAGTATGAAGAGGAGGGTGGAGACTTTGGAGGGGAAGGTGGGTTATGCTTCATGGTTGCGCGCGGAAAAGGAGTGGTACTGGTCTGATACCGGGGACGAGATAGATGGACGACTTGATCACGGAAAAGGTCACGCAGAAGGAGAACGAACTGAATGCGACCTATGATGAGCGAATGCGGAATTATGAAGAACGGTGAGTGAACTCGATCGGTAGTTTCGTCCGCGTCTGCATTTGGTCTTAACTCGATTCCTTGTCTCCGCTGTCGATGCATGCGCGACAGTGAGCAAGACTTGACGCGTCAGGTGACGCTATATAAATCTCAACTACGTGATCTCCGACTCTCCAATGAAACGAACCAAGCGCGTCTTTTGGATGCCAGCTCGCGTGCTGACCAAGACCTGGTGTCGAGGCTTGCTGAGGCGGATATGGTGCTTGCCGATCTCGAGCGAGCCAATGGTAGAGTGGCAGTCGTCGAGGGGAGGAACGTACGTGCAGCCTCACCTTTTCCTTTTTCACGTCATCGTCTTCTCATCTTCAGTATCGTCGACAACCGAACAGGAAGCATTACGCGCTGAGATTGAGGCGTTGAGAGCAGAGGGCGAGAATACGGAGCTGTTCGTCTACCATGCCTCGAAACACGCGAATTGAAGCTGATTGATCGATCACACCAGCATAACGGGTCTCCAATCACGTCTTTCGACCCTCGAAATCGCAAATGGGGATCTGACCACGCAGCTTCTTTCCACTCAATCACAGCTCTCCGTCTGCCAAACACAGCTCACAAAATACAACGAAGAGAGCGCTAAGCGGGAGGAGAGGGAAAGAGCCGAGTTGGCGGCCGAAGCGAACACCCTGAAGAAGAAGCTGGCGACGTATGCTGATTATGACGAGATCAAGAGGGAGCTGGAGATCATGAAGGTGTGTCAGTGCGTGCCCTACCCATTTGCATTTGTAAAGTATTCCATTTGAATTCGCGTTAGTACGTCGAGTTTGGTGGTCTCGACGACGATGCCTCGGATGCAGACGGCGACGACTGGTCATCTCACGAGTCGGAGGCAGGTGTACACCTGCCAGATCCGAACGCCGACAAGGCAAATGCACAACATGGCAAGAGTCTCGAGGTCCTTCTCGCAACAAAGAACAAGCGCATACTCGAAGAACTCACGCGGTTCCGGGTGAGCAAACTCGCCATCATTTCTCAAACGACTCGCTTACATACCGCGGCTATTGCGTGTCTGTTACAGATACTCCACACGTCCCTCGAAGAATCCCTCAAGTCAATGCAGTCGGAACTTGACACGACCCGCGTGGAACTCTCCAAAGAAAAATCCCTCAACTCGAAACTCGAAACAGACCTACTCACCCTTGACAACCGACACTCCGATTCTGTTCGGCCCAGCGCCAATGGAACTGGAGATCCTGAGGATGTACTTGCCGGACTTGGGCTCGACCTGGGCTTGGACAAGAGCAAGAGCAAGAAGGGAGAATCATCAGGGAGTACGACCAGGAGTACACCTATTCCGTTCACTTCGTCTGCTGATACGTCGATACTGCCTATTGTGACAAGTCAGAGGGATAGGTTTAGGGCGAGGAATGCAGAGTTAGAAGAGGTCTGTTTTCCTTCTGTTTTCGATGTACCGACCTCCTTCGCCTCTCCTTCTAATTTCTGTGCTCTCATACTGAAGTACCCAAAATCCTAGGAACTCCGCCGTCAATTCAACACAATATCCGAACTACGTTCCGAGATCAAGTCTCTACAATCCGACAACCTTAAGCTATACGAAAAAGTGCGGTATATGCAAAGTTACCGAGAGACTTCATCCGTCTCACAATTGGATCCTTTACCTGGGACGTCGAGGTCACACCGGAACGGCGGAAGAGACGGATCGAGAGGGCTGAGTGACGGTGGAGATGGAGACGAACTGGAATTGGGGAAATGGAGGCAGAGGTATGAAGAGACTATGAATCCGTTTGAAGCGTTCAAAGGGAGGGTGAGTAAGCTAGTTGTCTTGTCGCCTTTTCTCCTTGCTTAACATCCCGACGATATCTACTTGGACGCACCACTCATGACACGTGACCCATCAACCGTGCCTCTCCACGTGTTTCGCTTGTCCCCGGCGTCCCTGAAAACAGGAAGCAACCCAAGCGTACACCTCGCTCCCTCTTCCCGAACGTCTCCTCCTCCGGCTCACACGTTCCGTCCTCGGCCATCGGCGCTCAAGACTTGGATTCGTATGTTATGCGACTGCGCTACACCTGTTGGTCGTTTGGGTCGTTTGGGGTGGGTGGGGATGCTGGGGGAATGGCGGGGTGGGTTGGGGAACGGATGGATATGTGGATGTACCGGGGCCTTATTAGGACAGGAGAGAACGGACAGATACTACATATCATATCGCATTGATTGCCTCCCCCATACCCCCGGGCTCTCACATGCACACCCAGCCGACTTGGAACCTCGTAATAGTGATGTATTGTGCACCCATCTGGTATCTATCTAGCACCATTATCTCGCTAGGATTTCTTGATCATCTGTATCACATTTCGCGACGGCAGTGCCATCGTTAAGAGCCGCGCTAGTCCTCCTCATAAAAACTATCCCTCCCTAAGCGACCCAACGACTCGAATTAATCAATGTCTCGTAGAATACGTGCGTATGTAACTATGCAATGCAATACAGTGTGATCAATGGATGAACAGGAAAAGTCCCTGCGGCCATGTCACGTCGTACATGCGAATGGATTTGACGTGTCATCTGAACCAAGGTTGTAGTTGGTAGTCGATGAGAACGGATGTCTCATGAGTGAGGGGTTCGTGATTGCGTTACTGTGATGGGTTGGGTTGAGACATGCAGAAGGACCAAGAGACGAGAGGGACCAACAAGCGGACAAGGAGACGAGAGTGACAGTCCACCCAGCCCCAGCCCCTCTCTGGAAACGCAAATTCGGCTTCACTTTCAAACGACCTTGAACCCACCAGCCTTCCCAGCACCCATAGCGGCATTCCTAGCACGATGAAATGCCAACGCATGATCGACGGCGTCCAGAGTCGGTTTCATAGCCTACATGCATGTTAGCCCGCGGTAGGTGCAAGACGTAAAATATAGGCAGCAAGTAGCGAGAGGGGTGTGGGGGAATAAAAGCGGAAGCGCGAACGAGCGAGCGAGCGAAGGAAACAAAAATACGACAGAAAATAAGAACTCACGATAACGACCTTCCCCCCATCCACCCCCTCGACCCCAGCAGCTCTCACAAGCGCATCCACTTTTTCATGCGTCTTGCCAAGGTACCCTGTCATCTTAGCAGCTTTTGCAGACCGCTGGGCAGCCGTGACCGATGAAGGTGTAGGGAGATTAGAAGGAGGGTAAATAGATGTCCAGAATTGTCGGAGAAACTCGTTGGCGGCCGTTTGACACGTTGTGAGTTGGCGGAATAGATCCGGGGGAATGTCAGCTGTTTGGAGAGGGCGAGCGAGTGGCGAGCGTCAGAGAGCCCCGAGACGTTGTATGTCGGGTAGGATCGATCGAAGGTGCGGGTGTGAATGCGGAAAACCAAGTTGAAGGGTAAGACACAAACAAAAAGAAAAAGGACCCTACACGTACATTTCTTTGTCTTAATATCCAGCCGAGAAGCCACATTTGCCGTCATAGACAACAGCGCCGCATCACCCGACTTTTTCTCCATGCGAAGCTGCCATTTTCATTATTCCCAACGATTGAAGTGGTCGAATTCGTTCGTTATCGGCGTTACCAGGGGACCGACCACCCAAAAACTCACCTGAGTAAACCTCCCTTCCCACCCGTCCAGCCCGTTCCGAAGACCTACAAACGCGCTCGGTACACCCACCGCTTCCCTTCGTTCATCTCCCCCACCACCCGCACCCCCAACCCTTCCCAACTGTCCCTCAAAATACCGTTGTCGATCTTGCATTTCAAGGGGGACACCAGAGGATGATTCGTGGTCTTGAAGGTCGTCGTATTCGATTTGGGAGAAGGGGCTCTGTGGCGGGAGGTGGGTGGTGGGTGGGTGGTGAGAGCTGGAAAAAGAACGTACCTGTCCGTCCCCACTATCCATCCGCCGTCGTTTGCCAGGTGGTGCTTCACCCCTAACAGACATAAGGAATACATGAAAAACATATTAGAGCCGAGAGAGACATAACAAACAAAGAAGGCACGAAAAAGAGAGACTCACAAAGCAGAATTAAGCAACCTCTCCGAATGTTCGTTAAATTTACGTATGAGCGGAAGTGCACCGCGTTGACGGCCTGCTTGCATAGTGACGTCTTTCTCGTTTCCCGTCTACATGTTGTGCATTGTATTTAAAGAGGATGCTAGCGAAGGAGAAGAAGCTTGCCTCCACATGATCCTCGAGCGTAGCCCCAAGGTTGATGTACAAGTTTGATACTTCTTCCCTCAGTCGCCTCGGTTCCAGTTCTGTAACCGCATCATCATAAGTGTCCTGTTATGAAGCGGTGGCGGAACTAACCATCATCGTCCTTCTCAAGATATTTATCAAATATAGGGTCTTCTTTCACGACGTGCTGCGAGGCTGAAGACCGTATAGATGCTCGATGCGCATTGAACAGTTTGCTCTGGAAATACCGTTTCCAGAACTCTGCTTCAGACAGCTAGCATACATCCGACACGAGGTCCGTGCCGAGTCAGTATATGAGCGCATGTACGAGGGATGAAGGGCATCACCTTGTTAGGCACATTGTCATTATACGCTTTTGCCACCACAGGAAATTCATCGAATATATCATGTACGAGCTGAGGTGTGATGACAATTTTTACTTCTCCGCCTTCCACTGTTTGTGGGCGGGGATCGACAAGTTGGCCTGAACGACCGCGCTTTTGGTTTTCTGTTGCTGCCTCGGCGAGGAGGAGGTGCTGCAGTTCATTGGAAGAGCGTGATTCATGTCAAGAGACAGAGACAGAAAGCAAAAGCAAAAGGTGTATTGTCAGTGTCAAACGTAAGACGAGGCTGGGTTGACATAGCGGTAAACCTGGTATACACACCTCTCTTCCCTCCCAAAACTCAGCCTCGGTAATTTGACCACCCATGACAAGTTCCTTGTGCAACGCCAACAACTCGGAATTCGCCAGCAACACCTTTTTCCTCAGCCTAAAATCTTTCGCTGCATCCTGACCAGACAAGATAGGCGTCTTCGCATCGCTGGCTACAGAGGCGGCACGCGAGGTCGTCGAAGCTCTCGAAGCGGGAAGGGCGGACGGGGTGAGCGACGACGCAACTGTAATGGGTCCTTTTGGCGTCACCGTAGCGGCAGCGGGTGCGGTCGTGCTGGTAGCCGGCGTAACCAAGACGCCACTACTTCGATTCCGACTGATGATATTCGTAAGCTCCATCTTGAATGCCTCTCGCTCTGAATAGGCGACTGCCTGAGGGGTGGCAGTGAATGTGAAGTTGTGCCCTGCATCGTCGTTTACGAGGCCGAGTTTTAACCGGACTTGGGCTGCACCTTCTTTGCTACAGAAGAGGGCTGTTGACGAAATGAGTACCGTGGGGGTGGTGGGTCTTTGATGACGTGTGAGGGGGGGTGTACTTACAGGAGGCGTCCTGGTGGGGTACGCGTACTGAAGGAGCCTTTTTACCATCCTGAGTCCATTGTAGATGAGTATCGGTGAGTTCGAGAGTTCCGGGTAGTTTTTTGTAGGAAGCTTTGGCGGAGGGCATGCGGACTCGGTGGTGTAAACGACTCGGAACTCTCAAAGACAAAGAGACGCTTCAAGTTACTGACTGGCTACTTGGCGTTTTCAATAACCGCGGCACAGCTTCGACTCGGTCACTCGGAAAAATGCCAGCTAATCTACAGTGACTCCTTCAACATTACATCCACAACATGTCCTCAAGGCAGCTCGTCGTATTCGATTTCGACTGGTCAGTCAGTCGTACCGTCCATGTTCCCCGATCCTGACATCCAAATAACAGGTCCATGGCAGACCAAGACTCGGATCGCTGGCTCTTCGAAGTCCTCGCTCCAGATCTCCGCAGGAAAATGAGGGACCGCCCAAAAGAACCCGGAAACACTGTCCAATGGACTGACCTTGTGTGAGATATCTCCCGATCACGCCTTACGCTTACGATCGTTCATGTTTCCACCGCTCCTCCCTCGATGATCGATCTCGCAGCGCCGAGTGTCTGCGTGAGCTGGCCCACGAAACACGCGGCGTGACGCGCAACGATATCGAGGGCGCCCTGAGACAGATGCCTTTCGTGAGTGCGGGTAACTTCGAGAGATGACGTCCTGACGTGCTTTTCACCGCGCACGTCAGCACCCCGCTATGAAACGAGGCATTGAGGCGCTCAAAGACACATCGGCCCCAGTCGAAACGACGCTCTTCATCCTCTCAAACGCGAACAAATTCTTCATCGAAACTATCCTTCAAGTAAGTCTCCCCTTTCTATCTTACAAAATCGTCATCTTACGTCCTTGCCTTACACCACACCCCCATCATCGACGTCCCTTTCGTCCACAGCACAAAGGGATCCGAAACTGTTTCAACGACATCGTCACCAACCCCGCCGACTTCAGCGTCCCCACCAACCCCAACCTCCTCGTCCTCCACAAACGCGTCGGACCCGAGGACCCACCGCACGGCTGCCACGTCGGGTGCGAAGACAACATGTGTAAAGGTACATCCCCCCCTCCCCCTCCCACTCCGTCCCCGTCCCCGTCCCCGTCTCCTTTCTCATCGCTAAACGAAACACAGGCAAGGAACTCGCAGAGTACCTAGACAGACAACGCGAACAGGGTGTACGCTTCGACCGTGTCATCTATGTAGGAGACGGCTCCAACGACTTCTGCGCAGTCTTGCGCATGACGAGGTGCGAATACGATCCCGCTGCCGTGCTTCCCATGCCTCAGCTGACGACCTCATCAGCCACGACATCGTCTTCTGCAGACGTTTCCGCGGCCTCGAACGCAAAATCGCAGACGAAGTCTCGAAAGGCGAGGAGCAGTCGCGTCTCAAGTGTAACGTCGAGTACTGGAGCGGTGCTTGGGAGGTCGAGGAAAAGTTTAAAAAGTATGCGACATTGGAGTCGTTTGTTACCCAGCCTTGATTGCGCGGGTGCGCACAAGGAAATCCTGGTCACAAGGATAGAACGAACGGAGATGCGTTGTAGATCTAGAATCAAGTTGTATACCCAAGAACTTCAGGGAGAAGGTATATTATCACACATGCAATGCGAGACAATCCGAATCCCGGTCGTGTTTCTCGTCGATGACATTGATAAACATGAGGAACTTGGAGGGCTTGCATGATTGCGACACAGATAGAGCACACAAATGGAACCATAAAGATGTCTTGTAAATGGGGAATTGGGTTGGTTGACTTGCAAGACTTGAGTAAAAAGAGACGGCGCGACTGAAAAACGTACGTAAGAGAAAGAAATAGTAAGAATTCAACAACACAAGCTATAGCACAATTAGGAGGAGCAATGACGTCGTTGAGCGTTGGGTGGGGAAAGGACGGGCATTTCGAAGAAGAGGGGTTAAGACGGCAGGGTAGAAACAAGCGGGGATATCGTCGATCATTCACCAACGTTCACAGAAAAAAGAAAAAAATCCGCCACTCAGTCTTCATCGCGACCAAATGTCCATCCCGCTCATCCTCCTAGCGTCCTTCGTGCTCATCTGTCCTTGCTGAGGGCCACCTCCATCACCCGAAAACGGGTTCCGCTGCTGAACAGCAACAGTAGCAGCCGGTGCTGCTGAGCTCTGTACAACAGAAGCGACACTCGCGCCATAAAATGACGCCGCTAGTCCACCCTGAGGAGCTTGTGAAGGCTGACCTCTTGCAGAAGGCCCAGGTCCTCCACCTCCACCGCCTCCTGTAGCCCCAGCAACGTACGACTGGTACTGATCAGGTTGTATAGGCACGTAGAGCGTCCCTATATCCGTCCGCTGGCTCAGCGGATCGAAAGGCGTGTTCGGCGCCTGTTGTTGCGCATATGCAGCTTGATACCTCCCTGCATTTGCACCGCCTCCGGCGCCCGCGCTCGCAACCCCCGCAGCCCCGCCAGCAGCACCAGTATTCAGACCAGTAGCGTACGCCTGCGTCGGGCTTGTCACCATCGCAGCAGTGTTGTACCCCGTGCTAGGCCCCGCATCTGCCCTCGCCGCCGAGCGCACATTCGACATCACCGCTTCCCGCCTGCTGTCATCATCCACAATGATCGTTGGCTGGTACGAGTGCGACAACTTCGACGGCGGCGCTTGGTACCTGCTCGCCCCGCCACCAGCAGACCACGCAGCTAGACCTCCGGAGGCTGCGAGCTCGGCCTGCTGTTGGAGGTACTCGAGCTGTGGATATGGCTGCGCGGCGGATGGCTTCCCCGCTTGTCTCCTCTCCCACTCGCGCATCGCGTCGTCCCGGTTGAGAACGGGCGTCAGCGCGTTCCGCCCAGCTATCACGTCTTGGTTCATGTGTTGCAACCGGGCGAGCGCGGGCGGAATCACGTCGTTGTGGTTGATCGTGTTAGCGCGTGCACGGGCATGTCCGTGTGGGTGGGCATTGGGGTAGTAAGACGACGGCGAGGCACCAGCCGGCGGGTTGGGGTTGAGCATTCCAGGAACGTTCAAGCTGGTTGCACCAGGGGGATAGCCAGAAGCACCTGCTCCCATGGCCATCTGACCCGCCATCTGCGGGTTAGGGGCAGGCTGCGATGATGAGTATTGATGCTGCGTCTGCTGAGGCGGAGGCGGTGGAGGCTGTTGGGCCTGATACGTCGAGGGTGCACCGTCCGCCGTACCATGGAACGCTGGACCAGCAGGAGGCTGAGGCTGCTGCTGCGACTGAGACCCCTGTGCTTGCTGCTGTCCCGTAGGTCCCTGCTGAGGCGTGATGTAAGGGTTGCGGAAGACGTTGTTGGCAGCCTGGGATGCTGCTTGGGCTTGGGCTGTGTAAGCCTGGTGTTGGGCCAAGTGTTGATTGTATGACGCCGCATCTTGGTATGCCCTGGTGCCTTTTGGCTGAGAAGGTACAAGGCCACCGTACGGCCGCTTCGGGTCAGACCCTGAGCTGGACGAGGGCGTCATTTGAGGGGTATGTCCATTGGGCTGATTGTTGAGTGTCAGATGTGACATCGACATTTGAAACGAGGGAAAGTACAAGAGTGACTTACCTGGAAAGGCTTCGTGAACTTTTCACCAGTGATGAAAGGATGCATTCTGGCTTGCTGGGGGGACCATCGCTCAATCGGGTTCAGGTTGAGCAAACCCTGACAGAAATCAATGAACGATGCGCGATTATTGAGCTCTATATGGCGATGTGTTAGTGATGCCATAATTGGTATCAGTGTAGAGATGAAAAGCACGCCAACAACGCGAACAATATTTATGAAAGCGAGTGAAACGTTTAAAGTATGAGTATGTAAAAGAAAAGAAAAAAAGACGAACGAGACGTACCTTTCTCCATCTCATGGCCCTGCCGAGACGAGGATTTGAACGTCGGCATCGGCGCGGTATTAATGATCTCCGGCAGAATCGTCGCTTTGAAGTACTGTTTCCCCGGCTGCTCATTCGTGTTGTGTTCTCGCGAGTATTGTTCAAGACTTTTGAGGCGGTACTTCTTTTGACCAAACACGTCCATGTACGAATCGAAGAATTGTTTGGTTTGCTTCCCCATGTCCAGCATGTACGACGGAGGCATCCTGGGTTCGAGATTTCGTTAGCTGTTTTATTAACTCGGTGTCGATTCGAGCCACGGGCAGATGGGGGTAGGACCAAAGATAATAGGGAATGAACCCAAAGAAATGAACGTTACACACCCAACCATTTCAACTATCCGGGTAATCTGATTATACTCGCTCGTTCCTGGAAACAGCGGCAGCCCCAGGAAGAGTTCCACCGCAATACAACCCAAGGACCACATGTCAATTGAAGATGTATAAGGAATACCGAGGATAACTTCGGGCGATCGGTAGAACCTGGACTGGATATACGTGTACACTGTTTGTCGTTCATGACACGCCGACCCAAAGTCGATCACTTTGATTTGCGGTGATTGAAGCCTGCATAAGGTGAAGTTTGGTGAGTAGTGAGTTTGAGTTTGTCTGTTCAGAACTGCTGAACGGACAAGGGGCGAGTGAAATCGGGACATACGATTTGAGAAGGATATTTTCGGGTTTGAGATCACAGTGGATCAACCGTGCTTCCTTGAGCACCGTTAGGGCATCCAGCAGCTGAGCGGTAAACACCTTGACTAGTTGCGTGCTCAGGCCTTGGAATTGATTTTGTTTGATGAGTTCGTAAAGGTTGGACGAAAGGAGTTCGAAGACAAGACAAAGGTGGTTCCGGTGGATAAAGGAATCCCGTAATCGCAATATGTGATGCTCATCCGCTGGATCACATTGATTGTTTAGCTGAAGTACGTTCAGATACTGCCACCCGGAAACTGAGATCACGAGGTAATATTTACCAGTTCCAGTATGGTTACCTCCATCATACTTTGATTGAAGTATGCCGGTTTGTTCTTCACAACTTTGACGGCTACGATTTCATTGGTTTTCATATTTTGACACTTGACCACCTGACCGAACGTTCCTTGACCCAGGATATCCAGAATGAGGTAACGGCTTTTAATAGGTCAGATGTTGAGGCAAATGACGAGCAACAGTTGGACCCACTTGTGTCCATCCTCGCTGCCTAGCCAGTCATTGACATAGAGAATATAGTCGTAGTCCTCATTGTCGTAACCATCATTGTGAGATGGTTTACTTGGCTTCGTGAGGACCCGCCGGGGATTGTGGGTCGATTCATATCGGAACTGGGGATTGCAAATATGATACGTATCAACGATATTAGTGGTCAATTGCCGTAGAGGCTGAATAAAAGTAACGGCAGGCATCAGCAACATGCGACACGGGCTAATCACAAAACTGGGGTTCATACCGATAGAATCGCTCCATTGCTATCCACTCGTCTCCCCGCGGGATGGCTATTTACGTAAGGCCTCAAATCGCGACTATCGCGGACCCTCTTAAAGCCAGAAGCACGACGACGGTGCTGTGGCGCAGTGTCCACGACCATGGGTTGGTCCTGGGGATAGTATTGGCTCGCCGGACTTTGTGAATGAGCAAAAGAAAGGGGTGTGCTGGGTGTTGAGGTGGAGTTTTTGACGGTTGTCTGGGTGGACAGATGGGTTTGATTTTGGTGTGGAGGTTGAGGACTGGAAGAGTCCATAGCATATCCAGCATACGCCGCCTGCGCTGCGCTCTGTGGGGAGAACGGTGTCGTTATTGGTGGTGTCGATGCGTCTCCCTTGGCTTGTGAATGATTCCGCGAATGTGATTGGTAATTCGTTGACGGATTGCCTCTTTGCGTATCAGACGATGACCCATAAAGGTACGAGGGCGTAGTTGAGGGAGAGTACTGAGACTGCTGCTGATATGGATCCAAGTGGGCGTTGCCTGTCCGCATAGGCGATCGGCCAGAGCGTGTGGTAGGATCATGTTGAGTGTGCGACCGCTTCGGAAGATTCCCACCCGAGCCATTGTAGTACATCTCGGAGTAAGGCTCAGGTGCAGGACCGCTTGGAGGTACGCTATTACTAGCTGCGGAAGCAGGGGGCATTGGATGGGATTGGTGAAAAGCGACACCGGAGGGATAAAGCGGATTGGGAGGTGGTGGTTGTGCCGTGGCCATGTGTCTTGAACTTGAAGAGGACTGGTTATCAACGTTGAAAGCACCCTCTAGATCTTCTGGCTGATGATGACGACGAACCCTTGTCGATCCGCCTACAGATGCACTTGCGCCTAATGACGCACTTCTAGAGAGCTGGTTGAGAGCACCCGAAAGATATGAAGGAGATAAGTTCTGCTGGTGATCTTGATCGAGGAGATGGGCGATACGTGGCTGTCTAGAAGTGCCAGGAGAATGGTGAATTTGTTGTAATCGCTGTGAGTTAGTGGTTGTGAGAGACTGCGGCGGGGGCGGGGGCGGTGCGGCAGGATACAAGTAGGATGCCCTGGCGGCAGCTTGTGCAGCCTGGGCAGAAGAAGACAGAGGTTCAAGATGAGCCTGAGTTTGCCAACGAGGGAGATCAAAGTCGTCGTTTGTGTTGGTCATGTAGGCCAGTTCGGGTTCCGACATGCTATGATACCAACCAAGGGTCGTCAGTAATATCGCAGGCTTAATGAGCGCACTACCGTCGTTGTCTCGTGCGTCTCCGAGGTGGAGGTTAGGACAAGAAAAGGACTATGTCGAGGACGACGACGATGAGGACAACAAGTGAAGAAATAAAGGGAACGAAGTCCCGCACTGATCCAGCGCAGAGTGTAGCGCCAAGGTGGCGAATGCCGCAGAATGACACACGCTTTCAGAGGGGTTAAGGGTCGGCAATCGATCTTTCCCCTCTACAAGTTGATTCAGATCAGTCCTAACATCTTTATTTCCTGATACCATAACGATGTCATGAAAATAACTAGTAACTGTATGTCCAACAACGCTACATGGCCACGGGAAACAGTACTGGTTCAACAGCCAGCAGGAAGATAAAGTTAGCACACCAGCCACGCTTACTCGGGTGTCCACCCGCCTCCAATAGACACCTACAGAAGCTGTTGCTGACAGAACTTCCATGCCGCATCATACGTTATGCATGGAAGTCGCCTCAGCTCCGCCATTGAGGAAGGAAAAAAAATCAATTTTCGAGATGGGCCGATTCTATTTCCTTGAGCGCTTCAACGATCTCCTTTTCTGCGTCAAACAAAAGGCGGGATCCCTGCGCTGCTGCGAGATATGCTGGTGGTATATCGACCGATAAAAATATCTGTTTCTGAAACCTCCTTGCTACGATCGGGGACATCGTCCCATCGAAGATATCGATATCAATCACTTTTATCGCAATACGTTTGATCAAAATGACCCACCAACTCGCTGCGCCATCGACAACGCAGCATCAGAACCTGATGAGCGAAACAAAGAAGTAGCCGGTCCTAGGCCCTATGCAAAGTTTGGGAATGGGAGCACTATCGTTAATTACGAAACCAACGAACACTCACTGTGCTCCCAGGCGCAGATGGCATGGCACATGCCCAGTCTCTGCAGAGAGTTCCAGACCTAGGCGCATTTTGGACGGTCTCATGTGGCTCTTGGGTAACACCGACCCATAACATGTAAGAGTCCACGAGGCTTGTGATGTGAAGCCCAAGAGCCGGAAGTGTGGGCTCAGGAGATGGTATGTACTTTGATCTCACGTCGATCGACGACCCTTCTCTCGTCGTTACCATTTTTCTTGTTGCCGCTGTCGCCGTCGTTGTACGCAGAGGCTCCTGAAACCTGATTGATGATTCCTAAAGTACTTGCTTAGTCAGATAACAGGTGTTAGAAGTCACGTGATACTTCAGTTCAGCTATCTTGTCTTCGTCTTTCAGTGAGTACTGTATGTCGTCGAACCAACCTCTGATACAATCAACAAATCCTCTTGGTGAAGACGGGGTCGTGCGCTGCCAGCATGAGGAAGAAGCTGCAAAACGCACAAGTCGCACTGCCAACAACCCGAATCGGTAAGTCGAAACAATTCCACACCCCTGTACTGTGACACCAGGCACCGTGATCTAACCGACTGGACTCGCAACTTGAACAGCGAATTCTATTGTTGCAATAGACAGTCAAACGATCCCAGCCGGTGCAAATTTTTTTGTACGTGACACAATAATGTTGTTTGGATTCTGGTCTGAATACCTCCTGTCTCCTAAATCAGATTGGGCCAACGACCCGATGTTTCGGCGTAAAGAAATTAATCCTTCACAACCGCAAACAGTAAATTCATCTACTCCCGCGCCTTCACAACGCGCGAGAGCTGTTGCGGCAGGAGACACAGCGACACCGCGGACTAGCCCTCAGAAGCAAGGCTCTGCGGCTGTCCCCGAGACCCCCAGCAAGAGAAAGCGTCTCGAAGATATTCAAGCGGGCTTGGCGGAAATAAACGGAGCCATTCCTCCTCCACGGGTATCCACACAGTTGTCAACCCCCAGACCTTCCCAGCTTCCCGAAGCAGGATCATCCAGAGGGCTAGACACACCCCAATCCAGTCCCCAGAAGAAACCTTCATCCTCACCTTCCATTCTTGAGACGCTCAGTAAGAGAAAGCGGCTCGAGGATATTGAAGCGGGCCTGCGGTCAGCCGAGAGTCTAAAGACGTCCCAACCCAGGTAACGGAAACCAGACTCTCCGTCCGTACCTTCCATAGCTGAAACACCCAGCAGAAGAGCGCAGTTAGAAGTTATTGAAGCGGGCCTGAGGGCTCGAAACGCAGCTCAAACCCTTGTCCGCGCAGGCCCGTCATTCAACGCTCAGACCGCTACCCCCGGACCGTCCTCATCTACACCATCACATCTACGCACCCAAGAAGCGTCTTCTTCTTTCCCCGCCTACCCGCCTTCGCCAGCAAGCACGGAGATCGACTGGGATAAAGAGTTGCCACATGCGGCACCTACACACGGACGTTATAGTTTCCTGGGTTTGCCCTCCAACCAAGACCCCACCCCGTCCATGATTGAACCGGCGACTCCCAAGAATCGTCGTTTGTCCCTTCTTGATGCAAGTGCAAATGCCACGTGTGCAAATAACAGCGGTCGCCCCAATTCTTTGCTGCTCACGCCACCTCAGACCACTCAGCACCGCACAGTCGCCGCCCTTCCTTACTCCTACGAATCAAATAGAAATTCGAGACCCGACGTGAGCACTCTGACAAGGCGCAAAGGGAAAGAATGCGCCAGTCCCCAGTGGGACGGGATCATCGAAGGAGACGAGGTCCGTTGATCGGTTTGCGGCATGATCTTTTTGTCTAATTTGACTGCATGTTTTCAGGAAAATCCTTTCAATGAGACAACTTCTGCTTTTAGACCCAGGGCGCAATCTCAATCTCAATCCCAAGGCAGTAATGCCTTGACACGTCCGGCACGCGCGCCTCGCGACTCTGAGGGATCGCCGACCACCACCGATCAAATAGCGGTAAACATAGTTGGGATGAACGAGCCGATTCGGTCGTTAAAGGCATATATTGACTCGCTGGAGCAGCTGGATGCAGTAAAACATATAGAAAAACTGGATAGGGAAAAACGCACACTCACTCTTGGTCATGAAGCTAAAAGAAAACGCATCGCGGCCTTGTCGGCGGAACTCAACGCAGTCAGGGAGCAATTGCGCCAGTGAGTCTCCCACTATATCGATGACCCTGTTCAGGTGATGATATCTTCTTCCAGGTCAGAAGAGAACTGCCGTGTCAAGGACACTATAATTGCAACTCTCCGGGCTCGTCCACCTTCGTAGTATCTGGTAGGGATTTTGTCTTTTTGGTGCGATTTAAATGTTTGCCCCATGACAAATTCTGTCGCATTTCCTTGGAAGCCTTCTCCGGTACTGACAGCTATCATGGATAACTCCAGCGCACGTATGGAATGCAAGCAAGTCAGATAGGCGAAAGCCACAGGCCAAGACAGGTACAGCCTCACCGAACCTCTCGCCGAACCTCTCCAAAGGTTAACAAATCAGACTACAAGCGTAGAACTCACGATGGGCCCTCGGAGTAAATTCCAAGCAATGTATACTACATCGCTTTTCAGGGTCAAGTACGAGACCCTTGACATCCATTCATCTACCCACGACGACGCAAGAGTGCAACCGATATGATGACCGAATATCACGCTTGACATTTCCCTGTCTACTCTTTATCACAGCGTTGTGCCGTCCGATCGTCTCCTCTCCCTCGGTCCCAAGTCAGTTCCAAGCCTGGCCTGTGTACTGTCTACATGCCAGGGCGGCGGACGACATTCAGTCACTGACTCGTCGATCAAAGCCAGGACCCCATCGGAGACTTCAGTCGAGCTTGATCGATCATTCCTTGCTGTCCCTTGAAACGCTGTCTGTCGCCCCTGCACAGCCCTGACTGCTCATAGTAAATGTATCGGGGTCGCAGAACCTTAACAACTGGTCCTTACTCTCTAGCAGCGGATAGTAGTACTTCTTCATGCACACACAACGTCAGCTGCGTAAACGGATATCCACGTCCATGATTCTAGTCAAGAAAGACCTTAGACGGTTCCGTCCTATCCCATTGTCGAGGGGATGACGCCGTCCCGCGAATGCAAGCTAAGCTCAAGCCAGCTTAGAAATTCTGAATATCAACCCGAAATACACACAAGTGAGTGATGGCGACACAAAAACCCATTAAGACGCACAACAGATCATGAGAATGATGGCGCTGACAATATATATGTGCTATACATATTATGGGGGAGAAGCACCTGCCAGGCCGCCGTCAGAAACCACTTAAACCATATGCCAGTGTCGATTGCCGACAGGGCCCCGAGCTCGCTGGTGTTTAAGGGGCCATGAAGAACCGCACATTGCCACACCGCGCCGAATGAACGAAGGAAGCAGAGGCTCTATGTCAACAGCCGCTCGAATTGGCTACCGTCGAAACGTCCCTTCAAAGCCAACAGCGGAAGCTATTGCAGACATGGGTTGGTGAGTCGAAATGGGATAAACAGGGGCGAACAAAGTGTATTGCTCGCCAAGGAAGCTTGCAAGGTTTGTGCATAGCCTGCATAAACCGTTCTAGCACACGTGTCTCGAGATACTGCTAGTAGAGAGAACGTGTGCGATGAACGCGTGTCACGCCATCACGACTAGCCATAATCGGACCGAGGAAGGGTGAATGGTAGAGTTTACATGTACCGTGTGGTGTTCAGATCAATCGCGATACTGATTCAAATTACTTGGTTTCGCCAGGAACATGAGAGGTTGGGAGGTTGGCCATTGGGCGGGTGGTGAATGTAATAGGCACAGGGGCCAGATGGGAACTGAGCACTGATGGAATAAATATTTCTCTGATGTTCTCGAATACAATTGACCTCGATATACCTTCCTCGAAGCCCCTGCATAATGACACTTGGTCTCCAGGATCCAAGTGCTCGTCTGCAGGGCCATCAGGACGTGAAGGATATGAGGTAGGTGTTGCAGGGACGCTGTGAAACTTCAAGCAGACTTGGATGGTGCAGCATCATTATCGCGACAATATCAAAGAAGCATACTAACGTCAGAAGGATTCGTGATTTCTAGAACGCTTAGATCTGGGGGTTTCCACGAGACTTTATTATCGTCTCCACAAGGCCGCGCGCGCCCGATCTACTTGCCACGGGAAAAAAAATGAATTTACTTAGAACATATCCGTGATCGGACATCCAGAATCGCTCCGAGTCACAGAGCCAGACCTGGGAATGTTGGGGGTCCCTAAATACATTGTTTTCACGTGGTAGAAGCTTGGCTTCCTTCATTATCGCCGCTGAAAGAGAACTCTATCACTCACCTATATTTCTAGCGCTACAATCGTGGTATGAACCGCAGGAGGGTTGTATGAAGGGGCTTGATATAATTGGGGTGGCCATGTGTTATGCGGCGTCGAAATATTCCTACGTCCAGAACACATATGCGCGTCCCACAAAGCCGCAGAGCGAAAGGACATCGCGACCTCCTCGGAAGTATGTGTTCGATCTGAAAAGCAGAGAGTGAAGATACGACGAGGGAGATCGGGTAAGCCATCATCACGCTGCCCCAACTTGTGGTTGGGATTTGTCGTATGGCGCGACTACTTTGCGCCTTTCATTCTCAACGACTCTGGATTCCACAAACATACCTTAAACCGCGTGGTCGATATCGGCTATCTTGGAGAAGCTGAGAACACCTGACGTGTGTAAGAGCCAAGTCTAATCCGACACTACAATTGGCTGTAGTTGGAGCAGCTACACACGAACGGTGCCCGAAACCCAGAATAAGTACTCTATCTCCGAGTCAGCATTAGTATCAATTGGACAACGTTCCATCTCACGATGATAATGATTGTTCCTGCTTGCACTTATTGGAAATGAGTGATCCCGGGTACAAATCCAATGATGAACCGCAAGCATGGTGTCCGGCAATTGTCAAGTCGCTATCGAAGCAAGATCCTTCATCGAATGGCGTGACGAATGTTGGTACATATTAGTACACGGTGGGAGGTTTGAGTTGTTGTAATGCCTGTGGGGACATCGCCCAAGCGAGTGCAAGTCCTGGATAGAAGTTGAAATTACACGAACGGTCCCGGTCGGTAAGTTGTTACCATGACTGGTGCTACTGTTTCTGAATTGCTAATTGATGCATCTATGCAATGCGTAGTAGTCGGCAAGAAAACAGTGGTCAACGACCAAACGCTTATAGCTGAAAACGTCTGTGCATATCCAATCCGACAACATCGATCTACGAAGTATCTGTACGAATGTGCATGCGAGATGCAAGTGATAAACAAGAGAGTGGTACATATGTTCAATATGTGTGTTCAACGAAAAAGTCAAGTGTATCCTAGCAGAACAATCTTCGCCACCATAGGACGAACCTCGTCCACCATCCTCCTTGGTACCCATCGCTGCGTTGCTTAGAGCTGATCCACATCGTGCCAGTGCCGAAGCGTATTTCTTTGCCTTCGCCTCTCTCCTCCTCGCCCTCCTCAACGTCGGCAGCTCGGGGATGTGTGGAAATGGCAAAACGTGGCAGCGCTCGTCGGGTGATAGAGGAGGGGAAAACGGTCAGCAATGACAGATACTCCGGGTTAGGCAAATCCGGGGTGGTCCAGATTCGCAAATGAACATCAGCTTCCTCTATTGCAAACTCAGAGCGGAGTGGAGGTAATCGCTCTTCTTCTGCATCTTGATCGTGGGGAGCACCATCTCCGGCATTCTCTGGGATGGAAGGGGGAGGAGGTATCGTAACACCGGAGGAATGAGAAGACGCGGATGGGAGGGAGTGTGAGAGGGCGGGCATATCTAAAAATGGATCGCTCGGTGCTCGGGTGCGTTTTCCTTGAGTAGCCATGGTGATGGGCGAGGGGATTGGCGACCCAGCTTCATTTCTGGAAGGCAAGGGTTGTGATTTCGCGCGAGAATGCAAAGACGGAGGCTGATAGGAGGCAAAGCCGCGCGTGGTGCCTGAGGAAGGGATCTCCTCAAAGGCGAGAACCTACAGATGTTGAACAGACATTCGAAACATAGCCACGGAAAATAGAAATAGCGACGAGACTTACCCCCTTGAGGACATCGATTGCTTCGAGCATGAAATCTTTTCCACTGTGTGAGAGAGTGCGAGAGATATATTAAGCTTAAGACTCGGCCTGGAATGGGAGACATACGCTGCCTCTATGAACACAGCATCATCAAATTCCCATTGAATTTTGTTTCGCCCTACACCCCCAAGTTGCTCAGGGAGTACTTGTAACCGCATGATCGCCCACAGTGCCTCAAAGAAAGGTTTCGTTCCTGGCATGCCCATGTTACACCACGTCCTTACAAACCTATCCAATCGGTCAAAACGTTCCTTCCTTGCCATTGTACCGCTTGGTTCTGCACGAGAATGAGGCATCAATGAACCACCCGGCTGCGTAGCACTGATATGTGCCTGGAACTCGGCCTGCCGTCGGGAATTAACGCTTGCATGGTAAGCAGAGCGAATGGATGCTTGTAACCGTGAGTAGGGAGCACGTTGAGATGGAGGTACGTTGGCCAGAGTTTGGGTCATCATGCGACCAGATGCTTCGTCCTGGTCGAAGTACCTGCCGAGTAGAATATGAAAACATGTCACGACCATCCAAAATATTGACTACCATGAACGACAATATTCAGTGAATTTCTCGAGGTCACTTCGGGATATCCCAAGAGGTGTGGTGGAGCGGTTTCGAGCGGATGGTGGCGGGGTTGGTCCAGGGCGGCCGTGTCTGCGTCCCCTCGACCTACCACCGGGGAAAGAGGTTGCAGATGGTGATGTTGGACCAGGTTTCGCAACGGTGGGACTGTTTGGAGGAGATGCGATGGAGGTTGAGGAAGGAAGGTCATAAAGGAGTGTCTGGGTATTCCCATTGTGAATGAGGACCGAATTAGTCTTTGAGGAGACATGGGAACGGAGTGGCGGCGGGGGAGGGCGCGGGCGGGGAGTTTCCAGTCGATAAGCAGCTGCTGACATGATGTTCAGAATCCAGTTCGAACTTGATGAGCAGGAGGGTCAAAGGAAATAACTCAGAGCGCCGCAAGGTGGCGGGTGCCTAATGAAGGCTTGTTGTGATTTTACAACCCAGAAAGCAACCAAGTAACCAGATATTTTTCTGGAAAGACAGGGTAGCTCGACAATAAGCCCAGGGCGGTCTTACTGAACCGACGAGAGTCGGACGGTGATGGTTTCACGATGAGCAGTGCTGCGCTGACGACCGCCACCATGCAAATGACATTCCCATTTTTAGGTTCACCGCTGGCATGCATCGCCGCAAACCCAACCACCGTGACACTACGACTTCCAACCGACTTGGAATAAACTCAGAACTTGTTTCATCTCACCCGTTGAAAACACAACTCGAGCGATCTCATCACTCATCAGCCTTCCAGAGCGCCCAGTGATTATTTATTTTATCCTCCAAACTCACAGCTATCATTGAATCCACAATTCGGATCTCCTGACCTTGAGGCGCTTTCCGGGAGTTGACGTTGGCGGCTTTAAATTTAAATACTTGGCCGTTTCTCCCCGCGCAAATTGTCCCTTTTTCCGATGCCGCCTGGCCTCATCATTAGCTTTGTGGAGGCTATGATGGGCTTGCCATCAATCACACCAAGGCTGCTCTACAAAGCCCTCCAAGCAAGGTATCTCTTCTGCCGCTTATGATTAACTTTCCAATTCACCATGAGATCACCATCATATGCATTGCTTGTCTATACTGTAGATGCATTAATGGTGCATGTTTCCAGCGAGTTGCCCACAGCTTCATGGAGCCTCCGCACTCTTCGTTATTAATCCTGCGCTGAGCGGATGCTCATCTCATGAAGATTCATGAGTCGCACCGCGTCGCTTAATGCAGGCAATGGAAGTGGTGAGCATTTGGTTCAAACGATCCAGCATGCATAACATCGTACGAGACCCAGGAATTTCCAACGCCACACGGGTATCGCTCACTAAACCCTCGGCTGCCGTTTGATGTAGATCGAGATGTGACTTCCATACGGTAAACTCGAACAACACTAGGCCCAGACACCAGATTTCCTATGCCTCTACTTGCCGCATCAACCGCCAGCCACTTTGTCAGTCATAGATCGGGAAACTGACTTTCAATGTTGTTTTTGCAGGTACCACGGTCGTTTCCACTTGATTTGCACTACCTTTTCTAGGTAGTCTTCTGTCCAGGAATCACCTCATCCCTGTCGTCATGTTGTCCACTGGAGGTTGAGTGCTGATATGATGATCCCTCGTTCTCTGCGCGGGATCCGAGGCAACCCCCAGTCGCGTTTTCGTGATAGGTCCCGTGTAGTGATGCCAACATATCGTAAACGGAGGAGGCTGTGCACATCAAATGCATTAGCGTTGACTCGATAGTCGACAATCACCCAACGTAATGAGCACTGCAGTGACAAAGAAAGTCTCGTTGAGAGAACTTGAGCTGTTGGCCTTGCTTTACAAGTTTTGCCATCAAGGTCGTGTAAAATTAGCCCCAGCGCTTGCCCTGTATTGATGACTGTCACTAGTGGCTACTCTCGTCTGAATACGAGCCACCTGCTGCCTTTGGAGAGGATGCCAAGTTACTAATAATATTGCGAAGTGGTGATGCGGCCAGTCGAATGTTTCAGCGACTTTCTTTTGTATACAAAGATACATGAAGCATGAAGCTTGTCATGACACCTGCTTGATACATCTACCGGGTATAGTGATTCATCATTTCCTCGAACCGATGTCGGATGTCCAAATCGGCGTCCTGGAACCCCTGGCGGACGCACGTACGTACGAAGTGGGAGGCGTCAAAGGGTACGTATATGTAGTGATTTCTACTAGTAGCAAGTGTCAACAGCTTGGGAGTTATCCACACCATAGAAAACTTTGCAATATTAAATCACACAGTCGATCGACGATAGCAACCGCAATTATGCTCCCCTTTTTTCTTTGACACCTAGCGATCTGCACCACGAGATACTTGTACTAAAATGTGCTGGCGAGTCGCACAAGATAAACTCGTGGTAACGGCGCACTACATTCTTGCAGCCTGAAGAAGCCATGTAGAAGCATTTGAAAACTGAGATTTCACTGAAGAAAAAAACTGGGGTGTGAAAAGAAATGCGGAATCATTAAATGATTAAACTTGACTGCAAGGGAAAAGATAATAGGCTAGTACTTGCCAAATAGGATCGACTTCTTGGTGTCGAGCGTAAAGCTATGAAAGCTGCGTTGCCTGGTTGCTAAATGTAATCACCTGACCTTTTGTGAGTGTCTGAGTTACGATCAACCATAAAGATGGGGGCCGCAGACTGGGCTTGCTCAGCGACTAGATCAGTCTCCATCATCTGGATCCGCGCAGTCGCAGCAAGCGGGACGGAACCCGGTGGCGGGGAGAGAGCCATATGGCCAAAGAACCGGTGCTGTCAAGAACAGCTGATCGGAAGTATCCGTGTGTCCACCTTGAGCCCAGGAGTACACCAAAGTAAGATTATCCCATAAAGGAGGAGGACAAGCACATGTCAAAGGTACAAGACGACATACGTACGACATGAAGGGTCACTTATCTGTAAAGGTGGGGGCCGAATAATTGGTTGTCGATAGCCTTCTGCACCGCGGGAAGGAGGGAGATCACACCTGAGGCCATCTTCAGGGCGAGAAATGAAGGGGTTATACGTTGCTCCTGGCCGGCTCTGTGTGTCTAATCCAGGCCACGAGACGGCACTGTAAGATTACGATGGCAGCCGCTAAAAGTATTGCCCTTTCGACATGACTGGGACGAGAAGCTTCATGAAAGGCGTCTATCACGGTGACCTAGAAAGAAATGTGCTTAGTGATCGAACTGGACAACGTACCTCAGTCACGGGAAAGACCGAACTCGAATTAGCAGAGATTCAGAGGACAGATTTGTTGGATAGGGTTTGAATAGGATATGTTCAACTAATTCCGCCGAGTGTGCGACAACACAGAGCCAATACCACAAGGTCGTGGATGAAGTCCAATCGGAAGAAAATAACCAATATACGGAGTGGTTCATCTAGATATGTACAGAGAACCGATAGGCTTAGGAAGACAGGGACAGGGAAACACGAGGAAGGTAAGGGCAGATCGTCAGGGAGTACCTGTGCTAGATCTTTGTGTAGAGTCAGAACAACCAAGTGATAGCAAAGAAACACGGAACCTTTTTTTTTTTTCATGAAATCAGCGCCTGCCGCGGTGTTTGCGATCTACTAGATGCTTGCCCAGGCGTAATTAGAGTTCCGTGCAAATCCACAAATATAAAAGACAGCGTTTACATGAGGAATATTGTTTGTTCCCAATTTCGAGCTTGACTATTCCCTTCCGTCCACATTTTGTTACAGTCCCCTTGATCACGCACTCAGGTGAACAGAGCATAACGGCAACTGGGACACCATTTAGAGGCACCAGCACACACTACACAAGCCCTGACTCACTCGGCTTACCTTCAACGTCCTGTTGTCAGCGCCGACGGAAGGCCGAAAACACCAACTTGCTCGTGTTGATCACGCATAATTGTGATTGATCAGGAGGTTCTGTAGCAAAGCACTATAGCGACTGGAAAGACCCGTAGCAACGGTCAGTGGATTTGTACTGACGACGAGAAATGCTGATGTGATAATTTCAGAACGGTGTTAGGTTAACAGCCAAGGTTTACAACCAGATCTGCAGTGCGAACTTTTGATAACCTATACCTGTACGGACCCGTCCATACTCATATTCATAAGAGCTTATGGCTTAACCTGCCTTGCGTGATGACAGCGGCAACTGCCGACCCCCGATCAGAATTCGGATCGAGCTCGTCAGCGACAGAAGCTGCACACAACACAAGTATTGTGTCTTCCTTCTAACCACAACAATCTCCCCCGGCATTGCATCTTGTCTACCAGCACTCGTGAAACTGCATATTCCACAATGGACTTCGGTGCTGCAGGCTCACACCAAACATCTCATAGCTTGTACGCTCAGGCGGATCTCGATCAGGCCTTCAATTCGCTACAAACAGTCGATACAGCTTCCCCTTCTCACCACCATCTCTCCCAGTCGATTCCTACCCAGAACTTCGATCATTCCGAAGCAGCGGAAGTTCCTGATCACCCCTCATACGACCTCTTCTCAAACAACGCTAGCTCGTTCGCCTCCTCGCGATACCGCACCAACTCTTCCTCCTCCTCGTCTCTAGGTCCCAACTACAGCATGGCAACTGACGGTATCTATTCCCGCACATCTTTCTCCGACTCAGTCCCCGCCTTTGGCCACTCTAACGGCAACTCATATGATATCATGGGTAGCGTCCCATCTTCTTACAGCGGGAGCTCTGGCAAAGTCTCCCCCCTCACTCCTAGTGACCCAATGACTGGGATTCAACATTCACCAGTATTTCCTCTGAACGGTCACCAGAAGGATTTCTCCAATGGCCCTTACTCCGATCTCCTGCCTGAGCGTCGAGTATCAAACATGAGTGGCGGTAACTACCACTCCGATTTCGCCGATGATTATGGTATGAGCAATGTTTATCCCCATTCTGCCCTCCAGCCTTTCCAGGATCGCTTGGGTCGCTACCAACCCGATCCGCACTTCTCGCACTCCACACTCCCTCCAACCTCTGTTCCGCCCCATATGGGCCACAGCCCTGACATGTTCCGGGCAGGTATTGCACCACAGGCAACCCATTCTTTCCGGCCTGATTCGGGCCTGCCAGGCTACGAGGATATCCCTCAGTACCTTGGCCCAAATCCCCACACGGACTTGTCCTTGATGCCCAGTATCGGCAATGGCTTCCCTGGCATGCGACACGGCCCTGGTATGGGCCCGTCTAACGATTTACAGACTTTCATTCGGTAAGCAAGCATTGGACAATCGTTTTACGTTTTCTTGCTCAGCCTCCTTCTCGGATCGCAGCCCGTACCTCGATCAATACGTGCGGACGCCAAACCGCCTTGCTTTTGGTGAACGAACCGTCATTGTCATGTCCAGCAAGGTCGCGCAGAAGTCCTACGGCACTGAGAAGCGCTTCCTTTGCCCTCCACCAACAGCGATCATGATCGGCAACTCGTGGTGGACAGATGTTGTTCGCCGCGGGGAGGAGCCGAAACTGTGTCCGCCACGTGTCACTGTGTGTATCTCCGGCGAGCCCGTTCCTCAGGAGGGTACAATTGAATGGACCTCTGCCTCTGGCAAGATCTTCGACGTCAACGACGCACCCACTGGCACGACTTACATTGGTCGCTGTGTGGGCAAGCAGCTGTTCATTTCCGACGTTGACGAGAAGAAGAAGAAAGTCGAGGCGCTTGTGAAAATTACAGCACCTTCATCTGACGACGAGCCTGAACGTGTTATCGGAACGTTTCCTTCGCGCCCCATTAAGGTGATAAGCAAACCAAGCAAAAAGAGGCAAAGTGCGAAGAACCTTGAGCGTACGTTGATCACGGTATCCAGTTTATTACGATTTATTGAACTTTGCTTTTGCAGTTTGCATTAATCACGGGTCGACGATCTCCCTGTTCCATCGGCTACGCTCCCAGACGGTCTCTACCAAATACCTCTGTGTTTCTGGCTCCGGATCTTCATTCAAAGGATCTGATGGTGCCCCCCTCATGGGCATCGACAGCCGTGCGCGATCGAGCACTCCCTCCTTCATCGCCCGCACCGCTAGCTGGGATCCATTCGTTATTTACATTGTTGACGTGAACAAGCCTGCTGGTGGCATCGACGCCCCACCACCTCCACCACCTCAACCCGACTACCCTTCCCCTCCTCCAAATGCCATCCCCTTCACCAACAACGGCTCGCAGATCCCCGTTTACTACAACCAGACGGTAGTACTGCAGTGCCTTGTCTCTGGTGTCGTCTCACCCGTCCTCATCATCCGCAAAGTCGACCACCAAACGACTGTCGTTGGCGGGGGCCTTCAGGAAGGCGCCAAAGGCGTGCCGGATCACTACTGCTCCCTTGGTGAAGTCTGTGGTGATCCTGTCTCTCAGCTGCACAAAATCGCCTTCGAGGTGTACGACCCTGCCAAGGGTATGCCCGAGCCTGGTACACCAGGCCAGACGGGTGCTTTCTTGTCCTGCATGGGCGAGAAGGTGAACACATACCGACCAGTTGACGGTCGGCAATGGAACGTACCGCAGAATGCAGGGTCGACGTCGCCAATTCTACCAGGATCTCCCGTGGTTTCAACACCCGCTTCAATGTCCAACAGTGCCGACTACTTCGGTCAGAGTAATGGCACAGCTACTAGCGAGCCTGCTTCTCCATCATCGTCCAATGATTTCTCCAACGATGGCGGCCGTGTCAAGAAGGGCAAGCGCTCTACCTCGAGTGCTGGCGGCATCACCAAGAACCCGGGTCCCAAGGGAAGGAGACGTCCTGCATCGGCTGGATCTGCCTCTTCTGGCCGCAGGGGATCGTCGAGCGATGCCGGTGCTTCCTCCGGTGCCCTTTGGCAAGTCGATATTGGTGAAACAAGTGTTTGGACGATCGTTGGCACAGGTAATACCATATAACCGTCACAGCTTGAGTCTGCTCTAACAAAATATATTGTTCACCAGATCAAGTGCGGTACAACTTCTACGTTCCTCCCGTCCTGTTCGACCATCAGAATGCTCCACAAACTGGGTCATTTCCTATTCCGTCGAAACCCGTTACTCCATTCCCGGCCGTCGTAAAATACCTTCCTCCTGACCGCGCTGCAGAAGCACCCAAGTCGAACTGTGTGCAATCCCGCGGTATTTTGGCCAAGCCGAACCCTCACATCTCCAAAATGCTAACGGTTTACGGTGAAAATTTCAACAAGGCGGAGCCTATCCACATCTTTTTCGGGTCTGAGCCTTCACCGTATGCAGAGGTGAGGTGCACCGAAGTGCTTGGGTGTTTGCCGCCGGAAAGCCAGGTCACCAAGCGTAGACCAATCATCATGATTCGCCCAGACGGTGTCGTGTTCCCCTCTAACATTGTGTTCCCTAGCTAGGTTGCGTTGACGGCATATACATTTTGACCCTTGGGTGCAGCTAGGTCTGCTTGCTTGAATAACTTCTGTCATAGCTTCGTTCTTTTATCGCTGTTTCACTTTAGGATCTCGTATTATTTGTACACCATCATGGACCCGACTGAACTGTCCTGAGGAGACATTATGTAGCCGCATTTTGTATTATCTGCCGCGTTGTTTGAACCAAGTGCATTAAGTAGCTCAGCGGGCATCATGTGCGGGTGCATGCTTGAATCTAACTTTGTTGCTCCCGGGTAATAGTCTGGCATCAGCCCTGTGATACATGACTTACACGGAATAACGGCAAGGGTCGTGAGTAGGGTACCTTGCAGTACCTTGTGATGTGGACCAACTTGCCTTCTTCTCTTGACTATCTTTTACTTGCGTGCGTATTCCTTGCGTCCCGATACTTGTTAAGTCATCAGATGAGGAGAAAGTACGCGAGTATCTCGTACGTGCCCATTTCTAGCGTGTACACGACCCCTTCTTTGACATCGGCACGCCCACCTATCAGCATACGATACGCAACCAGTCTTCTGAGTCTCTAAAGTGACACCTCGGCGCAAACCTGTGGCCTCCTTCCAGCGTAAACAGGCGTAAACGTGCGAGCGGTCTTCACCAATCACTTTATCCGTCTACAATCGCCGTTCCTCTTTGGCGCCCAATTGTGCCCAATATCAGGATGTCCTTATCGCAGATATCCTTCTCTTCGACCCCACGTCTCCTCTGGGACATATACGTGAAATATTTATGGAACTATCAACCCGGCTCTTGGGTAGGCAGAACTGCCTCAGCCTTTCGGATCCTGGCTGTTATCCTCGTTCTTCCGGTCGTCGTCCTTACTCTTCTTGTATGTACTTTGTTTCCCCCCCCTCCTTCGTATCTCCGCTTCGCTTGTGACTGACCCCGTGTCCTTTCTACCGCTACCGCTCGCTTACCTCCTTGCCTTCGCGGGTACCTCCAGGACGTCACTTCATATGTGATCGCACGGACGCTCGGTGTTGTCGACGATGTCAAAGCGTCGACAAGTGACAGTACCAACGAGACCATACCCATACCCGTGCCCTCGGCCTTCATACAAGACACATCTCTTGCACGCGCCTCCGCGGACCTCGCCCCCGAGGAGAACCACCAAACGCAATCAGCAGCATGCCACCAAGGACATAACACAGCGGCTGATCTAGAAGACCTCCAAGCGTCCGACGACTCGATCAGACCTCAGGCGTTCTTCGCGGGAGAGGAAGATCTACAGTTGTCGGGAGTAGGCGTATTTTCTCCTGCAGCTTCTACGCCACCTTCACCTTTATTTTCTCGTATGAAACTTCACACTTTTGATAGTGGGGTGGTCAGAGTTGGTGAGGTAAATGATGATGAGGGCATCGTTTTGAGAAGACGGCCGCAGGAGGGTAGATCAAGTAACGCGTAACGAGTCATTGGGAGATCTGTAATCACCGCTGCATAGATTCTGCATGAAATAAAATTTTGTACATGTACCAAGTACAATGGTAACGTCATTACATTCCTCTTGAACAACTCTAAAGCTACAACAATATCACAAAGAGAAAAAAAGTCCACATTCAATAGAAACGGAGCTGATCACGGGTGAATACAGGTGGCTTCCAAATGAGATACTCTGCGTGTATGCGTGGTCTGCGTCTGCTGCGAGCCTTCTCGTGCTTTTCCAGCACGGCGTCTGAAAGACATATTATGTGTTGGCCTTTGTAATGTTTGAACAACTGCAACGTCGTGCATCTAGATCAGTGGCGTCAAATTGAAGCTTCCGAGGAGCAAACCAATAATGCTCACGTATTCATAATATCCGCATGTGTGATGGATGTCTTCTGGGCAATATCATCGATGCTAAGTTCCTCGGTCGTATTCAGGAGCAACTCGACGATGACCTCCGCCCAATATGCCCTGTACCCGAGTAGGCCCAGATCACTCAGAGGTTTCTCAGGACTCCCGAGCTTGCCCTCTTTCTTGCTCAGTTCGTAAGAAAATTCAATGAGTAATTTGCCATATCCGTGACGTTGATGTTGCGGAAGCGTCAGAATGCATGCGACGTTATAGTTCTCTGCAGATTCCTTCTCTTTGGAGAAATAGCCGATGATATGACACCCAGTGGGATCCCGTAGGGTCTGCAAGGGTCGGCGATGAGGTGGTAGAGGGGAATAGACCTACTACAGTAACTTACCATGACATAATACATGAAAGGCGTCACGTCGTAGTACAAGGTTTTACTGGAAATTGGTTAGCTGGAGGGCATTTGCCGCGGAAATTTACATACTGATCGAGAAAACACTTTGATATCAAGCTGAGGTTTCGGCACCATGTTAATTGGCGTTTGCCGTCGAGTTCAAAAAAGGAGATGTCTTCATGACGGTAGATCTCGTTTCCAGGCGGATGCTGCAACGTACACCTGCGGCGGTGGCGGGAAAGCATCATCGGCGATGGGAAATACGATAGGCAGAACTCGCAGATGTAGAGGACCGGTAGGTGTGCGTACTCCTTAGGGTACGGACTGAAGTACCATGCATCCACCTCATGTTTGCCGATTTGCAGACGATTGAGGTTCTTCACTCTCGCAATTTCTGAGATGGACTGTGTCATGGAACCGGACGTGCGGAGCTTCTCGATCTCCTGCTCTTTACTGAAGGCAGAGACAGGTTGGGGAGGTTCTGGAGGTGCCCCATTGACGTTGAGCTCAAAGGTGTCGCTCTCCGCTTCACCTTCGGCATCGACATCCATCTCGCCCTCGGCATCGGCGTCTTCGTCTTCAGGCTCCTCTTCCTCCTCTTCCTCTTGCCCTTCATGGAGGGTCTTGCGTTTGAGTGATGGTGCGGGAGACGGTGATGTATATCCGGCACGCCCAGACCCCGGTACGGAGGTCAGAGTGGGGGTTGGAGAGGCAGCAGCAGCAGCGTTAGCAGTAGCCTTCTTTAGGAGCGATTGTGAGCGGGGGACCTTGCCCGGCACCTTCTGTGCACCTGGGCCACTCTTCTTGCCTGGAGGCGGTTTAGGACGAGGCCACTCCAAGTCACGAGAAAGGACAAGTCGTGAGCCAGCGACCCACTCGTCCAGTCGTTTGTTGAACTGATCCCAGTGTACGAAGTACTCCCATTTGTCCTCAGGTTTTCCTTCTAGTTCTTCTTCCTTCACACTTCCTCGTGTGGAACGCCGAGCAGCAGCAACAGCATATTGATTCACGGGCTTGTCACGAATAGATAGAATTTCTGCAAGACGTTCTTCGTCACCACCATCTGGTGTTGGTCTGCGAATGTAAATCTTACACCCAACCGAGACTGTCTGTAAAGTGATGAGTCAGCAATCCTGGCTTGCGTGGCCCTCTGTGTGAAAATTGTGGAAATCGACGGAACTGACTTGGATTGAGTATGTCCCTCCTGGCGTTATTGGAGCTGGCTCTTGGGAGCCTTCATGGCTGGCATGAGCTGAGACCATGTCGTTTGAAGAAAACTTGTGAGTGGACTTGAAGAAACTTTGGTTTTTTTCAACTTTGGCCCAAGTCACAAAGCGGGAGACTAGCTGAGTCAGCAACACTAAATGGTAAGCCTACCAACGCCCGAAGCTGGCAGGGTTCATAAGGATCATATCACCAACTGCTTTTACGGATCGTTCCTTCAATACGACAGAATATTATGCATATACTGAGACATATGGGTTGATGTTATTCACAGGTCCAACTGGAACTGGTATTAACAAGCAAATCACATCCGAGCTAGTCAGCCAGATACAAGGACCCTCTGCCTGCCGAGCCCCCTGTACAAAACTTAAAACTCAAAACATGACACGCACAGAGATGTTACCGATCTCGACGCGGTCCTGGTGCCACGAAAGCCTGATAGCGTCTGGACAATGATCGGGCATTGTTTGGACCCATGATAATCAATGAATCAACACACCGATACGGTTCATGCCACTCCGTATAATTAAACTTACCGTAGATCGTGATAACAAGTGCGCGAAGTTATTCGCAGCTATATTCATCGGACACCGTGAAAGGTGCATAACCAAGAATACATACCGATTTCAGACAATTCGGGTCAAACAATCTGTGCATCAAAGTGTCAATTCAGCGTGCCTAACAATGAGACGGTCCCAACTCATCGTATACTTGTGCGTAGTATGTGGTGCTCATTGGAGAAGGTGATGTCCTGATGGGCCTTGAAGCTTGAAGATTGATGGCACTTCAAGTTATGCAAGCTCGAAGGCGGTTCCTGTGCCAAATGTCACATTAAGGACTCGGAGGGTGTCATGATGAACAACTGGCACCATTCACATTCAGGCCCAGGCTTCAAGTCACGCACGAGTACCTTGTCCACGGGCAGCTAACGAATTATGATGACCAACCGCCGCGTCTCACGATGCACGATGTCCTTTGACTCCAGATTTGCCTACCTTGGGCAGGGAAAGAACGGAGCCCCCAAGCCATGTTCGCATGTGGGTGTTCGTTTTGGATGAGCACGACTCATTCACCCTCTTAGAGATATGGGACTGATGCACAGCCATGCTCGCGAGGTCTCCGTCGCATCACAATCCCTGTTTAATGTTACATTATCATCAGTTAGCTTTGGTGGGGTGCTAATCGTCAAGTCGCGGTCCAAAACATGAGCCCCCATTTCGATTTGTAACCCGACACTGCTGGCCGTCTCGTTGTCCTCTTTGAATTGGTATCACCTACTTGAGGTGAATCGCAGACACTTCCGACTCAGTTGAAGGCCAGTAGAAGAAAGAAAGAATTCGCCACCAAGTTTTATAAACAAAGTTGCGGGCACCCTGAAGAGCTCAGAACCGGAATGCATAGTCTCAGGGCTTGGGTACACTCCACTCCACTCCGGAGTTGTCTGTGGTATCATGTACGGGTTCGCCAGGGCTCAAATTGTCTGATTCCAATTCGAAAGGAGCCATCCATGGCGTACACCAGCCCATCAGCTGCAGGCCTGGAATCGGACGTATCAAATAGTCGACTACCGCTCGAGGCCTCTCTCTCCAACGATGCGTGCCCCGGTTTGATCCCCTAACTTACCTATACATATTATCCTATCAGTTCTGATTCCTTTCCCACTTGAATGCTCAGATAAAGCCACTTGTTCTTTGATCTTAACCTAAACGATTCACGCCATGTCTCACGTCGGTGTATCCAGTAAATGGTGATCGTTCCACAAACCATCGATCCCTTACGACCAGCCGCTGTGCTCACCTCATGTTATTCGATTCGCACGACTGACAAGATAAAGGGGTTTTGAGCGTTAGCCTATCAATGGGGGAGCTACCAACACGAACGTGGTGTGTTCCCGTATTCGATGTCGTTAAATATAGGCCCGATGCCGATCTTGGGTGGGTGGAATAAATTATGATAATGGGAGTCGCTGAGTTGCAGATGGCGTTTGGATCAAACCGCGATGCATGAGACACTCGCGTACCCGTTGAAGCCGGTGTACCGACGGCAAGTTGTCGGACGCCGCTTGCTTGTCAGTGTCTTAGCACCTGCGAGCAATTCACATGTAGGCCCCAATCAAAGGAACCGAGCGCCGCCGACATGCAGCCTGGTGAGGAAGTGAGACATGTCATAGATGGCACCGCGCTCGCTATCGCCGTTCGCGGACTCAGGCTACGTCTTCTCCGGTCTCCCTATCGGAACACCCACGATGAATTGCGCAATCATGAAAAGCGATGAGCCCAAGTGGATACGAAGATATTGTTCTTGAAGTCGCCAGCGGAGAATGATTTTGTCTCATGTTGCGAAGCCACGAGAAGAGCGTGAACAATATGACCCCCCAAGTTCAGACAAGTCCCTTTCGATCACAGGGCTACAGCCAGGAACCGCGAGGGCAGAACGCAGGTGTGTTGTTACGTCCAGGTACGTCGATGTTATTGTTCGATGGAAGGAATTCCCGGCATATTGAACATAACAAAATTGCGAGTACCAGATGAGCGGTCGTCGACCATCTTCTGATCATCATTTAGTCACAGGTGCCTCGAATGATTGCGCGCACGGGATGCACTCAGTGATGTTAGAAACCTTCCACGGCACCGATCGACGATTCATTTTGATCCTCCCACCCACACTAACTCCCAAACCACTCCGAGAGGTTGCCCTTCTGCCCCTGTCGACTTGGATGTGGACCCTATGGCTAGCCCAAGGTCACTGACCCTCGCAGCCTCAGTGCGAAGAATGCTGGAGCGAAAACAGCTCGTCTTCGTCGTCGCTATCTTGTTCGAGTCAGTTAACGGACACATCATCAAAGCCAACCTCCCAGTGCTTATCTGCACACCCTCGCAGTTTTGAGGACTGCCGGGACCGCACTCCAAAGCCCTGCCACAGGCTAAGGACGAGCCCTTTCCCTCAGGCGGGAGCACCTGCAACCTGCTTGATCCAGGCAGGAAAGGATTTGGCCTGGCACCCAAACGCTTAGTAGTACGCGAAAGGATAACAGCTGGTAACATAGCACTGGAGGGCTAGACAAGCCTTGAAAGCCTGAATATCGACCTCATCGATGTGCAACTCGAAAGCCTACCACAGACTCAGGCAATGACGTATCTAGATTTTACAGTCACAAAGCGCATTTAGTTAAATAGGGAGTAGACTGGAGGTAAAGTGAATCAGGTCGTACTAGGATAGTAGATGGTATGCAGCGGTGAGAACTGATGGGGTAAGTAGAATGGTAGATTGTCTGTGGAGTGAGTACAAAGCACGTTGGCTCGTCCATTATGTTCGTTGAAACAAACTAGTGATGCAGAAACGCATCACCACAACGTCAATGCACCGCCAAACAACACAGCGCAGACCACTACGACACCCCCCCAGGTCCCTGCACCGAATTGACTTCGCTCTCCAAGGATCAAGCTACTGACGCCGTTCGCATCCGGGCCAAGTGTAGCGGCGAATAGCTTGAGAGGATCAGGAGCTCCAGACACCGTTACTGTCGGAGCCGAGGCATCCGGGCTTGGATTAGAGTACGAGGAATTGGTCACGGAAAACCGTGAAGAGACGGAATAAGTGATGCCGTGGGTTGAATTGAGGCAGAGGAGGAAATAGTCGTCACCGGCTGGAACGTCTTGAAGAAGAACGTTGAGTGTCTTGAAGGTCGAAGGAACTGGTAGGTACGGTTTAATTCTATAGTGGCATCTCTAGGGATTGATCGGTCTTACCGTCCTTGACCACCAGGTATAAACCATCCGCGTGGAGCCTCGTAAGCTCGATATCGAATGTATCTATCCCATCAAGAAGACCCTTGGTCCACGAGACTGGGTAAGGCGAGTCCGTAGCCCACGAAGATGAGGCACCCGGCTGGTTGACGATGAAGTCTAATTCGTGGATGGTTCAGCACGCAGAGTCAGAAAACAATCGAAAAAATTACATTGTGCATGAACTGATGCCAGTAGTGAGAACAAGAGTGTTGAGGCGAACATCAAGTTGTTTCTATACCGACGATGCCATTTATGACCCGAAAAGTCTGAAAGCGACATGGAGTGACCCTACGGTCTGATAATGTAACAACTAGCCGAAAGTGAAGAAATTGGTGAAATGGACGACTGAGTGGGGACGACGTGGGCGCTGCAACGACTCGGATGCCCGAGAACGGTGTGGTCACTAGTACTTGACTGAGCGCCCACTGCCACTGGGTGATCAGCGTGGACAGCCCGTGCCTGCCACCAAGCGGGCATCTTTACATAAATAAGTGTACTAATCATGCTGCATGCCTTGCTACCTCATGATCAGGCTCAAGTTGCTCAAGGGCCAAAATTGCATACACTATCAGCGACTCGTGACAGCGAGATACCATCCAACTCTGTGAGACTGCACTATCCACGCTGACCTGTTCGCTGTAAAGGCGGGGACGAATTTCTAGGTGCCGTGCCTCGACTGAAATTTCAAAATGCAATGCAGACTACTTCATCTCCTCCTGTTCAGGGCCACACACAAAAATCCGTTGGTACGAACACCCCACTGCACCTGAAAATTCTCAGAATCCTCCAGGGATGGAATTTAGGATTCCAGAGCCTCGGATGGGGTTGGCAAATACTTTTCCTAGTGGGTGCCACCAAACACAGTGCGGGTGGCAATTAGCAACTATGCGGAAACCCATCACCAAAAGTACATCAAAAAAGGTGATTGTGACGAAGCGAACCATGACTCTTACTATAAAAAAAGGTCAAGTATGGCTGCACCCAAGAGGACTTCGAACTTCGAAGCTCTAAACCCACTCTGCCGCCACGCTGTACGCCTCAAATGACCCTTTATTCTTTTTACAGTCCAAATGCGATTCCACGGAATGTCCCCTACGTCGAGTTATCATTACATTTACGACTCTCGTAAGTGAGATGGAACACTCTATTCTGAGCCCACGGAAAGCAGATCCACATTTCGTACCAATGGGGAGGCAACGCCATGTAGCAGTTGTCTTGGACAATCTGCTCACATTCTAGAAGAAAGACTGCCGCTCAATCTTGAGCCCGCAGTGAACGCGTTCAGATAGGTAGTCAGAGATATCAGTGTTGCAGACATGGCTCTGCTTGCGTGACTCCCTCAAAAACCTGAATGAGGAAGGTGGGATAAGTCGCGGCCGCATCAAATTCTATGAGAGTCATTGACAACCCCAAGGTAAGTGTTCGGATATTCGACTTCGGCGACGCAACCAATCTATATTCGGTTCTATTCACCCGGGGTGGTACGACATTCCGGTGTTACGGTCCAAAGCAAGGCGCCAATAGGCAACCCCTGCAAACGCGAGGGGATCGGGCTGCCGGATGATGGGGACATTAATGAGTGCCGTGTCTTTATAGTCCGAAGAGACAAAGGCACGCAGCGCAGAGATGGGCGGGGCAACGACTTCCAATTCTCCATCGCTTCAATTAGTTCGTCAGCTCTCTCCCGTCCAAGTAGAAATGAAATGGAAAGGCTGAGCGCATTAAATCAAGGCAGAGTGCTGACACTGGCTCACTATCGTTCAAGTTGACGAGGCCGTGGTGCACATTCCAGTGAGGGAAAAATGTAAACTTGGGTCACCTTCCAAGGGAAATGGCTTCAGAACTATCAGCCATGTTCTGTATTTCTGTATGGGCTGGCACTATCTGCAGCGGTCATTTAGTGACCTAAGATCCGTGAGAATACACACGAAGGATCGTTGAGAATATTACCTTTGGCGCCGAAGACAGCCATCGTAGATCATGGGAAGATATAGGTCATTCCAGAGCCTTACTTCCAGACCATGAGGGTCGAACGACCCGATGATGAAAAGGAGGACCAGTCTGGAAGGCATATCTTGTAGATGAGTCCAATCAGACTAGAAATTCATCGTCAGTGGGTGCTGGACTTGGGGTGTAACATGTGACATGTCAAGGCGCGACAAGGGCACAAGTTAGTCCTCTGTAGTAAGGACTTTCGCCTCGAGGGCATCATGCCACTGAAACTACTTACTGGGGTGACAATAACAATACTGATGAGTGGATTTGTGTTACGCGACTCGGGCTCCGTCTGACTTACAAACCGTCTTTCCTAACCCACGTAGGTTGGCTCAATCATCAAACGTTGCGAGTACGACGGAAAAACTTGTTACGGTATGCCATTCGCGCACTACATTTCGCCGATTCCGGAACCCCCGCAATGTGGCACTGAGGCCGGTAAGCGTGGCCCTGGCAAGTCATACTTCCGTGCAAGCTGTCTAGAGGCTGTCAGTTTACCGAGTCAAACAAAAGGCACGTATAATACCATTATGTATCGATTCTACTTGGATCGTGTCGAGCTCTTGTGTTCCTGGTAATTGAGCTCCATCAACTTGTGGGGAGCGCTGGCGGCAAAATCATTCGTCGTATTCATGCCTGACCTGCTCTCCCGGGCCAATTGTCATGGTACAGGGACATCGTGTAAACCTGAAGAAGGCTCGGCTTAATTAATGGGGTATTATACAGACACATGCTGGCGTCGCAACATGCACTCACCATCGACACCCACATTGGCTGGCTACTGTCAAGGAACAGCCCATTACATGTCACATCAACTTTTGGGTCGCAAGTTTTCCTCCTGTACTTGCAGCAACTCGAAGCATTGGCAGTAGTATGACAGGCTCGATGTTGAGTCGGACTCACTAAGAACTGTGCCGTGAGAAGATGTGACTGTCTCGTATCGCCACCAACCTAAGCGAAGGTACTATGATTATGAACTACACGCATAACTTGAACTGCAATTATCTGGCACGCTTTTGTGTCGTCGATCTCAAGGTCTCGAACGATCTGAAATGATAGTTATTTTCTCTGTGGCGTTGACGGCGTTGACGTGTTAGGCACTTGAATCAAGGTGCCGTAGTTATCCCTCAACAATCAAGATTGACATAGCGAAAGACAGGCAGATTGCAACACGACATAGGAGGCAGCGAACAGGTACGTGAGTTTGGTCTGTTGGCTGCTTTGAGAAACGGGGATTTCTAAGTTGCGACATGTCCCCATGTCATATGTTGTGATTCTGCCCTTGAGGATGCAAATCGCTGTCACTGACGGCTTTTGGGTAGTGAACTTGATCAATTTTGTTTTCTGTGCAGGCCAGTGTGGTCCCGAAATTCACGTCCGACAATGATCGATCCTATCCGTTGCTGCTGACGGCCAGGTGGGGAGCTGTGCCTATCCAGTAAGCGTGACGTTGGGCGCCGTTTACTCCTCCATGCGTTACTGGAGTGCCCAATTGTGCAATGTTGATTCACTGCTTGCATCTTGCAGCCGTCCGGCTACCCCTGCCTTTCATCGTGTGTGGCTGCGAGATCCTGTGGGGGCGAGGAACATCACATTGCACTAGGAGTCAGTCCCGCCGTGTCGATTCATTGGGAATCGAGAATAGTGCCTGCGATCCACCAACCGACAAACCACCCCTGGCATCAGAATTCACAATCGAAAATATTGATATTGGCGTCCCTGGGCTGGACACGGCACCGGTCGGTTGTTCATTTCACCGACCTTTGGAAACACAAGTTAGCAACAACACATCGGAGACATATAAAATGGCCTCCCAGCTCCTCCAACTCCCCAACTCGAAGCCAATCGAAACTCCATCTCGATTTCAACCGTCCTCGATCTTCTACCAATTCAAACGATGTCCGCAGTATTCAGTAGAACCTTGACGTTCAAGACGTGAGATTCCCCTTGCTCTCAATCCACGTGCCGTTCACCCATCGTCCCACAGCAATGACCTTGGTGTGGACGCGACGCTAATGCTCACTTTCGACAAGAGCATTACAGGCCTCTACCATGACAAATTTCCAGTATGTTGGAAGTAAGCACCGTTGCTTTCTTCCGTGAACCCGCATTGACCACATATTCCAGAGTTACCAATTTCGGCGCAGCGGGTATGCATTGAACGAATTTTCGCAACGCGTTTCCTGCTTACCCATGTTGTCTCTTTCTCCTGGGTAATTTAAGGTCCCTACACCATGCGGGCGACGTACCAAAGCCAGTAAGTGCTCCTCATACTACAAAGGTAGCCTAGGCTGACGGTCAACCTCTAGACTCGCTTTCGTGAAACCTCAGGTAGACCATGCATCGGACACGATCGTCGATGCCTCCACCTACAAGCTTGTCAACGTGAGCAATTATAACTAAACACAAGAGAACTTGCGGGAATTCTGGGCGTGATACTTACAGGTCGACGATAAAACCACCCTGACAAAAGATAATAACGGGGTTTATCATTTCTCCGTAAGTATTGCTCCCTCTTCGTATCTGTCTACGACGGATTATGAATAATAATATCTACAGAATGTCGTGCCCGGAGAGGCCGGCTACCTGCAGGCGGTGAACAACTGCCCCTTGGTTGAGGACATTGCAATTGGTGGGTTGCGGAGGCATTTAGGACAATATCCGCATACTCAGTATATCTTCCGATGACAGGCTTCACCAAACCTAATTCTGACCAGGAGCCCACCTCCGTGCTCTACTTCAAATCCGTTGGGTGCGTCATCCATTTCTCATTTAGTTGTGAAGTCGGGCCAGGAACTTACTCGAAAACCAAAGAAATGGTGCATTCGTCAAAGCGCAGTTCACCCCTGTTTTGCATGCGTACATCACTGAACAGTACCAAGAGACCCAGATCATCAGAGGCGAGGTCGATGTTTCGTCGATCTGGGAGGAAGATCTCGCTGGGCTTGAGCCAAGCACTACTTGGGTCCTTACCCACGACAAGGCGACTGGAAAGTACAAGATCAGCCCGGCCTAAGTCGGAAGAAAGATGATTGAAAGTTGGTTATTTGGGGTCGTTGTGATATGTACGTTCTTGCTTGTCGTGGAGTTACTTGTTCTGTCTGTGTGTACTTGGATTCTTCATGGAATGAAGTTTTGGGCATGGGCACTGCGAAGTTGTGGGTTCCTTCGGTCGATTTGAATTGTTCAATTTTTCTGTGTCGATGGGGTGTCGTACTTGCTGTGAGGATAATGCACAAGCCACCCGAAGCCCTCAACGTCCAACATTGATAAGGTGATAGTGCAGGCTCCAAGTGAGAGATGGACTCTAGCGTAGCACTAATTACAATCTCGTTGGTGACAAGCGCCTCTAATTCCATGAAATATCCGAGATCATTCAGGTTTCTAACCATTTTTTCATGGGAAGGTATGGAAGGCGATGGTGCGCACGTCTTGGTATGCTGTCCAAGTCGGTCGTGGTCTGCATTAACGTTCACGCATTCAGCCTTCGCTCCCAATTGGAGGGACACATACAGGGCAGGGCGGTGGGACATGAATGACACGGATGAATGACGAACTTTCCGGATCCATGACCTGGATTCTAGAGGGTTAGAGTGGAGAATGCCCTCTAGTACTTGCCTAGTAAGAGTACACCAAACAGAACCCTCATTTACACCTTGAAAAGAATGAAGCTTGAAGCTTGAAGCTTGAAGGCCCATTCAAGATGTGCAGAATACACAAACGATGTACGTACCAAGCGAAACACCTTCAGAACTACTCGCTTTGTTCTACTCGACAGACCTCAAAATGCAAGACCCTACTTTGACCAGAGTGGTTTTTCGTACGACCTGCGTGACACAATACCAGTCCTCTGTACTCGGCCCAAGACAGGAGAAGGAAGTATGCTGCACATGTTAAGCTCGGCCAAAAGTTTAGCACCCTGGATTCTGTCGTTGACCATCTGAGGTGTGATACAACACCATAATTACCGACGGTTCTGCAAGATCTGTTACAAAGTGGCAGTTGCCTGCAAATGCAATTTAACAAACAACATAATATGCTGGCACAGGCAGTGTGAAAATTCAAGTTGTCTTCATGTAATCCTTTGCTCCTTTGACCAAATTCTTATGTACGAGTTCGCCGCTTCATGCAACAGTTTAGGTAGGGTCAGGTCATAGGGACGAGCTAAATACGAGAATTCTCTTAGGTTTTGGGGTGCAAGGAGCACCGTATTAGAACGATCACAATCAATGAAGACCCCTGGACTCTGGGAGGTAAGATCATGATAGTGATTATATGGTCCCGACTCAATGACTCTCATGAACAATGGCGCAGTCCATTTGATGAGGACTTTACCAACGTTTAGTTGTCTCTCCCGAGCGATCATGGCCATACAACGGCCCACGACTGATTCGCCCGCCAGCATCAAAAATTCGCCAGCAAGATAAGCCATATTCGCCCCATAACGTCTACACCGCAGGCCTCATCTACAAAACTAGCCGACCTGAAAGGCTTCGGAGTGATCTCCGTTTGGTTAGCTTGCGGGAATTCAGAAATTGCGATACCTATTCTCGAATCTCCACCGATCCGACCTTGCAGAGCCGTCACCAAGTCTTTGGTAATTATGGCGTTGAGTAGATGCTCCCACTGTCATCATGGTGAAGAAGCTCTCCGGCTAGTTCATGGCCGTCTTGATCCTTTTGCCTAAATGGACCAAGAGCCTTGCAGGCTCTTCTGCAACTCTACCACCTCATTTTTGCTTTACTTGAACACGAACCAAATATTCCTTCCATTCACCTAGAAGTAAGGCTGTCGACCAACCGCCCCCAACATCACATACTGCACTGTTCTGTTTCGATAGTCGGGGGTCTGTGTGTTTTTCGCAATCTCAACTGTCTCATTTCAACGAATTCTCACTCCAGGGGATTCTCGAAACGCTCGATTTCCGATAAAAAGTTTCTGTACGTGGGCCATGAGGGGACAATGACGCAAGTACGCCATGGTGCACACAGTACTGGAGTCTTTGACTGTATTTTATCATTAATGCGCGTTTGCTGAGGGTCGGTGAATGTCTGTCCATGGCCCATCCATCTCGCCGTACATCTCCTGTAAGACACAGTCGATTGCGTGAGGGTCCATCCAATGAAGGATCTGCGGGATCATCGAAGATTTGATCTCAAAACTTGTTCAATTTTCCGCTCGGGCTGCCTCTCGGACATGTATAGAAACGATCCCATCGCGATACAGGGTAAAGTCTTGCTCAAACGAGTCCAAGACCTCGATGAAAACGATCGGCAATGAGAGCCGATCGGATTGAAGACCTGAGAAACTTGACTATTCGCTCGTTCTGAGAAGGCCGTTTGCTTGGAGATATCGTCGAAGCGCTACTGCCTCACAGCACAGCGTTTGTCGCCTGGGAGCTTGGCTGTAAAGCGATCAAAGTGACGTTGGGATCCGTGGCGTCATTTGGACAGCTAGCAGGCGTTCGAGGTCGAGTGATGTAAAATAAGCAAAAGAGACTGACTAACGAAAACCGGACAAGACAGACAGGATGAGGAAGACTTGTCGAAGACCTATCCAGTAGCACTTGTCCTACTTTCACGTGACTCTGACTACTCAAACGATGGCAGCTCGAGTATCACCACTCCAACTACCAACTAAATTTACTGATTGTCTACCGACGGCTTGCCTCATAGTCTTACGGGCTGGTCACCAGCTTAGGATCATCACCTTTGGCGCCGAAGACAGTCATTCTCCATCTAGATCATGGAAAGATGTGAGTTATTCGCAGGGGAGGGAAACGCGTTATTACTCTCAGAGTCCAGACCACGGCGTTGAACGACTGGTATCGAAAAGGAGGTCCAGTGGCGTCTCGACCAATATCAATCGTTTCTGTGGACCTCAAACGAGCGTGAACGGGGGTGTGGATCAGGTCTGGCCCGCAAAGGATCTTTCCTAAGCTCTATAGCCAGTTCAGTCCTAGACGTCGCGAGTATGATAGAAAAATCTATTACGGTATGCCAACCATGGGCATTCTGCTGATTTTGAACCCCGCATGGCAATATTGCGGCTACAACGCGAATGGACGATCTGATGCATTGATACTTAACTTATACCCTTGGTGAGTAGGCTGATGCCGAGTTCTTGTGTCCACAATCGAATTCAATTGACTTGTAGAATGCGCGTGATAGTAAAATCATTGGCTGTCGACCCCGTGAGGTTCATGGTTAACGTTGTCCACTCTCCGCAATTACCATGAGGGCAACGACATCATGGGGGGAAAACCGTCGATTTAAGGAGTCAACGTACGGATTGAAGGCACCATGATGACCCACACCGATAAAGACAAGGCGCCTTGTTACGTAGGAATTGGGAATTGCCCAAAAATCTAAGGAAAGTCGAGTTCCCAACTTACCACCAACATGAAAGATTCGACGCTTCACGTTGACGATGTCTAGACCCTGAACCTGATAATGATCATGAGAATGTGTTTAACCAGTACCGGCCTGCAGGTATGGTCCGCAGCCTATCACCACCGCTCCGAACGATCTAAAATGAAAATGTTCCAAGGTTCTCTTCAACCCCACTTGTGCTACCTTGATCAATCTGCCGTATATTGTCCCATTCCAATTAAGATGGACACAAAGCACAATCGGATTGCAACACGACAGAGGAGGCACCAATACGTACATACTACAATGAGTTTGGTCTGTCGGCCCTTCTGAGAGGTGGGGGGTGCGACATCCCCTGATTCTCATGTGATTTATCAAGGCCTTTTGGATGGTAAAGGGTAAGCGTGGGTCCTTACGCTTCCGTGCAGGCTGTCCTGGACTTCATTAGTTCACAGATGGCATACTGGCCACTTGGGTAGTAAACTCAATTAGGATTCTGTTCTCGTCGGGGTCCCCGAATCCTCGACTCCGACAATCTTCGATCTTTGGTTTTTACCGGCATGGGAAGCTGTCTCCTATTCAATCCGTTCACTCCAATCAATGCTCGATCCCGTTACCAGACTTCACAAAGTTCTTCTTGCCACTCTACACAACGCCATAATTACCAAAAACATTGGTGGCGATTTTGCGAGGACTGATTGGTGGAGAATAGGTATCTGTTACCTAAAAGTGGCATTTTCCCCGCAAGCTAACCAAACGGAGGCCATTTCAGGCCGGCTAGTTTTACAGACGAGTCCCCACGACTCTGCGACTCTATTCAACTATTGTTGGTGGTGTTACTGGTGGTGCGATCTGATCTCGACGCTTCCGATGACGTACTGTTTTCTCCGTTTGTGAATGCGAGATCTTGTGGGGTGCCGGGAAAACCATCGATATCGGAGATGGAAGAACCAAACCATCACTCAGTCTTGGTATGGTCAATTGGGCAATAGAATTTTCACCTACCTTGGCAAACACCAGCCAGCAACAACAAATTGTGGACGTATAAAAAGGGTCTCCCGACTCCTCTGACTCCCCAACTCGGAGCCACTCGAAACTTCATCTCATTCATACCTGCACTCTTTCTTCTACCAACTCAAACGATGTCCGCAGTATTCAGCAGAACCTTGACATTCAAGACGTGAGATTCCCTTTGCTTTCAATCCGGCATGCCGTTCCTCACCTTTTCCATCGCCTCACAGCCATGACCTTGGTGTGGACGCGACGCTCATGCTCACTTTCGATAAGAATATTACAGGCCTCTACCATGACAAATTTCCAATATGTTGGAAGTAAGGACTGTCGATTCCCCCCTGGACCCCGTTAACCGTTTGAAATTTCAGAGTTACTAGTTTCGCTGCAGAGGGTGTGCATTGAACGGTTCTTCGCGATGCATTTCCTGCTTATTCATGTTCTCTCCTCGGTGATTTTAGGTCCTTACACTATGCGGGCGACGTACCAAAGCCAGTAAGTGTTCCTCATACTAAGCAAGCAGCGTAGGCTGACTGCCAACCTCTAGACTCGCTTTCGTGAAACCCCAGGTAGACCATGCATCGGACACGATCATTGATGCCTCCACGTACAAGCTTGTCAATGTGAGCAATTATGATAATTGAACATGAAAGATCCTGCGGGAATGCTGGGCGTGATACTTGCAGGTCGACGATAAAACTACCCTGACCAAAGATGATCACGGGGTCTATCATTTCTCCGTAGGCGTCGCTCCGTCTTCATCCTTCTTTGCTACCGGTCATTGATGATCTTTTCAGAATGTCGTGGCCGGAGAGGCCGGCTACCTGCAGGCGGTGAATGGCTGCCCCTTGGTGGAAGATATGGCAATCGGTAAGTTACGGAGGCAGTTAGGACAATATCCACATACTCATTATATTTTCCGATGACAGGTTTCACCAAGCCTAATTCTGGTGAGGACCCCATCCCCACGCTTTACTTCAAATCCATAGGGTGCGTTATCCATTCCTCGTTTAGTTGGGAAGGCGTGCAAGGAACTTACTTGAAAACAAAAGGAGTGGCGCATTCATCAAAGCGCAGTTCACCCCCGTCTTGCGTGCATACGTCACCGAACAGTACCAAGAGACCCAAATCATCAGAGGTGAAGTGGACGTCTCGTCGATCTGGGAGAAAGATCTCGCTGGGCTTGACTCAAGCACAACTTGGATCCTTACCCATGACAAGGCAACTGGAAAGTACAAGATCAGCTCAGCCTAAGTCGGAAGTCTATCGGCAGCTGCTTCTTTGAGCTCATTGCATTGCGGGATGTGTTGTCGTGGAGTTTCTTGCTCTGTCTGTCTGTACCTGTACTCTGTATCGAATGAAGTTCTGTGTATGCCAAATAGTACGAAACCGCGAGTTCCCTTGGTCACTTTGAATTGTTCAAAATTGTTTCATGTCGTTTGAGTGAAACAGGGACCCCGAACCACTCTGTTCACCAACGTCTGAAATTAGGAAGTTACAGTGTCGCGGGGCTCCAAAATTTTGAAGTCGTTGAGTTTCGTTCGCTGTTTCGAACGACGAACAAAGCCGTCTGTCTGTTGTGGAACACCGGACTCTGTCAAGCATGGCAACTCGACTGTACGCTGGTAACATCCTTTTCACGAGCACCAGGACGCTGTGCTGTCGTCATGTCCCTCTTCGCACCTTCGCCACAACCGCTACCACCGCCCAACATTTCGTGCCCCCTGCATCTCTACAAACCCTTGAGCAAGGTGTCGACACCCTAAAACTCCAGCGACCTCCATCACCTACATTCTACACAACCAGGCCTGACTACTACGACACTGTCTCTGCGCTTCAAGATGCCATTCGCGCCTCCCGGACCGCCCTCAAAGCACATCACCTCCTTCCCCTACCCCCATTTGCCCTTCGTGCGCTACCGGCTCCAGATCCAGCGTGGGCATCCAAGATTGAGATGGGTTCGAACCTTGATGGCCAGCTGAGTGCGAGTATGTACAGACAATTGATGGTATTGCTCAAAGAGCTCGAGGTGTATCATCGTATTGCGAATGTCGCTGGTATCGGGGAGCTCGAGGAGGTTCTTGGGGATCTCATAAGAGGTTTCGAAAGCAGCAAGGGAATAGAGGCACGCAAAAGGAGGCTTTTGAAGCAAGAGATGATGGGCAAAAAAGCAAAGTTAGACGAATATGGGAGGAGTTATACGGTTGGCAGGAGAAAGACGAGCACAGCGAGGGTGTGGACGATCGAGGCTAACCAACTGAAGTCAGCGGGCAATGAGACGGCCGTAGAAACTCTTCTCTCACCACTCTCAGCGGCAGCCCCTCCACCTTCGTCTACCTCGATCCTGATCAATTCTTCTCCTCTCTCAAAGTACTTCCCCCTTCCCGCCGATCGTGAACGCATTCTCCGTCCGCTTAAGCTCTCCGGTCTGCTTGGCGCATATAATGTTTTCGGTCTTGTCCGTGGTGGTGGAACCTCTGGTCAAAGTGGCGCGCTCGCGCTCGCAATAGCCAAAGGGTGCGTTGCGCATGTGCCAGAGGTAGAGCCAATTTTGAAGAAAGGTAGGTTCTCATTACGACTAGCTTCGAGCGTACCGCTGACTTGGCGAAATTGTAGCCAAATTATTGAGGAGAGACCCTCGTATGGTCGAACGGAAAAAGACTGGCCTAGCAAAGTCAAGGAAGGCGGTACGTCTGTCGTCTCTCCATGATTTATCCCATTCCCTCTCTTTCTTCTCATTCATCAAGTATCATTGTATACTCACCCGCGTTCCTTGTCATAGTACACTTGGGTCAAGCGTTAACCCGTCGCAATCTGGCCATTCCTCTTCTGCTCTGTTCAGTCGGATCAATATCAGCAGTATTGTACACACCCATCTGCAAGTGCATTTTGTCTTGTCGTTCTATTGGCATCTTTTACACTCCTTTCTGTCTCCATATGCCAGCTGCTCTGCTCTCCACAGCAGGTATGTCAGCGTGCCAGAGAACCACTCCTGACCCTAAGTTTACACAAGTGTTTCGCACGAATTCGTGTGAAGTCATGTGCGAAGAGAACATGGTGGTATTGAGGGTCAGCCCAAACGAAAATAATTGAAGTGATCGGTATTTATCAGAAGGCAATTGAGAGCTCGATCTCGCTGGCTACCCAGTCAACCAACGAATGGATACGTGTCATGGCCTTGTAAGTAGCTTAGTACCGCACAGCGTGTTGCTAGTAATTTTCCCCATTGGTGATAGACATCGCTCCAAACATAGAAACTGCACTAGGATGAACCCTGCACGCGTTCGGGGGCACTATGATGCCATCATGATCTCTACCACAATCTTTCAACTTCAAGTGATCTCCCTTACTCCCTCTTTCACTCGATAGTGCATTGTAGATCGTGAACGATGGCTAAATACACACGAACGTTGAAGATTAGCAGGTGAGTACCCTCTTCCTCTCGATCCTCATTTGCTCAATCTCCCCTCGCAGCAAGGATCTTGGTCAAGAGCCCACGCTAGTGCTCACATTCGATAAATTCGATAAGGAGACAAAAGGCCTCTATGACACAGTGCTCCCATTGGTTTGGAAGTAAGTTGTTGTCGTCCCATGGTTTAGGTCGACTTTCCAAAAAATTAGAGCCACTGAGTTTGGTGCGCACGGTGTGCATCATCAAGTCTTTGTGCCGAACGTCCCACTTACTGGGATTTCTTTTTGACGTCCCAAGGCTGGTACAACATCGAGGAAACATACACCAGCCAGTAAGTCCTTGTACAAAATGATGCAAATGATACTAACTCCTCACCCCCTAGACTCGCTTTCATTAGACCCGAGGTCGAGAACCACAGAATCATGGGCGCCAGCACCCTTGTTCCTATCGACGTGAGTCACTACGATTGAAAGCGCGAAGAATCATGCCATGCTAGACATCCAACAGATGAACCAGGAAACCGTCTTGAGCAAGAATAACGAACATTATGAATTCACTGTAATGATCGCTTTCCTCCGCCTGTGCTTTCCACGAATCACCATGTTCTTTCAGACACCGACCGCGATAAAGGGAGCTCAAGATAGTCTGCCAAGGGTGGTGAACGAGAGTGGTCTGGCTGAGAACATAGCAATTGGTAGGTGACAGGGATGCTCGTGATTATATTCATCCAAGGAAACATGTATTGTCGGATGGTAGGTTTCATGTCACCTGACGACCCTGACGACGCCATCCCGGTACTCTTACACAAAAAGGTTGGGTGCGTCATCGATCTTGTGTATTTGAGCCGCAGAGAACTCAAACGGCCCACCTCAAGGGCTGGGTTACGTATCAATGCTCAGTTCAACCCCGTCCTGCGTGTATACATCACATCAGAACATCATCATGAGAGGGAGATTTTGAAAGAACAGATTGGAAAACCTATATGGGAGCAAGATCTCAGCGGGCTTGACGAAAAAACTACCTGGCACCTTAAATATGACAATGGAGTGTACACCATCACTGAGGCTGACTAGTCGTTGTCTTGGTTTGTGTTACTAATAGTATATATACAAGGTCGAAAAGCTAGCGACTGCGCCCACCCCGTCGTCCCATGGGAGGCTCAGTTCGTCCTGGTACTCTGCACCGAATGAGGTTGGTTAAGCAGAGAGAATTGAACAATGCATTGATAGGATGGTAGAAGCAAGTGAAGGCGGAGCGCACAGGACATTTCGAGAGCGTTCCGACCTTGTTTGGACAGTCTCAGGCTGTTCCCTCCATCATCTTAGGTATGTTCCTCTTCGTTGTCAGTTAGTGATTCCCCTATCACGGCTGAATCAAGCCGCCGCTCGCGAGATCGGGAATGAAATCTCTACCCCACGCCCGTTCTGATGGGCTACTTGGCCCAAGTTACTTATGAATGACCTGTGATCATTCCGAACAAGTGAATGACACTGAGTAACGTCAAGGTACAAGTTATTGACAACTAGCCCTTGCGGCGTAGGCGGAATTCCGAACTTCCGACAAGGCACCCTTCAAGTTCTCGGCTCGCCAGAGGCAATCCCTTGGCCCAAGAATGACCAAATTTCTGTCGTTCAAGAGCCCTGATCGATCCTCTTTCACTCAGCGCTCAGCAAGGCGGGTGAGGCGCTGACTCGGATTTCTCTTACTTCAATCTTCACTCCTCTTTCGCTCGACACCACTCTGTAAAGTCGTGACGATGGCTAAATACACACGAACGCTGAAGATTAGCAGGCAAGTATCCCCTTGTTCTCGATCCTCATCTGTTCATCGTCCCCTCACAGCAAGGATCTTGGTCAAGCGGCAACGCTGGTGCTCACGTTCGATAAATTCGATGACACGATAAAAGGACTCTATGATACAGCATTCCCGCTGGTTTGGAAGTAAGCATTGTTCTCGCCCCAATGGTTCACGTCGACTTCCCAAACTTTTAGAGCCACCGAGTTCGGTGCACAGGGTATGCATCAACAATCCTTTGTTCCAATTTTTCAACTTAGTGATCTGTGTCTGGCATGTCAAGGTTGGTACAACATCGAGGAAACATACAGCAACCAGTGAGTCCTCGTACGAAAGCATACGAATCATATGGACTCGAAATCAACCCCTAGACTCGCTTTCATCAAACCTGGGGTTGAGGACGGCAAATTCACTTATGCCACCACTTTTGTTCCTATTAACGTGAGCGACTCGTTCGAACACGCGAAAAAAACGCACAGATGTTAGCCATCGCACAGATGAACCAGAAAACTACCTTCTGCAAGAAGGGCGGACACTACGAATTCACTGTAATACATCCATTCTCATCTGTGCGTTCCACGAATAACCGATGCTTTTTCAGAAACCGGCCGCGATAGAGGGAGCGCATGATGTTCCTCCGAAGGTAGTGAACGAGAGTGGTTCAGCTGAGAGCATAGCACTAGGTAGGTGACAGGGGTGCATGTGATTATGCTCGTCTAAACATGGTATCGCCGGATGGTAGGTTTCATGTCAGCTGAGAAGCCTGACGATTCCATCCCTGTGCTCTTACGCAAAAATGTTGGGTATGTCATTCATCTCATGTATCTGAGGTGTAGAGCAGAGAACTCAAATTCAGACTCAAGTCATGGGTCATCGTTCAGTGCTCAGTTCACCCCTGTGCTGCGTGTATACATTGCGTCAGAATATCGACAGGGGCAGACTTTGAAAACACCAATTGGAACACCTATCTGGGAGAAAGATCTCAGCGGGCTCGAGGAAGAGACGACCTGGAACCTTAAATATACCGAGGAATCCGGAGTATACACCATCATACAGGCCGACTAGTCTGGCAAGCTACTTGATAAATTTTATCTGTTGTCCCTTTGTGCACATTGCCGCCTACATATACCTATCAAGCACGGGGTGCTAACAACGTCATGCCGTGTGGTGCTCTCGTACTGTATACTCTGTACTGAATAGATCATCTGAAATTTGGGCATGAGCAGGGAAGCGACCGCGTCACACAGCTTGAATGTTTGCAAAGATGGTTACTCAAGGGGACAGAGAGAGTAGAAGCCTGGAAATAGAACAAAGCTTGACGGCACGTATGATCCAACTCGGACTTCTAACGCGAAGATTGTGCTTGTTTATTGGGACCTTCGGATTCTAACAACGCCAAACAAACATTTCCACTCGGAATAGGACCGTCGTTTCAACGTTCTCGTCAACTGTGGGTACTTGATTATGGCAAACTTGCTGAGGCTGCTGAGCACCATCTTCAAGGCGAGCTACCCAGTTCGCGTCGCAGTGTTGACCTTGAACAAGCTCAGGAAGTGAATCGTAACCCGTCCGTCCTACACTATATATGTCCCTACAATTGGTAGCGGAGACGCTGGAAATTGTGAACGGTATTGCACCAAGATAATGGAACTTCAACAGCACTGGGACGAAGACGTGTGCATCATCCTCCTCCATGGCTCGCCCGGCTTACGTTCCACAAAAAAGTGGTTAGAAGCCTAAATGACCTCGGGTAATTCATTGGGATTATCAGAATACCATCCCTTACAACGCAGTTGGCAGCACAAACATGAACCACGAGCGGTCACACAGAGTCACGGATGCCGAATTCTACACCGCTCGGCATATCCACGATGTTTGAACGAGTCCTGTGACAAGGTGATCGTTTGGCCAGGTATTAGAGTAGTCGTCGTAGTGGTAGATCCTGAGATCTGAGAGGTGGATGCCAGCATTTACATTCCCGAAGTCGGGCTGATGGTCTAGATTGGATTGAGGTATGTGCTAAGGCTATAGTAAGTATTAGACTGTTGCTGTAAGAAATGAGGTGTATATCTCGTGATAAAATTGGCCAGTTCGAAGCGAGATGACGATGGTTGCAGAGGAAGAGGCGGATGCAACAGTGGATTGCGAGGTTTGAAAACCACAGGAACTGTGATTAGGGGCGGGATGCTTCGCGCGCGATTCCCCCCCGGTGTTGAAGAGCGCGGAAAAACGCTGATTTTGGGAAATGTCGGCAGCATGAGCTGAATCGGCGAGGTAACCTTTGATTCTTGTCTTGAGCTCTTCGACTGTTCCATCTCGCGAGATACTGAATGCCCCAGGGAGTGTGATGTACTCATCCTTGCGACGAAACATTGACACCGGCGCGTCAAATGTCTTGCTCCTGATTGCTCTTCCTTAGGCGGACCCATGCCCAGCAGGTCAGCAAAATGGCAGGAGCGATTAAAGTCCAGTTGTGGCTTCGCTTCGGCATGGGATTGACCAGCGTGATACTTGTGTTTAACGATCTCTTTCATTTCTTCACGGATTGACTTCTTTCAAGCTCGCAATAATGTTTTTCTATTGTCGTAACATATGTAGTTTGGGATGAATGAAAATTTGTGAGGAAGTAGTAGATTTTTCAAAATTGCTGACTGGTTTGTGCGGCCGACTGCGTTGTAAGGGATAATAAATGCGCTTGTCACCAGACATGATGTTTTGCATGCTACACGTTCATCTCCTTCCCAAATTGACCTAGGCCGGGCTGATCTTGTACCTTCCAGTCGCCTTGTCGTGGGTAAGGACCCAAGTAGTGCTTGGCTCAAGCCCAGCGAGATCTTCCTCCCAGATCGACGAAACATCGACCTCGCCTCTGATGATCTGGGTCTCTTGGTACTGTTCAGTGATGTACGCATGCAATACAGGGGTGAACTGCGCTTTGACGAATGCACCATTTCTTTGGTTTTCGAGTAAGTTCCTGGCCCGACTTCACAACTAAATGAGAAATGGATGACGCACCCAACGGATTTGAAGTA
>MU127432.1:785662-860892 GCA_014904945.1 Gyrodon lividus
GCATCGACGATCGTGTCCGATGCATGGTCTACCTGAGGTTTCACGAAAGCGAGTCTAGAGGTTGACCGTCAGCCTAGGCTACCTTTGTAGTATGAGGAGCACTTACTGGCTTTGGTACGTCGCCCGCATGGTGTAAGGACCTTAAATTACCAAGAAGAAAGAGACAACATGAGTAAGCAGGAAACGCGTTGCGAAAATTCGTTCAATGCATACCCGCTGCGCCGAAATTGGTAACTCTTGAATATCGAATGGTCAATGCGGGTCCACGGAAGAAAGCAACGATGCTTACTTCCAACATACTGGAAATTTGTCATGGTAGAGGCCTGTAATACTCTTGTCGAAAGTGAGCATCAGCGTCGCGTCCACACCAAGGTCATTGCTGTGGGGCGATGGGCGAAAGGGTGAGGAACGGCACGTGGATTGAGAACCAGAAGAGTCTCACGTCTTGAACGTCAAGGTTCTGCTGAACACTGCGGACATCGTTTGAATTGGCAGAAGATAGAGGACGGTTGAGATCGAGATGGAGTTTCGAGTGACTTCGAGTTGGGGAGTTGGAAGAGCTAGGAGGCCATTTTATATGTCTCCGGTGTCTTGTTGCTGACTTGTGTTTCCAAAGATCGGTGAAATGAACAACCGACCAGTGCTATGTCCAGCCCAGGGACGTCGATATTCGATTGTGAATTCTGATGCCAAGGGGTGGATGGTTGGTTGGTGGACCTGCAGGCACTATTCTCAATTCCCGATGGATCGACGCGCCAGGGCTGCCTCCTAAGGCAATGTGATGTCCTTTGCATCTTCCCTCGCCGCCACAAGATCTCGCGCCCATACACGAGGGCACACAGGGGTAACGGACGGCTGGAGGATGCAAGCAGTGAGTTAACATCGCACAATTAGGCGCTCCACTGACGCAGATCGCATGAAGGAGCAAACAGCGCCCAACGTCACGCTTACTATTGGACGGGGCGCAGCTCCTCCACCTTGCCGTCAGTAGAAATGGTTGATGATTGTCGGACGTGAATTTCAAGACCATAATGACTTGCACAATAAAGCATAATTTTGATCAAGTTCACCACCCAAGTGACTCGCATCTTCCAAGGGCAGAATCACAACATATGACATGAAGATATGTCGCAACCTAGAAATCCCCGTTTTTCAAAGGAGCCAACACACCAAACTCGCGTACCTGTTGATTGCCTCCTATGTCGTGTTGCAATCCGCCTGTCTTTCACTATGTCAATTTTGATAGTTGAGGGAGGACTACGGCACCATGATTAAATAACACGTCAACACCAAAGAAAACTATCGTTTTAGATCGTTGAAGACCTGGAAATCGGTAATAACACCAAAGCGTGCTAGATATTGGACTTGCAGTCTTGGTTCCTTGGCTCAAGCCAGTACCGGGTAGCACCGGTCTGAACAAGACAATACTGTATAGGTATATCTTCTCACGACTGTGTACAAGTTCAAACTTCATAAGTAGTGAGTCCGACTCAACATCGAGCCTGTCATACTGATGATGTTGTAAGCACAGTGGGAAACCTTGTGGTCCTATATAATATGTAGGGGGCAGTTCCTAAGTTAATAGCGGGCAGCCGACGTGGGCCTCAGTGACGAGTGCAGGTTGAAACGCCAGCACGCGTCCAGTTGCCAGTGAATCCAATTTTCAATTGAGCCTCCACATGCATGATGCCCCCGTACCATTTGGAGAGTAGGTCAAGATGGACGTTTGAACCTTCACAGCGAATCATAAGTTGGTTGAGTTAAATTACCGATAGGTATGATCGATATATGATCACAACAGTATTATATGTGCCTTGTGTTCAACTCAGTAAGCTGACAGGCTTTAGACAGCTTGCACGGAAGAGTGGCTTGCCAGCGCCACGCTCACTGGCCTCAATGCCACATTACGGGGTTCTGGAATCGGCAAAATGTAACGCATGAATGGCATGTCGTGACTGATTTTTCGTTTACTCGTCTTCGGGAATGTGGAAAGACGTTTTGCAAGTCAGACGCCGCTCGAGTCGCGTAAATCGCTCCATGCGAAAGTTTTCCTAGTACAAGGACTACTAGTACTTGCTGCGCCTCGACATGTGAACAGTGCCACCCCATGTCCTGCACTTCAGCGACGACAAATTTCTAGTTTTGCTGGAATCATCTACAAGACGTGCTTTCCGGAACCATGGTTTTGAGGTGGGTGTTATCGCGCCTGTTCCTTGACATCCCCAGTCATTCTCACATTTCTCGTCTCGCAGGAGTAATATTGGCCGAGGGACGCCCCTGGTCCTCCCTTTTGACACCGGGTCGTCACGGTCCAGGCCCTGTGGTCCGGAAAGTAAGGCATTGGCGAACGAGCCACGTCGTGCCACGATCTAGAATGGTCGTCTTGGGCACCGAAGGTAATATTCTCAAAGATCCCTCGTGTGCAATCTCGTGGGTAATTATTCCGTCATAATACATGACACAAGTCAACTATACAAACCAGTAAGTTGGTGACCAAGGAAGATGCATATCTCTGACACGGAACGCAGTACGTAGCCACAATGGTTAAAACTGGAGACAGATAGACCCACGAACTTACAGACTAGTCCTTACACTAATTTATGACCTGGGCCAGACCCACGAACCTATCCAAGACATCGACCAACAATCTCCGCCTGTTCTTGGTATGGAACACCATCGCATGATCCAGTTCTGGATGATATAGTACCTCCAATTCCCCTCCCCGCCAATACTCCTGCATCTCATCCTCACCTGTCAAGTACCTCCTCACCTGCTCTGAGTCCACAACTTGATCCTGCCCACCGAGCGAAACCGCGACGACCCTGGAGTAAAGGTCTTCCTTCCAAAGGATGTTTTCAAACCAGAAGAAATGTCTCGAGAGGGTGCGTGACACATCAGGATCTCGGCTCGCAAAGTACCATAGAAGCCATTCATTCGCAGTCCTGGGTGATCTATACATAAAATTATATGCCACATTTGGGAGGTGCAGTAAAAAGGGTATCGGATCCACGAAGAGTGTCGCTACGACTCGATGCGCCAAGTCCGGTGAACGAAATATGTGCGCGGTGACGACTGTGCCATAGGAATGAGAGGCGACGACGACACGCCGGAGCAAAAGGGCGTCTAGGATGAGTCGAATGGCTGTAACGGTCGCGGCGCGTGAGAGTGGCGGAGACGTGATGCGCGAGCTGATTGAAAGAAATTCAGGGATGAGGATGCCGGCGTCCGGGTGCTGAGATACAAGATCTGAGAAGAACGCTGTATATGGCCATAATCCAATCTGTAAAAATCACCGTACAGTGCAATGTGAGGGGGCTTGTACTTCCGCAAGAAATTCCATGGACATACGCCAATGCCATGAAGGAAGAGCACTGGTAGCTTGGTATGTGAACGGTGGGGGCGATACCAAAAAGAGAGCCCAGCTTCGTTCGATGCTCGAGAAAGGATCGTCCAAGGACGGGGCGGGAATGAACGGAACCACCTTTTGTCACTGTGATGACGAAATCCAAGCGAATAAAGCCTGAGACAGGTCAGAAAGTCAACGAAGCCTACGGTCTGCAAGGAGCCTCCATCAGGTACGCCATGTGTAAGATGGCTCACATCCTACCAAGTACCACAGAAATGGTCGATGACACATTGGGACCGGGTCCAGCGTGAGTTTCATGCACGGAGTATCCTTGTTGTAACCGGCCTGCAATTCTCGGCCAAGGATATTCTCTACGGTAGTCACGTACTCCACAATCTCGTCTTCCCATGCTTCCAGCCCCATGTTCTCTGGCGATGAAAACAAAGCCCACAGAAGCCATTCTACGACATTGTTCCTCCGAAAGCCTGATCCAAAAAACCATCCAGACGGGTAGTCGGAGCTCCCGATATATCCTGAACATTTCCGGAAAAGAACCTGGCGCTCTTTTCGAGATGCATGAGGGTGGTCTGCTGCCTATCAACAACCACGGAATAAAAGACAGATTCATTGATACCATGGAAACAGTTCATACCTTTTGAAGGTGATAGAGTCTCGGCAAGTATACAAACACAAAGAAAGCCGCCTCGACAAATGCACAAATCAGGAGACAGAACTCTAGGGTCGTCCTTTCACGGTGTAAAGGTGTGACTGCGGCCCAGACAAGATAGAGCAAGCTAGCAGGGGCAACGAGCCGAAGTCCCAAGATTGCGGTTCTGATAAATAGATATTCTGGTTTGCTTTTACCGATCATATCTGGCAGCAGATTCAGAATAGTTGGTAAGGTGAACTTCGTTCATACGCTATTAACATCACGTGATGCATTCGGTCACGCTTTTACAGTATCGCGGCGCCAGCCCAAATTGGGAATATAGCCACACAACGTAGCATAGAGTATATCTGCAATAACTCACTCAATTTGTGATGGATCACTCTAAAAATCCAATGGCTGGATTCAGTGCAAAAGCTTGCAGGGGATAGGGGTCACCAATATACTTCAATGTTGGAATTAGCAGGGTGATCATACCCATGTTATATGTACATATGTCATATCCCATGCCATGCAAGTCAACTCTGCCCCCCTAGAGCCTACTCCAGACCAAGTCTGCTTTCCAGCCTATATGCAAGTCTGCCTTTCCACTTTTCTCTAATACTTCTGTTCCTGTGCCTTGTTCCTCATCCTTCATACTTTTGACAGATGTTTGACATGCACAATAATTGCACCTTTCAATCCTTCCTGTTCTGAATCCCTGTGACTTATTCTGACTTGTCTTGACTCCTCTTTACCCATTATGATTCTTCTGACTCACATCCTGCCTGACTCTAGTACTCTGGTGTCTGAAGCACCACAGACGATTCACAAAGCAACATCTTAGGAACAACGCTCAAAACAAGAAGAATAAAAGACTTAGTGTGCTGATCTGCAAAGCAGTGACAAGAGAGAGAGAGACAATGAGGGTAGCCTGAACTTGTAGTATGTAGGAGAGGACCCAAGTGAACTAAACTGGAGTTCCTTGGTTGTGTCAAGTCCGGGTTCAATCCTGGAATTCCCAGATAGTCTGGAGCGCGCAGAACAGCAGAGTCGGTCGGGAATCCCTGAGGGGGGTCAGAGGGGCAAGGAACTTTGGCTTCAGCTTATGTGCTGTGCCCCTGTATGAGTTCTGTTCCTTAATTTCAGGGCAGAGGGTCAGAAGACAATCCTAAGGTCAACTTAAGGACTGAAGTGGGTTTCAGAGTGAAGTGGAAACTTCACAGGAGAGAACAGGATTTAGTTGATATTCGAACTAAGGAAATATTGGAGAGTACAAGTGGATTTATATACTGAAGAGTCCGGAAGATATAAAGGTGTTAAAGTATGTTGGATGAATCGGGGTTTCAGGTTTCCGGAACAAAGTAAGGGATGAATCAGAATGGCGTCAGAATGGTGGAATAATAACTGAGGGCAATGGCACAATAATTGTGAAGCAGGGGGAAAGGGATTTATCAATAGGAACTGCAGATGTCAAGAAATGTCAAAGGAAAGAGACATATGTCAAGAGATAGCCAAGATAGGAATACAAAAGTCCGGGACGAGAATACAAAAGTCTGGGATGGGAATACAAAAGTCCAGGATGGGAATATGTCACATCCTGAAACTCTCCTAACCCATCCGGCCCAATTCCAGATACTGTCACATCCCGAAACTTCCCTAACCCATCCGGCCCAATTCTGACCCCCTATGATCAAATCCCAAATCCCGAGCCTTGGACTTTACCTTAGAAGATTTCTCTTTCATCAGACATTCCAAACCCCGTACTTCCTGTCCCAGACTTTCGCATTCCCATCCTGGACTTTTGTATTCCTATCTCGGCTATCTCTTGACATATGTCACTTTCCTTTGACACTTCTTGACATCTACAGTTTCTATCGATAATTCCCTTTCCCCTTGCCTCACAATTATTGCACCATTGCCCTCGGTCATTATTCCACCATTCTGACGCCATTCCAATTCATTCCTTACTTTCTTCCAGAAACCCAAAACTCCGATTCGTCCAACATACTTTAACATCTTTATATCTTCTGGACTCTTCAGTATATAAACCCACTTGTACTCTCTGATATTTCCTTAGTTCAAATATCAACTAAATCCCATTCTTTCCTGATCTGCTTCACTCTGAACCTCCTCAGTCCTTAAGTTGACCTTAGGATTGATCTCCAACCCTCTGCTCCGAAATCAAGGAACAGAACTCATACAGGGGCACAGCACATAAGCTGAAGCCAAAGTTCCTTACACCTCCAACCCCCCCCAAACTCCGCCCTTCTGCGAACTCCGGACTATCTGGGAATTCCAGGATTGAACCCGGACTTGACAGTATATTCGAACTCAAACCTCTACGAGTTTGCTAACATCGTATCTTTACAACATGTCTAGAACTATCCAGACTCGTGCCCAAACACACAGTATGCAAAGCATCAATGCAGCTCAGTCGGAGGCAGCCCGAGAAGACGCCCTGCACTCCCTGATGACCTTGCGTCAAGGCCCCGATGTTGCTGAACAATTCCGAAGCTTTTCTGCTCGTCGTACATCAACCTCCGCCTCTCAGAAGAGACCTCTGTCTCAAATCATCTCCACCCCTACTCCCGCAGGTCGTCACCCCTCCGGGGGCACCCCAGACCCCTCTGATGACGGGAACAGCAGCGGCGACGACCCTGACCCCTCTGATGATGACAACCCCTTTGACAACAATCCCGACAATGCAATCCTGCCTAACCCTATCATGGCACTTGCAAACACAGTTCACGGCCTTGCTGAGTTATTGCACCGTGACCATGAATCTGAAAACTCCGCATCTCCACGCATGAAGGTGCAGGAACCTGACACCTTTGATGGGACTGACCCTCGCAAGCTGCAGGCCTTCCTGGTCCAATGCGAGCTAAACTTCTTCCAGGACCATCCCCGCGCATTCCGGACTGACCACGCAAAAGTCACCTTCACCCAGTCTTACCTAAAAGGTATGGCCCTCGAATGGTTCGAGCCTGACCTCCTCCAGATGGACAATCTGGACTTTCATCCAGACTGGACAGACAATTATCAGGAATTTGTCCTCGAGCTCCAGACCAACTTCGGCCCCCATGACCCTGTCGGTGATGCTGAACACCAACTTGACCACCTATCCATGAAAGACTCCCAGCATATCAACAAATATGTGGTGGAATTCAATTGCCTAGCCTCCCAGGTCCGGGGTTACAGCAAGGGAGCCCTCCAACATCACTTCTACAATGGACTTCCGGATTGCATCAAAGATGAGCTTTCCTGCATTGGAAAACCACGCTCCCTCAGAAAACTCCAGACACTCTCCCAGACTATCGACAGGAGATATTGGGAATGCAAGTCCGAAGTCGCTTGCCAAATCCGACCCTCCGGAAACCAGTCCTCCACCTCCAAAAGTACTCCCACCACCTCATCTCCGAAACCCGCCACTTTGTCCAACACTTCCACGTCTTTGTCAGCAAAGTCTTCCGCCCCTATCCCGAAACCCACATCCGAGCTCTCCAGCAAACTCAGGAAGGACGGACGCCTCACCTCCGAGGAACGCAAACACCACTTTGATCTCAAGCTGTGCATGTTCTGCAGAGCCGCTGGACATGTAGCTAAGGACTGCCAGAAGTCCACTTCCTGCACGTCCAAAGCCCGTGCAGCGAAGACCTCCCCCACTCCAGAAGCCAAACCGGAGGACTCTACCCCTGAGGCAAAAAATTAGGGCGCAGCCTTCCGGACTCTGCATGGGAAGGAGGCTGCGTTGAATCCCACCGTGCACCTATGGAGACCTGTCTCAATGTGTCTGCTCTTTATGATCCCAAGGCCCTTATGCCTCTTGTTTCTCTTCCTGACTTTTCCAAAATTTCCACTTTTCCCACTTTGTTAGATTGTGGTTCTACTGATTGTTTCATTGATACTACTTTCGTTGACAAGCACCAGTTTCTGACATATTCCGTTCCTCCAATTTCATTGAAACTTTTTGATGGTACTTCCAATTCTATGATTACCCGTGCTGTTGACCTTTCTGTTTGTTTCCCTTCCGGCTTTGTCACCTCCGATACATTTTATGTTACTCCGTTGGATTCCTCTTGTTTCCTTGTTCTAGGACACAACTGGCTCACCCGCTACAATCCGTCGATTGATTGGGTACTGGGCAGTATTACTTTCCGAACACCGGCGCAAGACTTGCCAATGACCCCAACGTCACCTCTGGAGATTCCGGACCCTGGTCCCCTATTTCACTCTGACACTCCCAACAAGCTGCCTTGCAAAGCTCCTCGCATCTTGTTTGTCAATGCTGCTGCCTTTGTGTGCGCGTGCAAACTCGATGGTTCTGAGCAGTTCAGCATTCACCTCTGTCCCCAGGACTCCAAACTCTGTTCCATATCCCAGGACTCTGGAATTTCCAAAACTCCCAAAGAAGTTGATCTGTCCTCTGTCCCTCCAGACTATCATGATTTCCCCGATGTCTTCAGTACGCGCAAGGCTGACACCCTCGCGCCTCACAGGGAATTTGATCTCAAGATTGACTTAGAGGAAGGTGCTTCCCCTCCTCTCGGGACTGTTTACCCAGTTTCTGCTACAGAACTCGAGTCCCTCCAGGAATTCATAGATGAACACCTCAACTATGGCTTCATTCATCAGTCCAAATCCACCCATGGTGCTCCCGTCCTCTTTGTCCGCAAGAAGGACGGATCCCTACGCCTCTGTGTTGATTTCCGAGGACTCAACAAAATCACGAAAAAAGACTGCTATCCCTTACCCCTGATCTCTGACCTCCTCAATTCCCCTAGCCGCGCCAAGGTATACACTAAAATTGACCTCCACCATGCATACCACCTTGTCTGCATCGCTCCTGGGGATGAATGGTCAACCGCCTTCCAGACTTGCTGCAGCTCATATGAGTGGCTGGTGATGCCCTTCGGACTCACCAACGCCCCTGCGGCCTTTCAGCGCTTCGTCAATAGCGTCTTTGCACACCTCCTAGATGTCTGCGTCGTGGTCTACCTCGATGACATCCTCATTTACTCCAACAACATGGCTTCTCACAAAGAACACGTCCGGGAAGTCCTCCAGCATCTCCAGAAACATGGGCTTTATGTCAAACCGGAGAAATGTGAGTGGCACTCGGACTCCGTTGAATACCTGGGCTACCGTCTCTCCTCTTAGGGATTGACTATGTCCCCGGAAAAAGTCCAGGCAGTCCGAGATTGGCCCGAACCCCAGAAAGTCAAGGATATTCAGTCCTTCCTTGGGTTCGCCAACTTCCATCGTCATTTCATCTTCAACTACTCCAATATTGTTGTTCCGCTCACCCGACTCACTCGGAAAAACGCCCCCTGGAACTTCGATGATTCCTGCCACTCCACCTTCACACAACTCAAAGACGCCTTCACCCGAGCCCCTATCCTTACTCACTGGATTCCGGACTGTCCTATCACAGTCGAAACTAACGCTTTGGACTATGCTATCGCAGGAATCCTGTCGATCCGGTGCCCAGATGAGGAATTCCACCCTGTTGTGTTCGACTCCCGTACCCTGACAGCCCCGGAACTCAACTATGACACTCATGACAAGGAATTCCTAGCTATCCATGAAGCTTTCCAGCATTGGCATCACTATCCTGACAGTTCTGGCACCCCTATCGACATCGTTACTGATCACAAAAATCTGGAATACTTCTCCACCTCCAAAGTCCGGACCCGCCGGCAAGCCCGCTGGTCAGAATTCCTATCCCAGTTCAACCTTGTCATCCGATTCTGCCCTGGACGCTTGGGAGCTAAGCCCGACTCCCTCACTAGACGCTGGGATGTCTACCCAAAAGAGGGGGATAAGGACTACACTTGCATCAATCCCCACAACCTCTGTCAGGAACAGCTCGCCTTGTCCCTACAAGCCACTATCCTACTTGCCCCGGTCCTCCGGGCCTCATCCCTGCTTGACATCAAAGACATTCACAAGGACATCCTAAATTCCCTGTCCTCTGACCCCGTAGCTTTCCTCCATCTCTCAGACTCGTTGGACTCCCGGTGGGCTGTCAACCCCGAAGGTTTCCTGACACTCGACAATTGCATCTTTGTCCTGGAAGCTAAGGACCTCTGTCTTTGCATCCTCCAATACAAGCACAACCACCCCCTATCTGGACATTTCGGGCAAAACAGGACTTTAGAGCTTGTCCGCCGGGAATACACTTGGCCAGGACTCCGCACCTTTGTCAAGAACTATGTCAGTTCCTGCACTTCCTGCGCCCGAGCTAAAACTCCTAGACACCACCCCTACGGAATGCTCAAGCAGCTCCCAATCCTCAAAAAGCCCTAGAACTCCATTTCCATGGACTTCATTGAACAACTTCCCTCTTCTGGCGGATATACCGCAATCCTTGTAGTCATCGACCGCCTTTCCAAACAATCCATATTCATTCCCACTCATGACACTATCGACTCTCCGAGCCTTGCGAAACTATTCCTGCTCCACGTGTTTTCCAAGCACGGAGTTCACTCCCACATCACCTCCGACTGGGGTTCTGAGTTTGTCTCCCATTTATTCCATTCCCTCAGGAAAGCCCTTGACATCCGACTTCACTTCACTTCGGGATATCATCCTGAAGGCGACGGGCAAATGGAACGGGCGAACCAGACCCTCGAGCAGTATCTCTGAATCTGCTGCAATTACCAACAGGACAATTGGTCAGAATTCCTACCCCTCGTGGAATTTGCCTACAATAATGCCCCTAGCACTACTACAGGAGTATCCCTGTTCTTCACTAATAAAGGCTACCACCCCAACGTCTCAGTCTACCCCGAAAGGGATCTGACCTCATCCTGCACCCGCAAATATGCAATCAACCTACAGGAACTCCACGAATTCCTACGCATGGAAATGGCCCATGCTCAATAACGCTACCAAGGACCCGTGGATTCCTGACGACTCCCCACACTGGACTTCCGGATCGGAGACCAAGTGTTCGTCAAGGCAAAGTACTTCCGCTCCACTTGCCCTTCCAAGAAACTCTCAGAAAAGAACCTTTGCCCCTATCCCATCATCGCTCAAGCCGAACCCCTGTCCTTCACCCTCCGACTCCCGGACTCCATGCGCGCTATCCATCCCATCTTCCATGTCTCTCAGTTGGAACCCACAACTCTGAACACCATCCCGAATCAGGTCCAACCCCCACCTCCCCCAGTCGAAGTCAATGGAGAACCCGAATACAAAATCTCCGAAATCCTAGACTCCAAAATTGACCATCGACGCAGGAATTGCCAACTCCTGTACCTGGTAAAATGGGCGGGCTACGAAGGGACTGATGAAGAAACTTCCTGGATCCTCACAACCAAGCTTGCTCACACATCGGAACTTGTCTTGGACTTTCACTCTGCATATCCCGGAAAGTCTGGACCCCTTAATCCTCAGATGAGGGCAGAAACGAGTACACTACACTACTTCCTCATCCCTATCCTCCCCATCTGTTCCCTGATCTCCCTCACCATCCACCCTCTCCCTTCCCTTCCACTCCGATGCTCCCAGCCTCTTCCGGACTCCTATCCTGGCACTCAAGGGTTCGTGCCTAAGAGGGGGATACTGTCACATCCCGAAACTCTCCGGCCCAGTTCTGGGTACTGTCACATCCTGAAACTTCCCTAACCCATCCGGCCCACCAAATCACGAGGAATGGACTTTACCTTAGAAGATTTCTCTTTCATTGGACATTCCGAACCCTGTACTTCCCATCCCAGACTTTTGCATTCCCGTCCTGGACTTTCATATTCCTATCTCAGCTATCTCTTGACATATGTCACATTCCTTTGACACTTCTTGACATCTACAGTTCCTATCAATAATTCCCTTTCCCCTTGCCTCACAATTATTGCGCCATTGCCCTCAGTCATTATTCCACCATTCTGACGCCATTCTGATTCATTCCTTACTTTCTTCCGGAAACCCAAAACTCCAATTTGTCCAACATACTTTAACATCTTTATATCTTCTGGACTCTTCAGTATATAAACCTGCTTGTACCCTCTGATATTTCCTTAGTTCGATATATATATATATGGACGTTACCCCTCTGGGGGCACCCTGGACCCCTCTGATGATGGGAATGGCAGTGACAATGACCCCAACCCCTCCGATGATGACAACCCCTTTGACGACAACCCTGATAATGCAATCCCACCTAACCCCATCATGGCACTTGCCAATGCAGTTCGCGGCCTTGCTGCATTATCACGCTGTGACCATGAATCCAAAAACTCCTCATCTCCACACATGAAGGTGCGGGAGCCTGACACCTTCAATGGGACTGACCCTCGCAAGCTATGGGCCTTTCTGGTCCAATGTGAGCTGAATTTCCAGGACCATCCCTGCGCAGTCTGGACTGACCGTGTGAAAGTCACCTTCACCCAGTCTTACCTAAAAGGTATGGCCCTCAAGTGGTTTGAGCCTGACCTCCTCCAGATGGACAATCCGGACTTTTGTCCAGACTGGATGGACAATTATCAGGAATTTGACCTCGAGGTCCAAACCAACTTCGGCCCCCATGACCCTGTCAGTGATGTGGAACACCAACTTGACCACCTATCCATGAAAGACTCTCAGCATATCAACAAGTATGTGGTGGAATTCAATCACCTAGCTTCATAGGTTTGGGGTTATGGCAAGGGAGCCCTCCGACATCACTTCTACAATGGACTTCCGGATTGCATCAAAGACGAGCTTTCCCATATTGGAAAACCACACTCTCTAGGAGAACTCTGGACTCTCTCCCAGACTATTGATGGGAGATATTGGGAATGCAAGTCCAAAGTTGCTTGCCAAATCAGACCCTCCGGAAACCAGTCCTCCACATCCAAAAGCACTCTCACCACCACATCTCCGAAACCCGCCACTTCGTCCAACCCCTCTGTGTCCTCATCAGCGAAGTCCTCTACCCCTACCCCAAAACCCACATCTGACCTCTCCAGCAAACTCGGGAAGGACAGACACCTCACATCTGAGGAACGTAAACGCTGCTTCAACCTAAAGCTGTGCATGTTTTGCGGAGCTGCTGGACATATGGCCAAGGATTGCCAGACGTCCACTTCCCACACATCCAAAGCCCGCGCAGCAAAAACCTCCCCTGCTCCAGAAGCCAAACCAGAGACCTCTTCCCCTGAGGCAAAAAATTAGGTTGCAGCCTTCCGGACTCCACATGGGAAGGAGGCTGTGTTGAATCCCACCGTGCACCTATGGAGACCCATCTCAATGCATCCGCTCTTTATGACCCCAAGGCCCTTATGCCGCTTGTTTCTTGTCCTGACTTTTCCGAAATTTCCGCTTTTCCCACCTTGTTAGATTGTGGTTCTACTGATTGTTTCATTGATACTACTTTCATTGACAAGCATCATTTTCCGACATATTCCATTCCTCCAATTCCATTGAAACTTTTTGACAGTACTTCCAATTCTACAATTACCCGTGCTGTTGACCTTTCTGTTCGTTTCCCTTCCGGCTTTGTCACCTCCAATACATTTTATGTTACTCCGTTGGATTCCTCTTGTTCCCTTGTTCTAGGACACAACTGGCTCACCTGCTACAATCTGTCGATTGACTGGGTACTGGGCAGTATTACTTTCCGAACGCCGGCTCAAGACTTGCCAATGACCCCGACGTCACCTCTGGAGATTCCGGACTCCGTTCCCCTATCTCACTCCGACACCCCCGACAAGCCACCTCGCGAAGCTCCTCACATCTTGTTTGTCAATGCTGCTGCCTTTGTGTGCACATGCAAACTGGATGGCTCCAAGCAGTTCAGCATCCACCTCCATTCCCAGGACTCCAAACTCCATTCCATATCCTGGGACTTTCGAAATCCCCAAAGAAGTCAATCTTTCCTCCGTCCCTCCGGACTATCACAATTTCCCTGATGTCTTCAGTAAGTGCAAGGCTGACACCCTTGTGCCCCACAGGGAATTTGATCTCAAGATTGACTTAGAGGAAGGTGCTTCCCCTCCTCTCGGAACTGTTTACCCAGTCTCCACCACAGAACTCGAGTCCCTCTGGGAATTCATAGACGAACACCTCAACTACGGCTTCATCCGCCAGTCTAAATCTGCCCATGGTGCTCCCGTCCTCTTTGTCTGCAAGAAGGATGGATCCCTATGCCTCTGTGTTGATTTCCGAGGACTCAACAAAATCATGAAAAAAGACCGCTATCCCCTACCCCTGATCTCTGACCTCTGCACCAAGGTATACACCAAAATCGACCTCTGCCATGCATATCACCTTGTCTGCATCACTCCCGGGGATGAATGGAAAATCGCCTTCCAGACTCGCTACAGCTTGTATGAGTGGCTGGTGATGCCCCTGTGGCCTTCCAGCGCTTTGTCAATAGCATCTTCGTGGACCTCCTAGACATCTGCGTCATGGTCTACCTCAACAACATCCTCATTTATTCCAACAACATGGCATCTCACAAAAAACATGTCCGGGAAGTCCTCCAGCATCTCCGGAAGCATGGACTTTATGCCAAACCAGAGAAATGTGAGTGGCACTCAGACTCCGTCAAATACTTGGGCTATTGTCTCTCCCCCCAGGGATTGACTATGTCCCCGCAGAAAGTCCAGGCAGTCCGAGATTGGCCCGAACCGCGGAAAGTCAAGGACATTCAGTCCTTCCTCGGGTTCACCAACTTCTATTGTTGATTCATCTTCAACTACTCCGACATTGTTGTCCTGCTCACCCAACTCACTTGAAAAATGCCCCCTGGAACTTCAACAATTCCTGCTGCTCTGCCTTCACCCGAGCCCCTATCCTTACTCACTGGATTCCGGACTGTCCTATCATGGTCGAAACTGACACTTTGGACTATGCTATCACAGGAATCCTCTCAATCTGGTACCCAGATGAGGAATTCTGCCCTGTCATGTTCTACTCCTGCACCCTGACAGCCCCGGAACTCAACTATGACACGCATGATAAGGAACCCGGCATTGGTGTCATTACCTTGAAGGTTCTGGCACCCCTATTGAGTCATTACTGATCACAAAAATCTGGAGTATTTCTCCACCTCCAAAGTTCTGACCCACCGGCAAGCCCGCTGGTCGGAATTCCTATCCTAGTTCAACCTTGTCATCCGCTTCTGCCCTGGATGCTTAGGGGCTAAGCCCAACTCCCTCACTAGATGCTGGGATGTCTACCCCAAAGAGGGGGATAAGGACTATACTTGCGTCAATCCCCACAACCTCCGCCCAGTGTTTACTCAGGAACAGCTCGCCTTGTCCCTACAAGCCACTATCCTACTCGCCCCAGTCCTCCGGGCCTTGTCCCTGCTTGACATCGAAGACATTCACCAGGACATCCTAGATTCCCTGTCCTCTGACCCTGTAGCTTCCCTCCATCTTTCGGACTTGTTGGACTCCTGGTGGGCTATCAACCCCAAAGATTTCCTGACACTCGACAATCACATCTTCATCCCAGGGGCTAAGGACCTTCGTCTTTGCATCCTCCATTACAAGCACAACCACCCCCTGTCCAGACATTTCGGGCAAAACAGGACATTAGAGCTCGTCCGCCGGGAATACACTTGGCCAGGACTCTGCACCTTTGTCAAAAACTATGTCAGTTCCTGCACCTCCTGTGCCTGAGCTAAAACTTCTAGACACCGCCCCTACAGAATGCTCAAGCAGCTTCCAATCCCCGAAAAACCCTGGAACTCCATTTCCATGGACTTCATTGAACAACTTCCCCCTTCCGGCAGATATACCACAATTCTCGTAGTCATCAATCACCTTTCCAAACAATCCATATTCATTCCCACTCACAACACTATCGACTCTCTGAGCCTTGTGAAATTATTCCTCCTCCACATGTTTTCCAAGCACAGAGTTCCCTCCCACATCACTTCCAATTGGGGTTCCGAGTTTGTCTCCCACTTCTTCTGTTTCCTCAGGAAAGCCCTCAACATCCAACTTCACTTCACTTCGGGATATCATCCTGAAGGCGATGGGCAAATGGAACAAGCAAACCAGACCCTCGAGCAGTACCTCCGAATCTACTGCAACTACCAACAGGACAATTGGTCAGAACTCCTACCCTTTGTGGAATTCACTTACAACAATGCCCCTAGCACTACTACAGGAGTATCTCCATTCTTCGCTAACAAAGGCTACCATCCAAACATCTCAGTCTACCCCGAAAGGGATCTGACCTCATCCTGCACCCGCAAATATGCAGTCAACCTACAGCAACTCCATGAATTCCTATGCACGGAAATGGCCTGTGCTCAACAACACTACCAAGGACCTGTGGATTCCTGATGACTCCCTGCACTGGACTTCCAGATCAGAGATCAAGTGTTTGTCAAGGTGAAGTACTTCCGCTCCACTTGCCCTTCCAAGAAACTCTCAGAAAAGAACCTCGGCCCCTATCCCATCATCACCCAAACCGGACCCCTGTCCTTCACCCTCCAACTCCCAGACTCCATGCGCGCCATCCACCCTGTCTTCCATGTCTCTCAGTTGGAACCTGCAACTCTGAACATCATCCCAAATTGGGTCCAACCCCCACCTCCCCCAGTCGAAGTCGATGGAGAACCTGAATATGAAATCTCCAAAATCCTAGACTCCAAAATCGACCGTCAATGCAGGAATTGCCAACTCCTGTACCTGGTAAGGTGGGCAGGTTACGAAGGGACTGATGAAGAAACTTCCTGGATCCTCATGACCAAGCTTATTTTTTTCGATTTATCAAAAAGGAACTATGCTAATAGTACATGAGGAGACTGAAGGAGTACCCTACACTACTTCCCCATCCCCATCCTCCCCATCTGATCCCTGACCTTCCTCCACATCCACCCGCTCCTTTCCCTTCCACTCCGACGCCCCCCAGCCTCCTCCGGACTCCCCAAACCGGGATCCCTGAGCCACCAGGAAGGCCACCAGGCTGTCCGAGAGTACCTGTTGGATTCCCGACAGTTGTGCCACAACGGCCCCCTGGTAGGCCTCATTGGCCCGCCTCTGTGCCTCATACGACTCTGCCAGGGCCCCAAGTGCATCCCTACGCTCTTTGTCCTCCTCGTCCTCCTTGCCCTCCTCTTTGCTCCCCTCCTGGGCCTCTGGACTCTTCTGTCTCTGCCGCTTCCAGTCCGTTCCCCTGCACAGCAATGCCACTTCCACGACCACCCTCTTCCCTGCCACTCCAGCCTCCTGGCACGATGAGTGCGCCTGTGCGCACCTCATGCACATCCCCAATTGTCCAGTCTTTGGACCTGGACACGGGAACCCCACCCTCATGCAGGCCATGCAGGGAGTGTTGGCCCCGGGCCTCCCTGCACTTCCTTGGGATGGCCCCACCTCGGGCCCCTTTGAGGAGCCACTCGCCTTTGTGCCTCTGTGACTCTTGCGACCCCTGCCACAACCTCTCGGCCGCCACCTGCATGACCTCTGCCTCTACCTTCCTCTTCCTCTCATCCTCCTCTGCTTTTCTCTGTGCTTCCTCCTTGAGCTTCCACCTTGCCTTCTTGTGCTTCTCCACCTCCCGCCGGGCCTTCTTCTCCTTGGCCTCCGGGATTCTCCGGGCAGACTCCCACATGCATTCTTCCTCCTCCTGCTGGAGATGGGCGATTTTGTCGTCGGATTGTGAGTGAGTCGACATGATGGATGATGGAACTAAAACAACAGGCAGTTGATGGTTGTAAGGTACCTCAGATCGATCCCTGATTTTCAAACTCCGCCATACTTCTATTTCCTATTATGGACTCCTGTCCAGGCACTCAAGGGTTTGTGCCTAAGAGGGGGATACTGTCACATCCCAAAACTTTCCCAACCCATCTGGCCCAATTCCGGCCCCCTATGATCAAATCCTGAATCCCGAGCCTCGGACTTTACCTTAGAAGATTTCTCTTTCATTGGACATTCCGAACCCTGTATTTCCCGTCCTGGACTTTCGCATTCCCAACCCGGACTTTCATATTCCTATCTCAGCTATCTCTTGACATATGCCACTTTCTTTTGACACTTCTTGACATCTACAGTTCCTATCAATAATTCTCTTTCCCCTTGCTTCACAATTATTGCGCCATTGCCCTCAGTCATTATTCCACCATTCTGACGCCATTCTGATTCATTCCTTACTTTCTTCCGGAAACCTGAAACTCCGATTCGTCCAACATACTTTAACATCTTTATATCTTCCGGACTCTTCAGTATATAAACCTGCTTGTACCCTCTGATATTTCCTAAGTTCAAATATCAACTAAATCCTGTTCTCTCCTGCTCTGCTTCACTCTGAAACCCCTTCAGTCCTTAAGTTGACCTTAGGATTGTCTTCCAACCCTCTGCTCTGAAATTAAGGAACAGAACCCATACAGGGGCGCAGCACATAAGCTGAAGCCAAAGTTCCTTGCCCCTCCAACCCCCCTCAGGGATTCCCAACCAACCCCACCATTCTGCACACTCCGGACTATCCAGGAATGCCAGGATTGAGCCCGGACTTGACAGATGTCATAGATAGAGTCATGTGATAAAAGTAAAAGCAGTTGTATGTCATGTGACTGGTCATGTGATATAAAGGAAAAGAAAAGAAAAGAAAAAGGAATAAAATACAAGAGTCATAACAGTGTCCCCTGTGTTTACTTGGCACTGTAGTATATAAGCCCCTCTTGTGTTTTGTATTCCACAGTTGGAATATCAACTTTGATTACTCCTCTACTCTGTCCACCTAAGTCCTTCCCTTAACAACTCAAAGCCAGTCTTCTTGTCATCACTCCAATTCTCTAATCTCTAGCCCTTCTGACTACTCTGATCTGCCATCGCTCCACTTTGCTGTTACTCCACCCCTCTACTTATATTTGAACTCACACTTGTTCAAGTTTGCTAACTCAGCTCCTTCATGAATAGTCACCGAGGACCTGACATGGTTAACCAATTCTGCAGCTTCTCCTGTCACACCAACATGTCTGCCTCTGGTTCTCTCCTCTCTCCTGACACACTGACTCTGCCTCATTGCAACAGTGTGTCTGCTCTGCCAGACTGACCCACCCAGAGATAATGAACCCAGAGGTGATGACCCTGGAAGTGACAGAGACAGAAACCCCTTCAATGATGTCAATGGAAGTGTGACTCTACCTCCCAATCCCATGATGGCACTCACTGGTACCATCTGTGGCCTCACCAACATCCAAACCATCCCAATGCACCAAAGTCTGGGAATTGGACACATTCGATGGCACTCACACTCACAAACTCTGTGCCTTCATTGTGCAGTGCAAGCTTAACTTCCAGGACCATCCCTGTGCATTCTGGACTGATTGCACCAAAGTCACCTTCACCCAATCATATGTACCTCAAGGGCATGGCTCTTGAATGGTTTGAGCCACCTCCTTCACATGGAAGATCCAGACCTCCATTCAGTATGGATGGACAACTACTGTGAATTCCTACTTGAACTCCAGACCAATTTTGATGCTCATGACCCTGTTGCTAATGCTGAACACCAGTTAGACAACCTCTCCATGAAAGACAAACAACACATCAACAAGTATGTTGTGGAGTTCAACTGCATCATCACATCCCAAGTCCACAGGTACAGAAAAGGCGCTCTCTGCCACCATTTCTACAGTGGACTTCTGGACCACATCAAAGATGAAGTCTCTTGTGTGGGAAAACCTGCCATGCTCACCGAACTCTGCACACTCTTGCAAGGCATTGATGTGTGTTACTGGGAATGCAAGTCCAACATCAACCACCAAGTGAAGCCCGCCAACCTGCCTCTGTCCAAAACTCATGCTTTGTCCTCTGCCAAGTCCACACCTGACCCTACCAACTCTGCCTCCACCAATAGTTCAGACTCCAAGGTGAAAGCTCTGCCCTCTTGTCCTTCCCAGACCAACCTCTCACAGAAGCTCAGCAAAAATAGTAAGCTGACCTCCAAGGAGTGAAAGCACTGCTTTGACCTGAAGCTCTGCATGTTCTGTGGTGCCTCTGATCATATAGCCAAGGACTGCCACAAGTCTACCTCCAAGGCAGCCAAAGCCTGCACTGCCACCACCTCCACTCTGCTGGATGCTAACCCACCTGCCTCTGCCTCAGAGGTGAAAAAATAGTCCACAACTTCCAAGACTCTGCATGGAATGGGGGTTGTGTTGACTCTGGCCATGCACCAAAGGAGATGAAACTCAATGTGTCTGCTCTTTCCAATCCTAATTCTTTGACTCTGCCTGTTACTACCATTTCTCATAATATTCCTGCTCTCGTAGATTCTGGTTCAAGTGACTGTTTTATCAATACTACTTTTGTTACAAAAAACACAATTAAGACTTATTCTGTTCCACCCATTCTCCTCCGCTTATTTGATGATTCTTCAAATTCTTACATTACCAAAGCCATATATCTTTCTGTTTGTTTCTCCACCGGCAATATCATCTCTGCTATATTTTATGTGACTCTGTTGCACTCTGCCTGCTCACTTGCTCTGGGACACAACTGGCTCATCCACTACAATCCATTGATTGACTGGGTATCAGGCAGTATCACATTCTGTTCAATCCAGCAGCAAGTGCCAACACCCCCAATTCATCTCTGCAACCTCCAGAATCTCTTCTGCCAGTTGACTTCAACTCCACCAATACACCACACTTCTCTGACTGCAAGACCCCTCACATTACCCTCATCAACACCCCTGCTTTTGCACTTGCATGCTGCTTAGAAGGCTCTGTGCAGTTCAGCCTGCACCTCTGCTCTGATGAAAGCTCTGTGCATCCTCTGCCAAAGCTGACCCAGTAGATCTAGATCTCTTTGCCATTCCACTGGACTATCATAACTTTGCTGATGTTTTTAGTAAAAGCAAAGCCTCCTGGCTTGCTCCTCATCACAAACATGACCTAAAGATTGACCTGGAAGAAGGAGCCTCCCCTCTGCTTGGAACCCTATATTCCCTCTCTGCCACTGAGCTCACCTCCCTTTGCACTTTCCTCAATGAACATCTCCATCTGCCCCACCACCTCTGCTCATGCTGCTCCAGTTCTCTTTGTCTGCAAGAAGGATGGTTCATTCCACCTTTGCATAGACTTCCGAGGACTCAACAAAATCACAAAGAAAGACTGCTACCCACTTTTGCTCATCTGTGACCTCCTCAACTCTCTGAGCTGTGGTAAAGTCTACACCAAAATCAACCTCCAGCATGGCCAGCAAGCAAGTGAGGTGAACCCACCCCTCAAATTCTTCTCCCATTTTTTGGCCTCCTATTTCATCATTTCACAATCCAGTTCACATAGGTCTTTATTGGGGGGATTTTTCAAAAAATAGGACACATTTACATTTAATCAATCAAACCTCTAAGTACTTCACTAAATACAACATTTGTGGTCTTTGTAGTATCTTGATCTTGTGGGAAAACAGCTTTGATGTTATGAGAATGAGTACAATGGGAAAGAACTACATAGAGTTGTCCATGAGAAAAACAGGAGTACATAAATCTGGTGTCACATCCCGAAACTTCCCTAACCCATCCGGCCCAATTCCAACCCCCTATGATCAAATCCCAAATCCTGAGCCTTGGACTTTACCTTAGAAGATTTCTCTTTCATTGGACATTCCAAACCCCATACTTCCCATCCTGGACTTTCGCATTCCCATCCCGGACTTTCCACATTCCCGTCCCGGCCTTTCACATTCCTGTCTTGGACTTTCGGCATTCCCGTCCCGGCCTTTCACATTCCCATCCTGGACTTTCATATTCCTATCTCGGCTATCTCTTGACATATGTCACTTTCCTTTGACACTTCTTGACATTTACAGTTCCTATCGATAATTCCCTTTCCCCTTGCCTCGCAATTATCACACCATTGCCCTCAGTCATTATTCCACCATTCTGACGCCATTCCGATTCATTCCTTACTTTCTCCCGGAAACCCGAAACTCTGATTTGTCCGACATACTTTAAACATCTTTATATCTTCTGGACTCTTCAGTATATAAACCTGCTTGTACTCTCTGATATTTCCTTAGTTCAAATATCAACTAAATCCCGTTCTCTCCTGATCTGCTTTGCTCTGAACCTAAGTCCCCAGTCTTCTTGTTGTCACTCCAACCCTTCTGACTACTCTGATCTGCCATCACTCCACTCCGCCCCACTACTAAATACTGGACTAAACTTGGACAAGGGTGCAACATACTGTCAAGTCCAAGTTCAATCCTGGAATTCCCGGATAGTCTGAAGCGCACAGAATGGCGGGTGTCGGTCATGAATCCCTGAGGGGGGTCAGAGGGGCAAGGAATTTTGGCTGCAGCTTATGTGCTATGCCCCTGTATGAGTTCTGTTCCTTAATTTCAGGGCAGAGGGTCAGAAGACAATCCTAAGGTCAACTTAAGGACTGAAGTGGTTTTCAGAGTGAAGGGCAGCAGGAGAGAACGGGATTTAGTTGATATTTGAACTAAGGAAATATCGGAGGGTACAAGCAGGTTTATATACTGAAGAGTCCAGAAGATATAAAGGTGTTAAAGTATGTCGGACGAATCAAGTTTTGGGTTTCCAGAACAAGGTAAGGAATGAATCAGAATGGCGTCAGAATGGTGTGGCAAAAACTATAAGAGGGCAGTGATTTCCCGGACTCAGCTGCTGCCAAAGAGGGGCAAAAAACAACTATATTCACCTATAAGAGGGCAGTGATTTCCCAGACTACTAGGGATTAGCTAGGAGTAGCAAATAGGTATAAGTAAACTCACCTCAGCCACTGCCAAAGAGGGGCAAAGAATGACTGAGGAATCCGAAGTAAAAACTAAGTATATATGTATAACAGAGTGGGTGGAGAAGTGCTCGCTAATGATAATCAGGGAATAGGAACAGGAACAAAAGGAATTTGGAATTAAGCGATGTAAGGAAGTGATGGAGCATCCCTGGAGGCTCAGGAATGATGACAAGTAAAGGATGATGCAATACAATAAGGATCTTCATGTCTACATGAATTCTGGATCGATTCCGAGCAGATTCCGAGATTCCGAGAGGTTCTGCCTGGCAGTGGAGTGGAGGTAGGGATTCCAGCATTCTGGACATGTGGAAATGCGGATTCTGATGTTCCGGAAATGCAGGGTTTGTTGTTCTGGTTCCGGAGTTCACTGTATTTTGTCATGGTGGAATAATGACTGAGGGCAATGGCACAATAATTGTGAAGCAGGGGGAAAGGGAATCATTGATAGGAACTGCAGATGTCAAGAAATGTCAAAGGAAAGAGACATATGTCAAGAGATAGCCAAGATAGGAATACGAGAGTCTGGGACAGGAATGTGAAAGTCCAGGATGGGAAATACGGGGTTTGGAATGTCCGATGAAAGAGAAATCTTCTAAGGTAAAGTCTGAGGCTCGGGATTTGGGATTTGATCATAGGGGGCTGGAATTGGGCTGGATGGGTTAGGAATGTGACAAGTATTCTTGGCAGAGAGGATTGTGTGATCAAGGAAGTACCCATCTGACAATGGGTGGTTCTGTGCTGGATCAAGCATCTCATTGTAGAGAGCATTGATATGTGACTGCATATTATTGCCAGAACAGCACATATGATCTGGGAGAGTGACTTCACTTTCAACATTTAAACCAGCTGCTGCTTCAATCTCAAGGAGCCATGCTGTAAATTGGTCACAGACTGGATCCCTCCCAAGGTGCATGTTTTGAGTTAAATGGAACACACATATGTATGACTGAGAAATACTCACAGTAATCCATGTGCTCAAAATGTGGTGACAATACCTCTTGGGTTCCCATCTCATTCAAGTCATGACTGACCACAAAAACCTCACCTACTTCTGCAACCCCCAGCAACTGAACCAATGGCAAGCACAGTGGCTGCTTGACCTCTCCAACTACAACCTAAAACTTACCCATGGAACTGGGAAATTATGAGCAGCCCCCGATGCCTTATCCTGCCGACCTTATTTCATCCCCAAAAATGACATGGACAACAAAGATGTCACTTCACTCCCCAACGACCTCTTTGTCTCTCTCATTGATGTGTCCCTCTGTGACAAAATTGTGATATCCTCCACACATGACCCCATTGTCTTGACCTCACTCCATGCCACCACTGAAGAGATGCTGGATAGATTCCACTCCCAACTCTGTGATTGGCAATTTGACACTGGAATTCTGACCTACAAAGGTTGTGTCTATGTCCCTGATGATCAAAGCCTCTGCTGTTCTGTAGTCTATTGTCATCATGATCATGAAAGGGCAGGCTGTCATGGCTTCCTGAAGACCTGACAACTGGTATCAGCCAAGTTCTGGTAGCCTGAACTGGCCCAATTTGTTAGAAAATGTATCAAAGGCTGTGCCTCTTGTCAACAGGCCAAGGCAAATACCCATCCTGCACATTCCACATTATCCCCAATTCCATCCTTGTGTACTCATCCATTCCAGCAGGTCTCTTGTGACCTAATCAATGACCTTCTCCTGTCCAACAACTTTGACTCCTTATTCATCATGATTAACCATAGACTTACTAAGGGGGTAATTCTAATTCTCTGCCCTACAAAGAAAACTGTCACCGCCACAGGCATTGCCACCTTTTTCTTCCACAAAGTTTATTTAAGATTCAGACTCTATGATACAGTCATCTTAGATTGTGGTCCCCTGTCAAGTCCAGGTTCAATCCCGGAATTCCCAGATAGTCTGGAGTACACGGAAGTGGCGGAGTTGGGTGGGAATCCCTGGGGGGGGGGGTCGGAGGTGTAAGGAACTTTGACTTCAGCTTATGTGCTGTGCCCCTGTATGAGTTCTGTTCCTTGATTTCAGGGCAGAGGGTCAGAGATCAATCCTAAGGTCAACTTAAGGACTGAGGGGGTTCAAAGTGAAGCAGATCAGGAGAGAATGGGATTTAGTTGATATTCGAACTAAGGAAATATCAGAGAGTACAAGCAGGTTTATATACTGAAGAGTCCGGAAGATATAAAGATGTTCAAGTATGTTGGACAAATCGGAGTTTCGGGTTTCCAGAAGAAAGTAAGGAATGAATTGGAATGGCTTCAGAATGGTGGAATAATGACCGAGGGCAATGGCACAATAATTGCGAGGCAAGGGAAAAGGGAATTATCAATAGGAACTGTAGATGTCAAGAAATGTCAAAGGAAAGTGACATATGTCAAGAGATAGCCGAGATAGGAATACAAAAGTCCGGGACAGGAATGCGGAAGTCCGGGACAGGGATGTGGAAGTCCGGGGTTTGGAATGTCCGATGAAAGAGAAATCTTCTAAGGTAAAGTCTGAGGCTCGGGATTTGGGATTTGATCATAGGGGGTCAGAATTGGGCCAGATGGGTTAGGGAAGTTTCGGGATGTCACATCCCAGTTTGCATCTGCCTTTGCAAAAGAACTTGAAAAAGATCCTAGGATATGAACTTGCCCTATCCACCTCCTACCACCCCCAAACTGATGGACAAATGGAACATGTAAACCAAGAAGTAGAGACCTACCTCCAAATCTTCTATGGAATAAACCCCTCATCTTGGGTGGAGAAGACCTCCTATGCTAAATTCACACACAATCACTGCCCACATTCAGTCATGGCAAATCCTCATTTTACCTAATAATGATAATGGGATATGAACCCTGCACTCTCCCCACAGTAATCACCAAAACCAACATCCCCACTGTAGAACAATGCCTGAAAGAACTCCTCAGGGCCTGTGATGAAGCCTTGGCAGCACATGACCTGGCCTGTTGCATAATGAAAGGACATTCCTCCAAACCTTGCATCTCATTTGCCAAAGGAGATAAGGTTTGGCTAGAAGCTTGGAACCTCAACCAGTCAGTTAAAAATTGGAAATTCACACCCAAAAGGGAAGGACCCTTCCTCATCACAGACATCCTATTCCCAATCACATACAAGCCATGCCTTCCAAAAATGTGAAATATTCACAACACATTCCATGCTTCCCTCTTATTGCCCTATTGTGAAAACAATGACCATGGTCCAAACTTTGTGAGCCCTCCCCCTGACCTGGTTAGTGGAGAAGAATAATGTGAAGTAGAAGCAATATTAAAACATCGAGGTCCCCTAGAAGATAAGAATACCTTATAAAATGGAAAGGATATGCCTTTTTAGAAGACTTCTGTCACATCCCGAAACTTTCCTAACCCATCCAGCCCAATTCCGACCCCTATGATCAAATCTCAAATCCCGAGTCTCGGACTTTACCTTAGAAGATTTCTCTTTCATCAGACATTCTGAACCCCATATTTCCCATCCTGGACTTCTGCATTCCCGTCCCAGACTTTCGCATTCCCGTCCCAGACTTTCGTATTCTTATCTCGGCTATCTCTTGACATATGTCACTTTCCTTTGACGCTTCTTGACATTTACAGTTCCTATCGATAATTCCCTTCCTCCTTGCTTTGCAATTATTGCGCCATTGCCCTCAGTCATTATTCCACCATTCTGACACCATTCTGATTCATTCCTTACCTTCTTACAGAAACCCGAAACTTCAATTCGTCCAACATACTTTAACATCTTTATATCTTCTGGACTCTTCAATATATAAACCCACTTGTACTCTCTGATATTTCCTTAGTTCGAATACAAACTAAATCCCATTCTTTCCTGATCTGCTTCACTCTGAACCTCCTCAGTCCTTAAGTTGACCTTAGGATTGATCTCCAACCCTCCGCTCCGAAATCAAGGAACAGAACTTGTATAGGGGTGCAGCACATAAGCTGAAGCCGAAGTTCCTTACACCTCTGACCCCCCTCAGGGATTTCTGCCAAACTCCGCCCTTCCACACGCTCTGGACTATCCGGGAATTCCGGGATTGAACCTGGACTTGACAACTTCTTGGAACCTGAATGGAGCTTGAAAAGTTCAAAGACCACCCCAAAGTCCTACAAAGAAGCCCACCCAAAAATACAGTGAACTCCGGAACTGGAACACCAACTCCACATCTGTTCCTATTCCCTGATCATCATTAGCAAGTGCTTCTCCACCCACTCTGTTACATATACACACTTAGTTTTCACTTTAGATTCCTCAGTTATTCTTTCCCCCTCTTTGGAAGTGGTTGAGGTGAGTTTACTTATACCTATTCACTACTCCTAGCTAATCCCTAGTAGTACAGGCAATCACTGCTCTCTTATAGTTTTTGTTAGGTTATGAGCCCCACTATTGCATACTAGTGGAAGGAAACCTCTCCAGAATGACTCAACTCTCATGCAAATCCCTCAGTGCACATCCAGACAAACTCTGGACCCTTGGGACTTCTACCATGTCATTCAATACAGCCTCCACTGACACTCCCACATGCCTGACTCTGATTGGTCCCTCAAACTTCCCAATCTGGAAACTCCAGATCATGGCAAAACTTCAGAGAGAGAAAGTCCTAGGTGTAGCCCTGGGAACTGACACCTGTCCAATGACATCCCCCAGTACCCCAGGAACCACCACCACTGTACCTGTTCCTGCCACGTTCTCCAGTGTTCCTGGTTCCTTGACTGTTTCCCCTACCTCATCTGGAACTCTGATGACCTTCGGCACAGCCACAGCAGAGGACATCCGGAAATGGACAGAGCAGAATGAAAGAGTGCACAGAATCATTTAGAACAGCATCAGTGATGCTCTTTTACTGAAGACAGAGATGCATACCACTGCCAGGGCCCTCTTCAACACACTCCTATCTATTGTCACATCCCGAAACTTTCCTAACCCATCTGGCCCAATTCCGGCCCCCTATGATCAAATCCCAAATCCCGAGCCTCAGACTTTACCTTAGAAGATTTCTCTTTCATCAGACATTCTGAACCCCGTATTTCCCGTCCCAGACTTTTGCATTCCCATCCCAGACTTCCACATTCCCGTCCTGGACTTTTGTATTCCTATCTCAGCTATCTCTTGACATATGTCACTTTCCTTTGACATTTCTTGACACTTACAGTTTCTATCGATAATTCCCTTCCCCCTTGCTTCACAATTATTGCGTCATTGCCCTCAGTCATTATTCCACCACTCTGATGCCATTCTGATTCATTCCTCACTTTCTTCTGGAAACCCAAAACTCTGATTCATCCAACATACTTTAACATCTTTATATCTTCCAGACTCTTCAGTATATAAACCCGCTTGTACTCTCCAATATTTCCTTAGTTCAAATATCAACTAAATCCTGTTCTCTCCTGCTCTGCTTCACTCTGAAACCCCTTCAGTCCTTAAGTTGACCTTAGGATTGTCTTCCAACCCTCTGCTCTGAAATCAAGGAACAGAACTTGTACAGGGGCACAGCACATAAGCTGAAGCCAAAGTTCCTTACCCCTCCGACCCCCCTCAGGGATTCCTGACCAACCCTGCCATTCCACGTGATCCAGACTATCTGGGAATTCTGGGATTGAACCTGGACTTGACATCTATGCAACAAGTGTCAAACTGCGCCTCCACCTTCTACATATTCTAACAGCTATTCAACTCCACATAGTCTGGAGGTTCTTCCATCTCCAAGCACATCATGTCACTCCAGACTTTGGAAGCCCACCTTGCTAGAATGAAGTTTATGGTTGACACTAAACTCCTTGCTTTTCTTCTCTTAAACTTCCTTCCAAAAACTCTGGAATGGAACATGTTCACCTCCTCCATCATTGTCAAGTCTGGAGCATGTGGAAAGGCAGAGTCAGTCGGGAATCCCTGAGGGGGATTGGAGGGGTAAGGAACTTTGGCTTCAGCTTATGTGCTGCGCCCCTGTATGAGATCTGTTCCTTAATTTTAAGGCAGAGGGTCGGAAGACAATCCTAAGGTCAACTTAAGGACTGAAGGGAGTTTCAGAGTGAAGTGGAGACTTCACAGGATAGAACGAGATTTGAACTAAGGAAATATTGGAGAGTACAAGTGGGTTTATATACTGAAGAGTCCAGAAGATATAAAGCTGTTAAAGTATGTCGGATGAATTGGGGTTTCAGGTTTCCAGAACAAAGTAAGGGGATGGTTCAGAATGGCGTCAGAATGGTGGAATAATAACTGAGGGAAATGGTGCAATAATTGTGAAGCAGGGGGAAAGGGAATTATTGATAGGAATTGTAGATGTCAAGGAATGTCAAAGGAAAGAGACATATGTCAAGAGATAGCCAAGATAGGAATACGAAAGTCTGGGATGGGAATGCGAAAGTCTGGGATGGGAAATATGGGGTTTGGAATGTCCAATGAAGGAGAAATCTTCTAAGGTAAAGTCCAAGGCTTTGGATTCAGGATTTGATCGTAGGGGGCTGGAATTGGGCCAGATGGGTTAGGAAAGTTTCAGGATGTGACAATCATCAACACTGTCAAAGACAGCAATCTCACTTTCAACACTGGAAACCTGGATCACCTCGGAGGAGGCACACCTCAGCCCCTCTGGACCCTTGGACTCCACCCTCAAAGTCTCTAACAAGTCCTCCACTCATCTGCCCAACTCCACTGCCTGGTGCAAGCACCACCAACAATCCAGACACAACTCCAATAACTGCTATGCTTACCAGCATTGGACAAAGGAGCTGAGAAAAGGAGGAGGAGGAAAGAAATGAAGGAGAAAGCTAATACAACAGAAGACACTCCAGAGAAGATTACCCCGCAAGCGTCAGAATCATTGTCAACACACACCACAACACAATTGAAAAAAATGCCATTCACAGGTGTGGCTGTGCCAAATCTCAAGAGAAAGGGAAGACACCTGGCAGGAGGCTGTTGATCAATGGGAGCACACAAACAACAGCATGGGTGGCAGGGCATTGAAGGATTGGCTGGAGGAATGGTACATGCACACCATGAAGGAGTTCACGGCGTTGAAGCAGAAGATGCAGCAGGTTGTTGCAGAGGAATTCTACAGGTAAGCACCAGGCTGTCATGACTCAGAGTGCATGCCCCCTCATGAGTTTCCCTTAATGGTCATGCCAGGTACAACAGGAATGAGGCATTATTTCTCCACAACTATCCAACTGCCAGCCACGGCTTCAAGCACTTGTTTGATGCAATCCAGGAACAACACATGTGTCAGGGTGAGATCACTGGCCATATGAGCAAGAATGGTAGGCCTAGAGAACACAGCACATTGCTCACATCTGAGTCATCCACATACGCACAACATCCCACTTGCCTCTCTTCACTGATTCGAGCTCAGTGCAACACCTTTAATTGTTTGTAGCAGCATACTACTATCTACTGTTCCAATTAGTATCCCTTCTTGATGGACAAAGGTTGATGTTTTTACTATTATTATCTATCCATGTAGCAGATAAGTGCCACATGTGTATTTTCATAGCTCTGTAGCATGATGTTCTCCTCGCCATGCCATCATCTAAACTCCTGTCATATGCTGCATCAGACTGCACCCAAACTGTTCAAACCTCTCTTCAATATGTCTTGTGCATCTTGAGAGGAAGGCAAGGGCTTGTGTGCAAGACCGGGCGATGGCAACCAAGGATATTAGATATTCTATGCAGACAATGCCCGACAACAGACTATACGAATAGAACAAGTAGTAGGAATGCAAATATTGTCAGTTAACTTATTGATCGATCCAATGAGGGCATGTGAGGGCAAGTGATCATCACGCCCACTCATGTGACTTCACATGACTGTAAAACGGCCCCCTTGGCAGGGTAAAACATTTGAGAGATCCTAACTTACAGCACTTACAGCACAGCATGTAAGTTTTCTTGGTTAAACATACATAATTTGACAAGCAATAATAATGTATTTGTCAGTCTATCAGCATTGTAACATTAGTCTTATCAAATCTTGTCATCTATGTATCATAATGACAAGAGCATTATCATCTCTTTGTCAGACTGATATTCAAATGACATTAATTATACAAGTCTCCCAAAGACTATGTATAATCTATTATTGTCAAGTCCGGGTTCAATCCTGGAATTCCCAGATAGTCTGGAGTGCATGGAAGGGCAGAGTTTGGTGGGAATCCCTGAGGGGGGTCAGAGGTGTAAGGAACTTCGGCTTCAGCTTATGTGCTGCACCCCTGTACGAGTTCTGTTCCTTGATTTCAGAGCGGAGGGAATGTCAAGAAGTGTCAAAGGAAAGTGACATATGTCAAGAGATAGCTGAGATAGGAATATGAAAGTCCAGGATGGGAATGTGAAAAGTCCAGGACAGGAATGCGGAAAGTCCAGGATGGAATGCGGAAGTCCAGGATGGGAAATACGGGGTTCGGAATGTCCGATGAAAGAGACATCTTCTAAGGTAAAGTCCAAGGCTCAGGGTTCAGGATTTGATCATAGGGGGTCGGAATTGGGCCGGATGGGTTAGAAAAATTTCGGGATGTGACAATTATCTAACCACTGTCATTGTATTTATGAAATGATGATGGTATATACATATAGCATTAACTAGCTACTGCATACAGGACTGATACTATTTTGATCATGGCTAGCTAGGTATATCAGCACTTAGAATTTTCTCCTTTCCTCCAGCTGTATCTCCATCCAGGAGTTTGAGCTGTCTGGCTTCCCATGCTGTAGCAGCACAGTGGGCTAGCACTTTGTGACAGTGTTTCCACCTCCCCATGAGGCTGATTCACTTACTCTAGATATGCAAAATGGCAATGCTTTCAACACAGGCTGAAATTATATTAGACCTCAACTGCATGCATTTTGGTTTTCTGGCTATTCCAACCACACTGGTAAATCTTTATTTATTGTTGGACATCACAGGTTGAGGTTTGTGACAAATTTCAGGCTGTTTGTGTCAAGCTTCTAGTAGAGTGGGGAAACAAGGAGGGAGAGTTAGGAGGGTGTGTGAAAGGCCTTCCCTAGGTTGGGGTAGGACAGAGGCAGCTCTGGCTGCTGACCACTTACAGAGCTGACCGACCGGGGGTGTGCCAAGACTAGGAGAATGACTGGCACAAGAGAGAGAAGGCACAGCCATAGGAGATGAAGGAACGAGGCACACCTGACCCAACTGAGGAAGGCTGAGATGCAGATAGGTTTCAAATTTTTAATGTGAAGAGGGGCTAAGAGTTCCAGAGAGTGCCAATAGCAAAGGAAGGTGTCCAATGACCAGTGACCTAAGGCTTTAACTATGTCTGGGGGAACACCAGCTAGTAGGAGTTCTGTTGTACTGCCGATCCTGAATGAGTGGCCAGCAGAGACTGGAATCCCCTTAGAAGTCCAGATCAAGTTGCAGCACATGAGAAATTTCTTCCAAGTAAGGCAGTGCCAGCCCCAAGAGGATATGTAAGAAAACAGAGGGATGGAGGCAGGACCTGAGTTAAGCAATAGGTGGCTTTCAATGGCAGCAATTGGGTCAGATTGATCCCTTTGATGGCAGATACAAACATCCTGTTACGATAAAGTCGGCTTTTTCCTTATTCACGTGACATCGTAATCCCCTAACCCTTCTTTTTCCTTTTATAACCTCATTGTACAACCAGTGGTTCCAGGCAAAGTCCTGTCCCTTATCTCGGTTCTTTCCTCTTCTATGAAGTTCCATTGTATTCCGCCCAATGGCGTATCTCTCTCCTATCTCTAGTTTCTTTTCTTGAACGTTACCCACTTCGGATAGCCTGGTCCGTGCACTATCCTCAGTAGTATAAATGCTTGTACTTCACTTAGTTACAACCCAAGTTAGATCTACGCAATCTATAGCTTAACCAGCTATCCCTTGGTCTTAGACCTCTCTTCATCGATCGGCCTATAGTCTGCCCTTAAAGACTTCTGATAGATCTTAGTCCGAGTTTACACCAGACTCGCCGTTGTTATCTGAAGGAGTCTAACGACCTCATCAGCGTAACACATCCTCCCCTTTGGATTTTGCCACCTTGGTGAAAGGGAGGTGGCATTTCCGAGAGCCATTTTTGTTGAAGGTTGGGAAGAGGTGTTGTCGACAGACCACTTTTGAGGCTTGAAATGGTTTCTCCAAAGTGGAGAGGATTTCACCCAAATGGCATTGGGCCCACATGGCCAGGCAGGCGGCTGCAAAGCAACAAGCATCAAAGGGGTCTGAAAGGTGTAGAAAGGAGGCTAGGAGCAAAGCATGGAGTGGTGATTGGAGGTTGAGGGGTCTCTTCGAAGAAGTGGGAGTGAGATTTCTTGAGCCATTTAGGACATAGCGTGGGTGGGGACCATCTTTCTAGGTTGAGTTGTTGTAAATATGCCAAGCTTTGAGCGCTGCCATGTGGTTTTGGATGGTGTTGCCAGCCAATTCCCCTATGTGGCAGGCTGCAAAGGCGCATAAGAGGGTCTCACTGGCAGAGAGACAAAGGCAAGCTGGAATGTTTTCAGAGTCATAGAAGGCGTGGAACTGAGAAACAATACCTCAATATTTTAACAAAGTTGAGTCTTCCCAAGCAAAATCGAGGGCACATTGGATTTTGGCCAATGCCTGTGAGGAGAGAGGAGCCAAGGTTGAGGGATGGGGGGCTTGGAGTGAAAGAGCATACACAATGGATAGAGCGGCAGTTTGTAGATTTGACTCCATGGAGAAGGATGAGAAGGAGAACTTAGAAGGGCAAAAGTTCAACCAATGGAGTGAATTGTGACATGAGATGCAATTAGTGCAATGCTGACAAATTACTGATTGTGCTACTGGAAATAGCAGTGAAGATACCCTGTGAAATGGCATCAGAAATGTTGTCTGCTGATTTTACCCATTCTATGAACAGCCAAATATTATGGTTGCAAAAGTTTGAAACAATGTAATAAAGGATTTCATTCTGGGCAGAATTTCTAGAATGTCCGGCTCTCAATGCCCCCACTACACCTTGATTATCAGAATGAAAAAGAAGATGACAGTCTGTCAAGTCCGGGTTTAATCCCAGAATTCCCGGATATGTCCGGAGTGCACAGAACAGCGGATGTTGGTTGGGAATCCCTAAGGGGGGTCAGAGGGGCAAGGAACTTGGGCTTCAGCTTATGTGCTGCGCCCCTGTATGAGTTCTGTTCCTTAATTTCAGGGCAGAGGGTCAGAAGACAATCCTAAGGTCAACTTAAGGACTGAAGTGGGGTTCAGAGTGAAGTGGAGCAGGAGAGAACAGGATATTCAAACTAAGTAAATATTGGAGGGTACAAGCGGGTTTATATACTGAAGAGTCCAGAAGATATAAAGGTGTTAAAGTATGTCGGATGAATTGGAGTTTCAGGTTTCCAGAAGAAAGTAAGGAATGAATTGGAATGGCATCAGAATGGTGGAATAATGACTGAGGGTAATGGCGCAATAATTGTGAAGCAGGGGGAAAGGGAATTATTGATAGGAACTGCAGATGTCAAGAAATGTCAAAGGAAAGAGACATATGTCAAGAGATAGCCGAGATAGGAATACGAAAGTCCAGGACAGGAATGCAAAAGTCCGGGATGGAAAATATGGGGTTCGGAATGTCTGATGAAGGAGAAATCTTCTAAGGTAAAGTCTGAGGCTCGGGATTCAGGATTTGATCATAGGAGGCCAGAATTGGGCCAGATGGGTTAGGAAAGTTTCGGGATGTGACACAGTCTTTGAAACCTGAATAAACTAACATATGAAGACCCAGGTTGATTGCAACCATTTTGGCCCAACCAATATCCCTACCATCTAGAAGCTCCCAAGCAAGCCATTGACCATCCAGAAGAAGGCCAATGCCACAGGAGGAAGAGGCATTGACAAAAATGATGTTCGGAAGGGGGGTGGAAGGGGAGGAAATAGAACAACCACACCAGATCAAGTCCAGTTGGTCCTTCCACCAGGAGATGTCTTTGAGGACGGTGGAAGGGATGTGATGGTGAATAAAAAATTTGAAACATCTTTGAAAGAGGAGGCAAAACAGTAGAAAGAGGGGAGATGGGAGTGTGTCAAGTCCGGGTTCGTTCCCGGAGTTCCCAGATAGTCCGGAGTGCGGAGAAGGCGGAGTTTGGCGGGAATTCCTGAGGGGGGTCGGAGTTGTAAGGAACTTCGGCTTCAGCTTATGTGCTGCGCCCCTGTACAAGTTCTGTTCCTTGATTTCGGAGTGGAGGGTTGGAGATCAATCCTAAGGTCAACTTAAGGACTGAGGAGGTTCAGAGTGAAGGGGATCAGGAAAGAATGGGATTTAGTTGATATTTGAACTAAGGAAATATCAGAGAGTACACGCAGGTTTATATACTGAAGAGTCTGGAAGATATAAAGATGTTAAAAGTATGTCGGACAAATCGGAGCTTCGGGTTTCCAGAAGAAAGTAAGGAATGAATCAGAATGGCATCAGAATGGGAGAATAATGACTGAAGGCAATGGCGCAATAATTGCAAGGCAAGGGGAAAGGGAATTATCACTAGGAACTGTAGATGTCAAGAAGTGTCAAAGGAAAGTGACATATGTCAAGAGATAACCAAGATAGGAATACAAAAGTCTGGGACGGGAATACAGAAGTCCGGGACGGGAATGCAGAAAGTCCAGGATGGGAATGCGAAAGTCCAGGACAGGAAGTACGGGGTTTGGAATGTCCGATGAAAGAGAAATTGTCTAAGGTAAAGTCCAAGGCCCGGGATTTGGGATTTGATCATAGGGGTTCGGAATTGGGCCGGATGGGTTAGGGAAGTTTCAGGATGTGACAGAGCAACCATGCAAGAGAACGAGGGTGCAATGTTGGAGGCAGCCCACAACACTCTGACATTCTTTAAAAGACACAGTAGCACCTGTGGACCAAGGGATGAGACGAGAGAGATATTTTGTGTTTTTTCAAAGGAATGGAGACAGTTTTGTTTGTGAGGTCCCAGGAGAAACCTAAGTAAGTGAATTTGGAGGCGAACAGATTGTGTTTTTCTGGAGCCCAGGGCCAGCCAAGTTCTTTTGCAATGTTGAAGACTAAGGATTCGTTGTAAGAGTAGGATCAAGGGCCAGACAAGGAAGGGTTGGTAGGGTAACGGAAGAAGACATAGTCGTCTGCCCAGTGAATGAGGTCATCTACACCTTTGAAATTGATTGTAAATGTAAATAATAGCATTGTCTGGATGATCAAAAATTGGGCTCAAACTGGAGCAGCCAAAACAGGCACAGTGATCAATGTATATGAGCAGAACTCCATCCCACTGGATCATGACGCAAACCAGAGATTGGTCTTCCGGTGCAATGGGTGAATGGTGGTGTGCTGCTTGGGAGCCAGGTGAGGCTTCACAACCAGGAGCCAGCAATCACTGAAGGAGCCCCAGTCCACTGAGAACTGAGTAGGATCAATTAAGGAATTAACAGATGGAGTGGAACTATTGTGAGGGAAAGAGTGATCTTGGACAAGACATGATTTTTTGGAGCCAGATTTTGGGATGACACCTAGAGGACCTGTGCGAAAGGGGCTAATGATGGATTCTAAATGGTCAGGGGAGAAGGGACTGGTATAACACTGCAAGTTTGGAGTGGATATAAGAGAGCTTCCCACCTCCCAGTGGAAGGGGGTGACGACAGAAAGGAAGCTGTCAGATATTGCAGCTTTGAGCCAAGTGTTCAGCTCTGCAACATGAACAGAGGTGACAGTGATGGCAATCAGTGACAGAGCAGCCTCAACCATTGAACTTGAAGCAAATCTGCTCATCTTGAGCAGTTTGCCAGAAGCCATTAGAGAAGGAGATGAAAGCCATGCGGGTGGTACCACAAGCCCGTTTCCTGCAGTCAGTGCCCCCACAAAAGATACACCAAAACAACTTAGCTGCTGAATTGGACAGACCTTGAAATGGTGGACAAGAGGGTTCCCTAAAGGAGGAAGTGTTATGGGCATGGTAGGGTGGGGGTGCGGAGCAGGAAGGAAATGAAGAGTTTGTTACGACAGAGGATGGAGCTGACCTGGGGACTGGGGGAGCAATGCCACCCAGACCTGAGAGGTAGCTTTGTGACCCAGTGCAGTAGGCATCAATGATTGTCCCCCAGACGTGGGTCTGCCAGATGGAAGGGTCAATAACATTGTCAGCATTTACAAAGTGCAGATGAAGACAGATGTCATAGCAGAGGTACAGGTGGAAGAGGTTCCAGAAATTGGGATGGCATAGAATGCTGTCGAAATAAGATTGCCAAACATCAGCAATAGCAGAGTGGGAGAGAGAAGGGAGGTATTTGCAGATGCAGCTCACTAGCCTTGGGAATGCATGAATCAAATCCTGAGGAGACAAAGACCCTTTGTCTTTTGCTGAGATCTTGGAGGGGGAAAGGCTAAGGACGCCATCTCTGACTGCTAGCACCTGACCTGCCTTGTCTTTGGCAGTAAGGGAGGTGGAAGCCAAGGAGCAGGTAGTGAGTGCTGTGAGTGGTATATGGGTACTCCAATTTGCCTTCATGATTGCGACAACCTGATGAGGGAGTTCCAGGTCATGGCCATCCAGGATGGCCGGCTTTCAAGGAAGAGAGTGGACTGACAAGGACACTGTGGGGACAAGGTGGAAGCCTAGAAGGAGAGTATGCATGCTTGGGTTGGGAAGGTCTGAGAGGAAGCATAAGTGGGTGACAAAAGGATTGAGGAAGGTAATGGAAGAAAAATGAGGGTAAATGAAGGTGAAATGATGGTAAAGGAGGGTAGAGGAGGGTAAGGTGAGAGTAAGGTGAGGGTAGAGGAGGGTAAGGGAAAAAGCGAGGGTAAGGAGGAGGGTAAAGGATGAGAAGGAAGGTAAGCAGCAAAGGGGAAAGGAGAATGGAATGATGGTAAATTTACCATGAGGCAGAGACACACTGGGGGCCAGAGGGGCCACGAGACACTCAGAGAAATCTACCTCAGGGGCTATGCATGCCAGCTCCTTGCATAAATGTTCCTGGACATTTGGGTCTGTAAGGTCCATGTCCCAGGAAACTTCTCAAAAGAAAGTACGGGCAAGAATGGTGTCCACTGAAGGAAGGGAGAGCCCAATAGAAGGAGAGCGAGAGGCTAGGTGATCTAGAACAGAAGCAGGAGGGGGAATAGGAGGACGGGCTGGAATCCTAATGTGTGGCCTCTTGGCCAAAGCAGGGTCAGGACTGACCAGAGGGGCCTGTTGTTTGTCCCTGTTTCTCCTCTTCTTGGGTAGAGCAGCAGGACCTGCCAAGGAGCCCCCAGAGCGAGATCTGATTGCATGCCACCCAGTTTTTGAGGTAAAAAGTTCCTGAGGAGCAGTGCCACCCTCCAAAGGAGGCAGTAGGTGTACATCTGGAACATTCTCTGCAGCAACCACAGCTTGCTCAATGTTGGCACAAGCAGCAGAGGGGGTTGTCTCAAAGGATCTTCTGGAGGTCTGAGCAGCTGGAGAAAAGGAGCCAACTGGGTCCTTTTCAACAGGGTCCTCTGAGAGGCTTGGGTCAGAGATAGCATTGGTGCCTAGTTCCCCAATCGAGGGGAAGATCATTGCATGATTGCATGTCATGGGAGCCATAGAAGGACCAAGGAAAGAGAGGGGATAGGCTAAAGGAGGAAGTGAACAAAACCACCACGAACCACTAGCCAACGTCATGGAAGCGGAACAAGGAGTAAATCAGCCCAGGGGCTGATTGGAGTGTCCGACATCGGAGCCCGAAAACACGCCACCGAGTCCTTCATGCTTCAGGCATGGTGGCTGCACTTTCTTTGCAGTTTATCTTTATCATATATTTTCACTAGCCTACTCGTGTACTCTTTGTTTGTTCTCATTGAATACATTGATATTGCTCCTGTCATGCAAAAACTACATTGTGCATGTAATATTGGTTGGATTTGCTGTGAAGTTATGGGTATACGTGATTTAGGAGCACTTAATAAACTTAGCAATATCAGTGGCAGTGTTCATCACTTTGAAGACAGGTTCAAGCTGTCACTTCAAGTTGAGCGCTTGAGCACCAATGAGCTTGACCTGGGTAGAAGTTGAACGTTGACCACGGACATGGCTTATACGAAGAACGTCGTCATAAACAGGTAGTTAATTCATTGATAATTGCGTGTTTTCAGTTTCTCAAAGGCTTGTCCCAGCGACAATCTTGGAGCCAACGCCACAGTGGTTTTCGTCTTTGACGCTGGAGGTCGCGTGTACACGGATTATTATCCTGTCGTCTTGAGGTGCGATAGTACCTTGTTTTCTTCTAATATTTCTACTATTTTGCTCTCAGAGTTTCGACTTTTGGCGCACAAGGTAGCGTATTGTTGAATGGTAATATCTACTCATATTTATGATCGACCTGTTATACGTCATAAGGATGTTATGCAACTAGCTTCCGCTACACAAACCAGTACGCTGAAGTCGGTTTGGAATCACTGATCCTCATATCTTGGAACTTCTAGGCTTTCGTTTGTGAAACCCCAAGGGTCGGGTTTTGAAGACATGGACAAAGACGGACATAATGACGAAGTTACAATTGCTGCCACCTGGGTAGAGGTCGATGTACGCCATCGTTTGTGGGCTGTGATCCTTGCCACTGACTTCTATAGCCCGGTCAGCAGACCACTCTTACATTAAATGACCTCACTTGCCGGTTCTCTGTAATCATTGCTGCAACTGCAGCGTTGCGTTCGTCGGTTTCTGCGTGTTGACCGCCTACCTCTCAGGAACCCACATCACGAACATCACCCAACATGGAAGTAACAAATAAGACTGGTTGGAAGCAAGACATCGCCATCGGTGAGTGATCTCAATAGCTTTCAGCCTTTTTCACCGATCTATAAACACTCCCAGGATTCAGAAGGAAGAAGGGTACATTGCCACAGTCAGCTTGGTTGTTCCCCGACATCGGGTGCGTCGTCTCGTCTGGCACTTTTGTTTGTGCACCTCGTCGGGACTCATTGAGGTGGCACGTCCACAGAGACGGTTATAATGTCACAACGAACTTCACACCTCTTGTCCGCGCCTATGTGGCTATAGGCTACCAAGAAAATCAAGTCCTGAGAACTCCCTTTTCCCAATCAGCAATTTGGGAACAGGACCTTGGTGCCCTACCACCGAATACGGATTGGATGCTTAATTACGACAGAGCTAGCGGGAAGTTCAGCATGGCCCTGGTTGTAGATTGATCCGTGCATAGTGTTTTGGGTTGGAGTAGGAAGGTGGCACTACTCACACCGTTATACAACTATCAGGCCTTCAGGTGCGGTACCGCCGCTGTGGATCGTTTATCAGCAAGAGTAAAGATGAATTACATCATGGTTGCCAAGAACCTATCTATTTGATCAATTGAGCGGATTCTAAGTGTGCTGGTTATGTTCCACGAACGGGAGCTCGTGGAACACAATGCGGCGGTATTACACTAGACTGGGTGTCGTTCCTAGTTTATTGGCCATCGAGACCTCATATAACGTCTGACAGTCGATATGCTAAATATAAGAATGGGCTCCAGATATCCTCTGGCGGTGTCGAGTACACCGCAAGACAATTGACTACCTACTCTACCAAGACACGCAGCAGATGCCGGACGAACCCAGGCGGGTGGGCAGCGAAATAATAACCTCAGACACATGGGTCTGATCGAATAAAGAACGTATAAAAACAGCGATACAATATGTCATGGGCAATGAGTCAGTGTGAGCAAGTAATCTATTCCCCCGATCCAAACTAATCGTAGAACGAAGGGAGTAAAGCAACTGAAGAACAGAGATTGGGGGAAATGGCGGGGAGATAGAAAAAACCAGTGAATTGTAAATTACTTACGGCTGGACGCGACATGATTATTTCCCGCAGAACAGGAGATGTAAGATACTGAGGGTCGGAGACGGTGTAAAAGTAGCACAGCTGGTGATTACTGGAAATAGACAGTTTGCACTTCGCTTTGTGCGAAAGGAAGGTTGCAGTTTGGACACCGCCGTTGGCGTGTAGCAATGCGGGTCTCGACGCAAGGCTTGCAGAATGCTGAGCCACGTTAGGTAACGAGTAAAAGATGATGTGTGGGGGTGACCGAGAAACTCGTCAGTGAGGGCATGGAGCAGGAGGGATTAAACGTACTGTGCATGCATTTCGTTAAAACGACTTCACGCATGCCCTGCTTGCACGTCGTGCATTTGACAATTTTCTATATAGCGCAACAAAGATGTTAGCTCACTATCAAGGACGAGAGACAGCGTGTCACTGCTATTTACCCAAAGACCGTCAATTTCCTGACTCAGGGCTTCCTCACGGGCACTCGCAGGGGCAGTAGCAGCACTCATTTTCTTGAATTTCTTCTCGGCCTCCTTTTTGGTTCGTGAGACCTCCTCCTCAGCAGATTTCAGGGACGACTCCAATTTGCGCATGTATAGACCGCGTTCACTGGCGAAAGCACACGCCTACGGACATGGTTAGCATGAGTTATGAATAGGAGACGCGAAAAAGAGGGTGACGCACTTCAGCGACGCGTTTCTTCTCGGCTTCAGCGAGTGCATGCCACTTTGAAAGATCAGACTCAAGGGCCTTGATCTTTTTGTCCGCGTTGTCGACCGCCCTGCGGCTCAGGATATTGATCTTTTCAAGGTCAGCCTACAATAGCAGATGACATATGTACTAGCGTGCCAAGAGGAAGAGAGGAAATGACACACCACTTGGCCACTGAGATACCTCTCGACCTCGGATGCACGCTCAACGGCCTTGCCTTGTTTCTCAAGCTGTCGCGCCATCGCCTTTCTCTCCGATTCGCCCATTTCTTTCTCACGCATTGCAGCAAAGTACTTGTTGTCCGCCTTAGCTTTCTATTTCGCGTCACATGTCAGCCAGTTAATCCCAGTCGGCACCGTCAGAAAAACGCACATCATGCGCTGCCCTCTGCAGCTTCTCTTCAGACCCAGAGAGATCGAATACTTTCTTCTTCACCTGCTGGTCCAAACCCTCCCATAGGGAGGAGAATCTGTCGATCTCCGCGTACAACGATGTTTCAGCCTGAGCCTGTTGTTCAGTAAGTAACCGCAGCTTTTGTAGCTCGTTGTCCTTGGCTTGGAGTTGCTGTGCGAGGGCACGGGTCTCAGGTGAAGTGGATTCACCAAATGCGGAGCGGTAACGAGTCAGCTCCTCGCGGGTATTAGTTTCGGATGCGATGTGCTGTGCAACGTCCGGGTGATTCTTACCCGCTGTGGACAGGGCCTGCTCGAGAGCCATAGACTTAGCTTCTGCCTCGCTGATAAAAGTCAGCATTCGAAAAAGACCAATGATCGATATAAGCTTACTCAAGCCTCCTCTTGAGGCCGTGTACGTAGTCAAGATCGTCCACCTTGCCCTCGAAGAAATATTTCACGAGGTCCTCGTCTCCGGACAACGCGGCAAGCCGTGTCTTGTGCCGCGCAACTTCCGACTGTAGTTGAGATATTCGTTCCGAGCGCGATTCTGCGAGTTCCCTGAGCTCGAGCACGGATTGAAGCTTGACAGCATCCTTGGCCTTGCGCTCAGCTAGTTCAGCACCATACTGGTCCCGCAGTTCTCGCACTCGGAGATTGTCTGCGTCGCGCTTAGCCAACAGAGTTTTGAGCTCTTGGTTTGCTTGCTGTGCTGCAACCTGCGTGGTGTGAGAACATGGACCAAGTAATGTGTCGGCGACGGACTTGAGTCTCATCTTCAAACTCCTTTCGTGAAGCCCTAAGCTGATCAAGGGTCTCATTGAGTTTGATTATCTCTTGGGCATTCTCGGACGAGGTGCTCTCCAATTGCGAAGCATGATCCAGGAGAAGTTTGTAGTGTGGGGTTTCGGCGATGACTTCCACCAAAGGCGCTCTGAGCTGAAATTTGCCCAATGGATGGTGAACGCGCACTTCAACTGGCTAAGATTATCATACCTCGATTCTCAAGCGGGTAACCTCTTCTGTCAGACGATTATTTTCAGCTTCCAGCGTTGAGATTCGTTCGTCCCTCTGCCCCAAAACGTCGCGAAGGTCTTCCACGCCTGCTAGAGGAACATGATCGTGACCATTTACTGGAGGATGCTGCACAATGGGTCAGCAACGAATCCAGCTAATTCCCGTGACATTCACTGACCGGTGGCGAACCCGAATGGGAATGGTTGTGCGGCGACCCACTCCCTGGCTGAACGTCCTCGATGGCTGAGCTTTCTTTTGGTGGTGGCCGCGTTTGCATAGCAGATACCGTACTACTCTGTAAACGGTCAATCCGCATCTCAGCAGCAGATAAACCCTCCTGATATCGTTCTCTGTCCAATTCCGCTGCTTCCAACTTCTTCCGCATAACCACGACCTCCGAACGTAGGGCGGTACACTGTAAAACTAAGTCTACGTCGGACTAGAATATAAGAGACTTTGGCGCACCTCAGTCTGTGCCTTCTGGCAGCGCTGATACGTTGCATCACTAACCATGGCGGGTCTCAACTTCAGGAAACTCGTCACAAGTTTCTGTGTGGATTGCATGTTCTGTTCTAGGGCGACCTTCAAACCAGAGTCGGATGATACGTGCTGTGAGAGGTCAAACAAGTCTGTGGATGGGTTTAAATCCCCAGAAATATCATGAGCGCGAGAAGTATACCTGTAGTCTCGACCTCCACACCAGGAATATCATCCAGCTGGGTAAGCGTCCGTATCGTTTCCACCAACTACGGTACGGGGAGGAGGTTCAAAGGGTGATATTGTAGTCCTATCATCAAGTATCTCACCTGCTCCCAACACGCCGCAATTGCGACCAAGCCTGCCTCGCATGTACTTCTCCGTTGTTCTAGTTGTACAATACGCAATTGACTCCTTTCGTTCTCTCGCGAGTAATGTCTCATCCTCCGAAAGATGGCATCTTTGCGAAAAAGCTAGAAACAAAGAGAGTATGACTACCAGTACACCTTGACGTGGAGCATTTATTGCCCACCTCGAGCTGGTCATCGGCTGTGGGTTCTATTGCGTCTGTTGTCACATCACTGGCCTGTGGGCTCCCACTGACACCTGTAAGAACCCGTTTTTTGGCGTGGGTGACTTCACCGTCGTCTGCAAATGGTCTCTTTCTCGACTCCATCATCGGGGAAAGGCCGAGAACGCAATGAGTCGCAACGAGTAAAGTGAGCACTTCTCAACCGCAGGAGCACTTGATTTGTCGGCACTCTCGAGGTATTTCAAACTCCGACACGCCTTATGCTGTTCAGTACTTAAACAAATTAATTTTGGCAGAAATCCTGCCAGTGGGTGGCCGATATCCAGGTCTCAGCCCGGAGGTGGGGAAAAATCCAGCTAAGGTCCTGTCCGAACATATCATGGGAAGAGGGGAAAGGACCTTGATGGAGGTTTTTATGATCCTGTTCTAACACCTCTCAGTGTCTGACAGGGTTGCTCAGGGTAAGTGACCAGTTTTCGTCTGCTTGCATCACATAGTCGTAGCCGCTGAATATGTATTACTTTGACGGTCATCACTAACAACTCGAAGAATGGTGGGAAGACTGTACTACCATTGATTGCATGACCGCTCCTTGTTTCGCTGTGGGTGAGTCAGCATCTGGACAAATTGGCGCCCTAAATCAGCGAAATCTCCGGCAACCTGCGTTATCTAGGGATTAGCAGGGGCGATTTGAATAGGAAGCTGTCATCTCCATCACACCAGAGCTTTTGACACTGGTGCAATATGCTATTGCATGCAGTGTTTGTCCAGGTTCCCAGCATCTATTACAGAAATGAATTGACTGCATGAAGCTCTTCTTCCATTTGAATTGACAGTTTTGGCACTTGTTAACCCTACTGTTATATCCTGTGCAACACTAAACCCAATAGGATAAGCATGGCATCTTGAGCCCTCCAGGAGCCTGTCTTGAGTGAAAGATGAATACTTGGCTTGTGAAATCCACAATATTTGTGCAAGCAGTGGGAGAACTCATAATCTACACTTGATGTTGAGATGGGAAGTGTTATGGTAGAACCATTTTAGCCCCTTTTCTTTTCCTTCTCATGTGACTCTGTACCATCACATGATCCCTTTCCTCTTTTGACCCTTTGTACAACCAGTGACTCCAGGCAAAGTCCCTGGCCCTATTGTTCTTCTTCCATATTCTATGACCTTCCACCCAATGGTGTTTATCCCTCTTATCTTTGGGTACCTTTCTTGGATAGTACCTATTTTGGATATCTTGGTCCGTGCGCCATTCCCTGTAGTACAAAGGCCTGTACTCTACTTGGTTACAACCCAAGTTAGATCTATGCAATACATAGCTTAACAAGCTATCTCTTGGTCTAAGAACTTGCTTCACCGATTGGCCTATAGTCTGCCAGTAAGGACTTCTGATAGATCTTGTCCTACTCAACAATAGGACTCGTTCGTGTTATCTGATCGAGCTCTCACGACCTCATCAGCGTAACAAAAGATCTAACTTCTTACTTGATACTGCTATCATGCAGCCTATCCCCCGACAACCAGATACTGCCCTCGTGCAGACCAATTGAACAAGATGTGGTCTCTATTTGGAACCGCAAATGAACCTTCTTCTTCTAGAAGAAAGAATACCAGAACCCAACAAGGTCCTTACCCCAAAGGCCTTGACCTGAACGACCAATTTGCTCTTAAGCAAGACATGAAAGATCTACCACCAGATTCTTCCATGGAAGACAATTCACCAGAGTCCTTCAAAAGCTCTGACTGTGACCACACCGAACCCACAGACCCCAACAACGAACCAATGATGGCCTCTAGAGCTCCAGAACTAAAGATTGGCACACCTTCTGCCTTTGATGGATGCACTCTGTTATATCCTACTTTGAACTCAATGACCATGTCTACAACAATGACAAGAAAAAGATCATCACTGCCCTTAGTTTTATGAACAAGGGAACAGCTGCTTGGGCCGAAGCCTACTATGAAGCCACTGGAGATAAAGGATGGGGAAAGTGGACTGATTTCATCAAGAACTTTGAAACTACTTTCACAGTTTCCAATGTCAAAGGGACTGCACTCGCCAAACTCACTTCTCTGACCCAATGCCACTGTGGCTCCCTTGAGAAGTTCAATGCTGAATTCTGACTTCTGAAAAGTTGATTGGGTGTGACTGACGAGTCCGCCCTCATCTCCTGGTACACCAACGGTCTTGAGAGAAATCTCTCGACCCGAATTTTGAACATGGATACTATCCCCGACACCATCGACAAATGGATTGCTAAAGCTGAGCACTTCCATATCCAGAACCAGCACATCAAAGCGCTACAGAACTGATCCACTTACTCCCAACCTCCTACTTCCTCAACTCCCACCCCTGATCCCGACACTATGGACATCAACTCTGTTTGACTCACACCTGTCAAGCGAGCTGAGTATATGAAGAAAGGATTGTGCTTTGTCTGCAGGACACAAGGACACCGCTCTACTGATCACAAGAACGGTTGTCTCCCCCAGAAGACTTCCTCCCCTCGACTGACCCCCATCAAGACAGTAGAGATCCCTGCCAAAATGCGTCCTCTGGAGAAAAGTTCATTTCTGAACTCCAGAAGAACAATGTCTCTGAAGCCGAGATGTTGGACATCCTCAAAGTCTGCTTTGAAAACCCCAAGCAAGACACTCCCGACACCCTCCCCATTGCCAAGATTGGATTAGATGGGCAGGATTTTTAGAAAGGAGAACCGAATCAATGTGGACCTCTCCTAGAACAACCCCTGTAATAGTAGCTGAGCAAACATCTAAATTAATGCGCATTCCAACTGCCATTTTCGCTACTAAGACAGAAAAAATCATTGACACCTGAGCCCTTCTTGACTGTGGAGCAGCTGCCTCCATCATTGACCAACATTTCACCCTCAAGAACAGATTCCCCATGAAATGACTCCCTGTTCCCTTGAAACCCTACAATGCAGATAGATCTCCAAACGTAGCTGGATTAATCAAGTTTTCCACTACCCTCACTCTCTGCATCGGCAACAATGAAATGGAACAAGAATTATACGTGATGAATTGCGGAAAAGAGAATATCATACTGAGACTCCCTTAGCTATGCCAACACAACCCAAATGTTGACTGGGAAGCTGGAACCCTTTTTCCCCGACATGACACCCCTGACACCATCACTCAAAGATATCTCCTCCGATATGGATATGTTGAACTCAACCCTGAAACCCGTCTTGCCAAGAAACTGAAGAAGAAAATCAACTCCATGACCTACGACTTCCATAAGGTTACCCTTGCCACTGAACTTGCCCAGAAAGACACCAAAGAAAAGAAAGAAAAGTTCATCCTTCCCCCCAAATTTGCAGAATTTGCCAATGTCTTCGACAAAAAAGGCAACTGACCATGTACCCCCATCCCATCCTTTTGACCATACCATTGATCTCAGCGACTCTTTTGTCCTAAAAGTGGCCAAGACTTACCACTTGAACCCGAAGGAAGAGGAGGCATATAAGGAGTTTATCAAAGAGCATCTCGAGACCAGCAAGATTTCTCTTTCTCAATTGCCACAAGCTTCTCCATTCTTCTTCATTCCTAAGAAAGATGGATCCCTTTGTCCTTGCCAAGACTATCAATACCTAAACTCCCACACGATAAAGAACACCTACCCCCTTCCCCTAGTTTCTAACCTTGTCGACAAGTTAAAAGAATCAAAGATTTTTATGAAGATGGACATCAGATGGGGCTATAACAATGTCCAAATCAAACCGACTGACTGGTGGAAGGCTGCCTTCATCACTCCCTTCAGTCTCTTCGAACCAAACATCATGTTCTTTGGACTCTGCAACTCTCCCCTGACCTTCTAAGCTTTCATGAACCATGTTTTTGCCGATTTCATAGCAGAAGGATGGCTCATCATCTATATGGATGACATCCTCATCCACTCCTCTGATGCCACTCTCCATCGTGAATGGACCCTGAAAGTCCTTCAACGACTCAAAGAGAATGACCTCCATCTGAAGTTGGAGAAGTGCAAATTCACTACTGACAAAGTCGATTTCCTGGGATTGATTATCCAGGAGGGAGCAGTAAAGATGGATCCCATCAAACTGGATGCAATTGCCAAATGGCAGACCCCCACTTGCATCAAACAAGTCTGCTCCTTCCTTGGATTTTGCAGCTTTTATCATTGATTCATCCCCTCTTTCTCAACGACTGTGAAACCCCTCACTGACCTGACCCAAAAGTCCTCAGCATGGGACTGGTCTCCTGACTGCGAGACTGCCTTCTGGCATCTCCAACACCTCTATATGCAGCGTCCCGTGTTGACTATGCTGGATGTTGAAAAACTGTTCTTTGTCATGACTCATGCCTCCCTCCATGCCACTGGAGGAGTTCTGATGCAAAAAGACATCAATGGTGACCTCCATCCCTGCACATACCTCTCAGAAACCTTCTCCCCTGCCAAAGGAAACTATGATATCTATGACTGAGAACTTCTCGCCGTCATCTGTGCCCTGACCTCCTGGAGACATTACCTCCAAGGAACTGCACACCCCGTAATGGTCCTGATGGACCACAAAAACCTGACTTACTTCCGCTCCCCTCAGAAGTTGTCCCAGCACCAAGCACGCTGGATGTTGACCCTTTCCGATTATGACTTGACATTCCAACACACCCCTAGAACTCAGATGGCACCTGCCAATGCACTATCCTGTGTGAACTGCCCCGACACCTCCTCCAATAACCAAGACATCACCCTCCTTCCCAAGGGTCTCTTTGCGAATACCATTGACCTTGAATTGGTCAACAAGATTAAAGCCTCCACCCCCAACAACCCTCTGGTTTTGACTGCCACCTGAGCTATGGAAGTTGGCAAATCCCTCTTCCCTCGCTCTTCTCCCTCTGATTGGGACTACGACAGCACTAATTTGTTCTTAAAGCACTGCCTGTACATCCCCACCGACCATCGCGCCCAGATCGTGCGCTCTGTCCATGAGTCCACCTCTGCTGGACACCCCGGTATCACCCGTACCACTGCACTTGTCTCATGTGACTTTTGGTGGCCAGGCCTGTCCACATTTGTCTGGAAGTTTGTCCAAGGCTGTGCCATGTGCCAGTCCATGAAAGTCAACACCCACCCAACCGTCCCGACCCTATCTCCAATACCTTCCACATGCATCCGTCCCTTTCAACAGGTCTCCATTGACCTGGTCACTGATCTCCCAATCTCTGATGGATTTGATTCTTTAATGGTCGTGGTTGACCATGGGCTTACTAAGGGGGTAATTCTATCTCCTTGCCACAAAATGATTGATGCAGCAGGAGTAGCGGACCTTTTTCTATGAAACGTCTTCACTAGATTTGGACTACATGACAAATTAATCTCTGACTGCAGACCCCAGTTCACCTCCGCCTTTGCCAAAGAACTCGGATGACTCCTTGATTACAATGTTTCCCTCTCCTCCACCTATCACCCTTAATCTGATGGAGAAACTGAATGAGTCAACCAGGAGGTCAAAACTTACCTCCGAATATTCTGCAATGGAAAACCCAATGAATGGGCATGGCTCCTCCCTACTGTGGAATTCACCCACAATTTGCTAGAACACTCTGTCACGAAGAAGTCCCCTTTTTCCTTGATCCTCGGATATGAGCCTCACTCCTATCCTTCCATTTCCATTTCACAGAAGTCTCCCCTACCCTCGATCAAAGAACGCCTTACCTCCCTTGCTGATGCCCAAGAAGAAGCCCTAGCGGCACATGAAATTGCACAACAAGTAATGAAGGAGCGTGTCTCTTCAAAGTTCAAACCCTGGAATGTTGGAGATAAAGTTTGGTTAGAAGCCCGAAATCTCAAATTCGGATACCCATCCCAAAAACTTGCCCCTAAGCAGGAAGGTCCCTTTGAGATCCTTCAAGTTCTATCTCCCATCTCTTACCGATTAAAGATCCCATTTATGTGGAAGATTCATGATGTCTTCCATGCTTCCCTCTTATCGTCCTATTGGGAAACCCCAAAACACGGCCCAAACTATTCTAGACCACCCCCTGACCTTATTGGATCAGAAGAAGAGTACAAAGTGGAGAAGATCCTTTCTCATCGAGGCTCCCCTAATTGCCACCAATACCTCGTGTCCTGGAAGGGTTATCCATCCTCCGAAAACTCATGGGAACCAGAGTCCAATTTCTGAAACTCCGCTTCAAAACTTCATGAATATAAATTGTCCCATCCTTGAGATTTCCCCCATCTCAGAAGCAAACAACAAAAGACTTCATCTTGAAAAACATGCCTCACCAGTTCACCTCCTCTCATGCTCGATTTGTCCCATGTCCCCTTCCATTTTCCACTAGACAACAACTCCCCATAACAAGTGTAACTGCCGCCTCCTACAGAAACTTCTTCCAAGACTCTCACCACAATGCTTACATCCTTTGTTTCCTCAATCTGGATTCCCCCCTTGACAGCTCCTATCGAGCAGTCCTTCAGAATTATCAAATATCCACTCTCCTGTCCCACATGCAGCGCCATTCCCACTCCACTGATCTGCAACTCATCTCTGTCATCCTTAAAGATATTCAATGAGAACAAGAAGATGCTCTGAACAACCTCCTTCACCAACTAGGAGCTACAGATCTAATCACAAACATTGAAGGCATTGAACGTCCCAACTCTTCTTCATCATCGTCTGCACCGACTTCTCCCCCTTCTTCACAATCCTCCAGTAACAGTAACCCTGCCAAACCTCATCCAATTCCCCCTCCTTGTCGTTCATGTTGAACCCATACCCAGACTCTCTTCTCTGTCCCCTTGACCCACGCCTCAGTAACTCCCAGTCCTGGAGACACACCTTCCACTCCCATTGACGTTGACTCTACCGAAGAGGCCTTTGGAATCCCTGCCAACACCATGCTTGAGCTCGCCAACCAAGCAGAACGAGACCACATTTACCTAACCCAAACCCAACTCCCTCTCCTGAGTAACCACCCCCACTACAATTGTTCCTGCTACAAATGTTGAAGACTCAGACACATTCATGTCAACTGTCAATATTACGAATGTCCCAAATGCTTCAAAAATGCCTCTGGACATACCCAAGCCAACTGTCCTGGACACCCAACCTGGGGACCTAGAGTTTGGGATGAAGACCATGGAGATGATGTCTTTGACGATTCCACCATCACCAACATGACTGGTTCACCTGGCACAGAGTATAGGGAATTGTAAAAGATTGGTGTTCTTTTATCTAAATGGAGGGTAATGTTATGGTAGAACTGTTTTAACCCCTTTTCTTTTCCTTTTCATGTGACTCTCCACTATCACATGACCCCTTTCCTCTTTTGATCCTTTGTACAACCAGTGACTCCAGGCAAAGTCCCTGGCCTTATCTTTCTTCTTTCATATTCTATGACCTTCTGCCCAATGGTGTTTATCCCTCTTATCTTTGGTTACCTTGGTCCGTGTGTCACTTCCTGTAGTATAAAGACCTGTACTCTACTTGGTTACAACCCAAGTTAGATCTACACAATACATAGCTTAACAAACTATCTCTTGGTCTGAGAACTTGCTTCACTGATTGGCCCATAGTCTGCCAGTAAAGACTTCTGATAGATCTTGTCCTACTCGACAATAGGGCTCATTGGTGTTATCTGATCGAGCTCTCACGACCTCATCAGCATAACACCACCCACTTGTTTTTGGCCTCACCTGCTCATTTATGGTCCTACCAAGTTGTTTTGGCCTGCCTGTGTGTTTTGATCCCTACCTGTCCATCTACTATGGTATATGGTCCCTGTTATGCTGATGAGGTCATGAGAGCTTGATCAGATAACACCAACATGACCTATTGTCAAGTAGAACAATCTAGTTCAAGAAGTATTTACTGGCAAACTTATAGGCCAATCAAGTGAAGCGAGTTCTCAGACCAAAGGATAGCTGGTTAAGCTATGAACTGCATAGATCTAGCTTGGGTTGTAACCAAGTAGAGTATAGATATTTATAATACTGAGGATAACACACAGACCAAGGTATCCTAAGTAGGAGTAGTCCAAGAAAGGTAACTATGGATAAGAGAGAGATATGCCATTGAGCAGAAGGTCATAGACCAATCATAGATCAATATACAATCACAGAAATTGAGACTAAAATGTCATATGGGGCATGCTCTGGTGTGCCCCCATATGTGCTAAGATGAATTTTGGTGAAAACATATTTGTGCACACCACACTAGCCCATTTAACGAGCTGCCAAAAATGCCTGTATATGTGTGCATATGTTCTCTTATGCTGATCATATAGCTTATGGAATCTGCTCAGACATGTGGGAAAATGTTTTATTATGCTATGCTCAGATATGATGAGGTATGCTGGTATGACAATATACACTATAATAATGGCATGCATGGTATTGCTCAAGCAAATACACATCAAAATGGGGACAAAACAGGTTCAATCCAGTGGGAGGCAGAGGAAGGCATGGCTGAGGGGCCAAACAAAATGCTGATGGGATGGCTGAATATCCTTATACTGAGTGGCTTGAAGAGTGCAAATGAGAAGGGATGAGTTGAAGGGATGAGGAAGGGAGAAGGGGGAACATATGAGACTAGTGCATCTTCCCATCACTGATGGCCTTGTCCACCCAAGCTTTTTTAGTAAGCTGTAGATAGTGTCAGTCTTGCAACCTGCATGACTTGAAATACTTACATATTCTTTTGCTTCATTGTCATATGCCTGGTATTGCATGAGCAGAAATTATATGGGAATGAGATTATGTGACATACCTGACATTGCTGTGCTGACAATATCCCCCACCAGAAGCATTCAAAATCATCCTGTGTGCCTATCTTGTTGACTTGTTTCAGCCAATGTCACACACAAAGATTCCTGTGTAATAATCAAGTATTAATTACTTGTAGTAGTAGCACCTCTATATGAAACAATCTAAGGACCTACCATCCACATTGTTCACCAGGAATGCACATCTTCCCTTTAGGTTTCTTGGCTTCTTTCTGCACCCGTTCCTGTTGTTGCCCCCCTAGTGCTTTAGGAGGGGAGTGAGGCAGGGGGGGAGCCCAGGCATATTGACTTTGGCAGCAGCAAGTGATGAAATAGAGCTGGCAAAGCATATTACTGATGAGAACTACAAATCATTAAATGACTCACAGCAGGTTTTTGAGGATCAATTTGACACCCAGCCTCTTACCCTTGGGCTTGTTCACTTTGGTGGGTACACCAGGATTGACATTCTCTTTGTCTTACTCAGCTGCCATGCTTGACCTAGGCCCATCAGCAGCCTCTTCTATTGAGATGTCTTGCTCCAGCCAGGTATCCTTGCCAGCATTTGCACTCTTGTCCTTGGTGCTCCCTATGGTGGGCAGTGCCATGTTGTTAATATGTAGTGCTATGTTGTCACTGACTGCAGGCATCAGATCACTGAGAAGAGGGCCAGCATGTGCATTCAAATTGTCTGAGGCACTTGGAATTTCAGCATCGGGGGAGCATAGCAATGAACTACAACATAGACAATGCTACTCACCTCTATTTTTTTCTTCCTTGTTCCCCATGAACACCTCTGCTTTGGCTGTCTTTTCCTTCTTTGCCAGCACCTTTGATTTTTGGTTTGAGAGCTTCCACTTCTGAGTCTTGGTGTTGGAGCCTGAGCTGCTGTCCCCATCATTCTCATCCTTCACTCCATTTTTGCTCTCATGCTTGCTCTTGTTGTTGTTGATGATATTTTTCTTTGAGTCACTGTTGCTGTTGCCTAGGTGACTTCTCTTCCAGCTGGGATATGACTTGATAGTGATGTGTTCTAATTTTCATCCATTGTTGCATAGCTTGAAGATTGGCCAGTCATTTTCCATAAGCCTGTGGGACATCTTCCATGTGGTGGTGGGGGCATGTCTCCATAACATAGGCAAGAGATTGTGTCAAACAAGTTCATTCCATGTGTTGTGCATGGATGCTCAGATCACTTTCACATTGCTGGCACCAATAGCCTGGCCTTGCTCACCCTCCAGATATGGGACAATACCATGACTGGCCTTCAGCTGATATTCAGCACTTTCAGACCATTTCACCCAGTCACCCCACTTCCAAAACTTGATGTTGGGGTACATCTTGGGGGTGGGCTGCTTCATATCATTGTGAGGAACTGAAAGCAAAAGGGGTCAATGGTGAAAATACAGTGGACTGGAACACCAACTCTGCATTTCTGGAATGTCAGAGTTTGTACCTCTGCTCTGCTGCCAGGCAGAACTGCTTGGAGTCTCAGCATCTACTTGGGATCGATCTGAACTTGCATGGACTCTTATCACACACCATAATCCATTGCTTGTCATTATTCCTGAGCTCCCAGGGATGCCCCATCACTTACATCACTTAATCCAAACTCCTCTTGTTCCTGTTTCTATTCCCTGATTATTATTAGCAAGCACTTCTCTACCCACTCTGCTACATATATATACTTAGTTTTCACTTCAGATTCCTCAGTCATTCTTTGCCCCTCTTTGGCAGTGGCTGAGGTGAGTTTACTTATACCTATTTACAGCTCCTAGCTAATCCCTAGTAGTCTGTGCAATCACTGCCCTCTTATGATTTTGTCAAATGGACATGTCAATGTGGAAATGAACATGATGCAGGTGTGATGGGCCAGAAAACTGCTGACTGGTAGCTCTACAAAAAAGTTAGTGTACTAATAATAATGTTGTATATACACACTTCAAAGCATCATGCTCTGCTGTCAAACTCACAACCTGGAGCTCCAAGCTCTCATAGCATTCCTGGAGGTGATGGTATTGTAAGGCCTGCATATGTCACATCCTGAAACTTTCCCAACCCATCTGACCCAATTCTGGCCCCTTATGATCAAATCCCAAATCCTGAGCCTTTACTTTACCTTAGAAGATTTCTCCTTCATCTGTCACATCCCGAAACTCTCCTAACCCATCCAACCCAATTCCAACCCCCTATGATCAAATCCCAAATCCCGAGCCTTGGACTTTACCTTAGAAGATTTCTCTTTCATCAGACATTCTGAACCCCATACTTCCTGTCCCAGACTTCCGCATCCCTGTCCCAGACTTTCCGCATTCCCGTCCCGGACTTTCGTATTCCCATCCCGGACATTCGTATTCCTATCTCAGCTATCTCTTGACATATGTCACTTTCCTTTGACACTTCTTGACATCTACAGTTCCTATCAATAATTCCCTTTTACCTTGCCTTGCAATTATTGTGCCATTGCCTTCAGTCATTATTCTCCCATTCTGACGCCATTCTGATTCATTCCTTCCTTTCTTCTGGAAACCCGAAACTCCAATTCGTCCGACATACTTTAACATCTTTATATCTTCCGGACTCTTCAGTATATAAACCCGCTTGTACTCTCCAATATTTCCTTAGTTCAAATCTCAACTAAATCCCATTCTTTCCTGATCCACTTCACTCTGAACCTTCTCAGTCCTTAAGTTGACCTTAGGATTGATCCCCTCTCCTCCACTCCAAAATCAAGGAACAGAACTCGTACAGGGGCACAGCACATAAGCTGAAGCTGAAGTTCCTTACACCTCCGACCCCCCTCAGGGATTCCCGCCCAACTCCGCCACTTCCGCAAGCTCCAGATTATCTGGGAATTCCGGGATTGAACCCAGATTTGACAGCATATATGCATTCTAAAGTGAAGCAAAACAAATTTTAATGCCTTACAGACAAAAAAATTGTAACCTTACCTGATACATCTGGTAACCAGTCAGTCTGGTTTCAGAGGAAGTATTATCAGAAAACAAAGAAAGAGATAAAGAGGACACACAGTTGTTGTGTCTGTTGTCTACTGCTCACATTGCTCAAGGAAATAGTATTGGAAAGAGTCCAAAGCAGAAATGTGATGATGGAAATGTGATGATGGGAGTGTGATGATAAGGATGAGATATGAGGCCAGGAGATTTATGTTAATTACAAACTCTTCTGGTAAAGCACTTGGTCTATGCAAACTCAGCACATACCTTTTCTATCTCATCATGGAAACAAACTTTGTTTCACTACAAACCCAGCATGACTCTACAAACATGCTGCCAAGGGTGATTGTTGCGATAGACAAGTCGGATGCAATCAAGATGCTTGAAGACATTGTTAGTGTTGCCATGGCTCCATGAGCTGTCATGAGTCAATGACCATTCAAGCAATGTAAACTCTTTACTACAGACACCAAAATGTACCCCTACACTCCCTGAAATCAGATTTGCAAGAATTTTGTTGATATATGATGTTGTAGTCTTTCTGTGCTCAATGGCTTGCTATGGCTCGCCAAGCTGCAGCAACATTAGATATTGTGTTTCTTGAAATTGATGGGATCATTCCCAATTGGAACATGTACTCATTTTCAGTACAGATTGACACCCCGGGAGTAAAGGTAGGGTGCCTTTCACTTTTCTTGATCTGAGTTGACACTTCAATTGACAACTCAGATGGTCTGTTTGCAACTTGTGGATGGGCATGGCATGGAAAAGGCTGCCAATAGAGACTCAAGGTAAGTATAAAATCTCAGTATTTAAGTTTATTCAACAGATTGTGTCTGCTACCAGTACCAAGATCAAAGAAGATACAACCCCTACCCCAACATCAATCAAGCTTGAGCCCACCAAAGTCAAATACAAGGATGATGCAGATCAGCCAAATGACACAGATCAATGAAATGAAACTGAAGAACCAGAGCTCAACACAAAAGTTGAAGACCACACCTGCAATTTATTGCCCAAGTTTGTGGCTTTTATCAACTCCTCTGTTCCTTCCACTTACCACTGAACTCGGGCTTTTCCACATTACCCCAACAGCTTACCTTGTACTCAGATGCAACAATCTGAACCCTAAGCCAGAGGGACATCCTTGGTGTTACTAGTTGAGGCAAAAGAGAGCAGCCTCAATGGAACCACTCAAAGAAGGCACAAGGAAGCACATGAAGACAATCAACAATGCCAAGTGCAAAGGTTTCTGAATTCCAAGGTATTGTGAGCCTAATTGTAGTTGTACTAGTGGTGTTCAAACAATGTGCATGTATGCTTGTCACAATGTATTCAGAGTTCCATAAAACAATGCATATGTATTATTCATCCATATTGCCCTCTGCATTGTGCTCATCCTTGTCCTTGAAAATGTTGTAAGCTATGCCTAATACTGATGCATCCAAACCTGGCTGAGATAACATGCAGAAGTGGTTCTCCTCCACCACTGGCAGTAATGTCATTCTCTACAGAATCATTGCAACAATGCTGTTGATGTGTTTGACATCAACAACAACCAGTTCATTGGTAAGTGTATATGTGGCAACCATTTGTGATGACATATTCATGAGGTCTTGGTTGGGGCATAAGTAAAGTTTAATGAGAGTGATGTTGTGGAAATTGTAATCCTCCATTGGGTTGTCAATGCAGCAAGGGAGCCTTGCAAAATATTGGATTTCTCCAAAGTGTGTCTGGGCAAGATGAGAGAACTAAAAGAAATTAGCTGAACATGTTCTTGTAGATAGTAAGACATAGTACCAAGACATTGCATGAGATACAAAGATTATGTACTTCTTTCAAGGTCTCCCTCCACACAGACTGGGCAATCTGGCAATTCTGGAGTCGAAGATGAGCCCAGTGTTTGAATTTGAAGGGAGGAGCAGGTTGACCAGGACCAAGGCCTAAAAATGTGTGAATAGCTTGAGTGTCTTGTATGGGAGGTGAGAAGAAATATTGTTCTTGCTTCCTGTCACATCCCAAAACTTCCCTAACCCATCCGGCCCAATTTCAAACCCCTATGATCAAATCCCAAATCCCGGGCCTCGGACTGGTGAACATGGTGGAATGGGTTTGTCACTTGGAAGGGCTGACTCATTTGTCTGTTGAACAAGGATACTAGTTAGTTTCTTCTCAGTGTAGAGTCAAGAGAAACTCACCTATGAAGCTGAATCCTTAGCATGCTTGTGCTGTCCAAGGTAATAGCTGTCACCTTCTATGGTACACTTAGACGAGATGCCATCCTTAGCAGTACCACAGCTAAGTGGTTGCACTGCTGAGGGGCTGGTTTCTGTGCTTGACTGAGGCTGCTCTAATAGCGAAAGCACTGGGAAATTTGCTACTTGTATTCTTGCCTTCTCTTCCTTTGTGGCTGCTTGCTCAAAGTGTCAGTACAAGGTGGCCTTGGATACTTGATGAGGATGGCCATTTCCATATTTTATACATACACATGTCCATAGGGAGCTGTCATTCTGCGAGCTGGAACTAGGTTGCATGAAGTCAAGTACAACTGAGAAGGAGGAGAAACCTGGAGGTGGCCACATGTTAGCCTTGCAGTAGTTGCAAACTGTGTCTGCTTGTTGCACATGTAGCTAGCATGTAATAAGAAGACACAGTTTGCCACCTAGGACATGCACCTAAGAACACTTCAATAGAGCAGATCACCGAGAACAGATTTGCAATCAGATCTACACATATTCCATATGTTTATTTATGATTATATTATATTTGGACATACAGGAACTGACCAGGGCATAGTCAACTTTCACAGGGAATGAAGAACACCATGGAAGAAAGATAAGGCCAGGGACTTTGCCTGGGATCACTGGTTATACAAGAGAGGATAAAAAGAGAGAAGTCATGTGATGAAAAGGAAAAGAAAGGGGCTATAGGGTAAAACTGTAACAGTCCCCCCACTCATTTTTGGCCCCACCTGTTTGTTTTTATCCCTACCCACTCTTCTATGGTCCCAGCCACTTGTTTTCAGTCCCACCTGTTGAACTTATATCATTAAGTAGTTAGTAATAGCTAATTAAAATTATGAATCATTTTCCCTTCATGCCAGTGTGATAGCTTTGCACAGCTCTGTCCAGCTCATTCTAGTTTTCTGTTAAGTCTGGGACAGACTTTAGAGTGCTGTCTAGCACTGTCCAGAGCTTGCCAGTTAGGTACCTTGCTAGGGGTGTCTGTCAGCCTTGGACACCTGTCCAGCCCCATCCAGTCCTGTCCAGCTGAGGGCTGGTTTGCTGATGTAGTCACTAAGATAGCTGGGTACAAATGAGCAAAAGTGTAAGTACCATACCTCCTGTTATGTTATCAAATTATCTTTTTGTTTCATTTTTTACCCTAACAGTCACACATAGTTCACACCTTGTCATTCCAATGAATCCAATGCACATTCTTGTCTATTTGGCATGAATTCTTCAGTATAATTATAATCCGCAAGCTACTCGACTTGGAGCCGAAAAGCCGTCAGCCACCAGCCACCGATAAACCTGGCTCCGGCTTCTACCTGGCTTAGCTAGCCGGAGTAATGGCTGTGGCTCACAGCCGACGCGCCAACACTACTACGTTGTCTATCATTAGGACTGAAGTAATGGTCTAACGCCTGCCAATTACTGGCTATTGGGCTCATGTTCAAATTCGTGGAACACAACTGCCTGGAGACCGGTAGGTGGGGTTTGGAACCATGCGAGCAGGTCAGAGTTATTTCGAAGTCTCCAAAACACTTCCCCAAATGTCAAAATACGTATGACCAACCCCAAGCGAGAATCTTGCGTTGCGACCTAAGCTGAGAAATGTCACACCAACACATATTTCCAGGTAGTTGTACATGTCAGGACATCCCTTTCAGCTCCCTAAATCGACGCAAACATTTTACAGGTTATTGATGGAGAAGTGTGCCAAGGTGATGCCCACACGCGGAATGAGGTGCTGACAGAAGTCACTACAAGGGTCTGCAAGCACTTGTTGACGTTCTGCAGCCTCAACGGGGAAAACGAGCCTGTCGTCCCTACCAAGAACTAACTTTGGCTTCGCAGCGAATCCGTTGGCACTAGCCAAAAATGGTGGCTGAGGGTTCGCTGGTGTAGCCAGCCTACATGGAGTGATGTGAGCATCGAGAATATGCCTGGAATGCAGTCATATTTACCTATTGATGAATAGCATCGGAAATGTCTCAGCACAATGGCCAGCTTTGTTGCCATTGACAAGTTCACCGTGTGTTTCATTATCGCTAGTAGCCAGTTGTCGAGAAACGAGCATCTGCGCTCTCCGAACCCTGACCTCTTCTTTCGTTGGGACGTTATCTAGATTTGAGCCGAGGATGACCCGACCAGTTCCACCTTGGGTGAACCATGTGATCTGTACCATGTAAGGCTGCCTTCTATTGCTAGCCAGCCTTGCACAAAAGTGACAATAGAGCACGATGAGCGGATAGAAGTAGTTTGTCACATTGGCATTCGCAGGGTTGGCGCCAGTCACGGAGAATATCCAACCAACCAGGTCAAACATCGTTTCCAAGTTAAAAATGGCTCCTTGGTAGTTGACAGGCAATGGCCCAGCAAGAAGAACATCGGGGCTAAGAAACCGGCATCAACCGACGGATGGCACTGGTATATTTACAATCCTTTGCTTACAGCAAACCGTGAATGGCGTTCACAACTTCCGGGAAGCTGGTATTCGTGCCATGTGTCGTCATGACGCCATAAATATTATTGCCATCTTGCACGCCAGTTGAGATATCATCGAATAACTGGAGGATCTATGGTGGTGTAAATTTCGTTCCCTGAAAACCATGGAATCACTCGCCCTACCCCGGTCCCAGGTGATAGCCTGGGTGATGTCGACTGTCCGTTAAATGCGAGGTTCATACTATGAGATTCCAGTTGAGCTGGGGAGGAACTTATCAGAGGAAGTACGGCATACCTGATCTATGCACCTTCCAGTGAATCCAAATCGCAGGGAGTGAGGTTCTTATATACCGTTGGAGGACTGAGCTCTTCTCCACATCCGATTCCATGAGACAGCCGCCCCAAACAGAACATTCCAGTCTGGAGGTCAAGTGGGGATTACGGGTTGCGAAAAATGTGCACATGATATGGACAAACGTCACCGCATATTCCTTAAACCAGGACAACCTTTCGTCTTTCCTAGTGGGCCTATTGTACATTACGTGTGGTGTGATCACCTGCAATATCACCGTGAACCCCAATACTCCTTTCGTTCGAAATGGCCGTCTTCTTGTGCTGCAGATTTGAACTCGTGGACGGGTTGTTATTGAAATGTCGTGATGATGTTCTCCTTTCAGGTATCATGGATTCCAGCATACATTCTATGCAGAGTGGTGTGGACCCGCCTGACGAGCATGTTGCCTAAATCAACACACGTGCATCAGAAACCCTCGATATTGCGGCGCAGGTGACAGTATCAAGCTCGAAGTTCCATTTCCACGACCCTCGCGCCAACTTAGTCCGACGCTTGCGCAGGAGCAACATATAAAAGGACGCTCACGCAAATATCGCTCTATAGCAAGTGAATACAACTCAGCATGGCTCCTGTAAGTCCCTTTCGCTGAGTAATTCCTAGGCAGACATCACTGAAAAATGGTTCTTCTGCAAGCCCAGGCCAGAAAGGGTGAGGATAAGTGCACATGCCTGGTTATAAACGAGTACTGACTGTATTTTAGATCATCCCAAAAGGATGGACTGAGAAGATCATCCAGGAAAGCAATGTCGAAGAGATGATTGGCGAAGCCACGGGATTGAAGGTGGATAAGGTCGAGCTTGCAGAAATCGCAGGTTGCCGCTACATCTTTTCGTCGGGCGAACTTCAATATATATGGAATTGTTCCAATGAAGAGGGAGCAGTTTTCAAGTCCCCTCGGGGTCGTGGCGCTTTGTTTGCCCAGCTGGCAGCGAATCCACTTTCGTCTAACTCCCCTGATGTGGTGCTTGAGCCACTCGTTCTGCCGGATTGAAACTCGGATGATTGGAAATGAGTAGTGTAATCTGCGATGTAACTCAAACCTGACCGTTCGTGATATGTATGGTCTTTGTCGAAGTGTCCATGCCTAGAGCCCTTGCTTGAACGTCATATTGCAAGCGAGTGTCTTCAAAACCGAAATTTCCCACGAGATGATCTCGCTGGTGCACAAACTTGTTTGAATTTGGTGAAGATTGCGCAAGTTTTAGGGGGGAAGGGATGGTTTTAAACGCTTCAAAACTTGCAAACCCACGATTACCCACCTCGACGATTCGTCACAACTACCCGGGCAGCAGGTCTATGTTAAACGCCAACACCTACACCAATACCTACAACACCAACTTCAATCATGGGTGACGGAGACCTTTAAGGTGATCAAAGTCACTTGTGTCCGTTGTGTTGCAACATGGAGGATTAACCCTCCAAGTTTGAATCCGGAAAAACAAGAGGCTCAAGCGCCACATTAGAGAAGATGTTGTCGCAACATCTCTGGCACAACATCTGTGTCGATTTTCTTGAGCAATGGCTATTGCGAATAGGTAGTCCTCCTTTGTCAAGCAGAGTGGCGAAGAATGATTCCAAAGTATAGGATTCAGAAGGCTTCCAGCCAATTTTTGCCTGCCAAATGAAATATCTAGAAATCCGTCTGCTCCAGGGTACTTTCTACTGTCTGTTTAAGGAGGATGATATCAAGCTAGTTGCTAGAAAAAGAAAGCTCACTCCCTACGCCGGTAATTGCAGTTTTATAACGCCATTGCCATCATCTAGATCCAATATCTCGCAGTCCGCCTTGTCCCCATTTCCGATCTGCGTTTCCACACACGTGAAATCCATTGGCTGACCGAAACGTTCCGTGAACAACATCAAAAAAATGCACGAGGCATGAAGATCATCTTACCTTCTCAAGGACAGTCATTGGTTGGTCTATCCAAAGTGGTGAGCAATTTCCCCCCTCATCGAAGGTGGTAGGTACTCACGCCAAACTGCAGTATCGTACATAATGCCTTGAGCTGCACTCGCAATGAAAGCGCGCAATGTCGACAAATCAGGCTTGTCATCGGTACCATTTAGAGCGACGACCACAAGGTACGTGTTCCCCGCCTGCCGAATAGCCTCGTCTCCGGGAAATCCACCTCCACCCATCGGAATGAACGCTTGGTTCGTGTATGGGTGACGTTCGAGCACGGCAAGGTCAACCTTTCCATCCACGATTGTCACAGGACTGCACCGATAAACTGAAAGACCTGGGGTTGCACCCATCTCTTCCGGATAGCAAGAACGCGGCAACGCGAGTTTGTGGAATTTACTGGCAGTGCCGCCATTTGCTGGCGTGATCTTTGTACCTGGAGGAGCAGCGGCATGGTCGCCGTATGCTTGGATGACTTGGCCGTATGGTGCGAACGCCTCAGGTGTTAACGGAAGGACGGGTATGATTTTGCCTATCATTGAGCTAGCGACCTTCTTGACGGCCGGTACGGACTGTTCGTCATTATCGACGAACGCCAGTGAGGCAGTAGCCGCAGCCTGGCCTGTGCTCGCACCTCTTGTTCCAATGATCCTCACCCGCTTGATTCCGCCGTCGGGGTAAATCGTCACTTTCACATGGGTGAAGACGTCCTCGGGACTCGTGTCTAGCTGGAAAAAATGCCTCCTGTGCGGGCCAAGTTTTACTCGGGGCACAATCGGGGTCCAGGCGTCACTATCACACTCTGGGACGTCGTTCACCGTATTCAAGGCATGCAGCTCGCAGCTCTCAGGAAAGTTACCCTTGAAATGAGCCGTGTCTATCTCGGCGATTTCTAACCTCCCGGGGGCACCACTGTAAATTGACGACGTAAGTGACAAATCAACTCAAAGAGGGCGTAAAGGAGTTACAGTTTCATGATGGCCCAGTCTCTATGCCCTTTCTGCCTGCTACGCTTGGTTTCCCAGCCGTCGCTCATGTCTTTACCTATTGGAATCAGTCAGACAGACTCTGCATCAACTTGATTACACATATGTTACCTCTTCCGGGCAGAATCAAATTCGAGCCGACTCCATAATGTTGATTAGATGTAAGTACCACACACCCACCGGCGAAAACGTGGGCAAGGTCAAAGGCTTCCGAATCGTCAGTCGGCTGTACAGGTGCAACGTGTCCATACACCCGGAATCGTGCCTGCAGTGGCCGTCATTTTCACATTATAACACTGGGATCCTGAGCCCGCTTACTATGCCGCCATCTGGGTACATGTTCAGCTTGACATAGTTGAAACGCGTAGTTTCCGTTATCTTGAAGAGATGCCTTGAGGATGGTCCGAGGGGTGCTCTGGGAAGAATTTCTGTCCACTGTTACGAATCAGTGCTGCGATCGTGAATGTAAATCGTTGTGTGCGCACTTCTGCACCGCTCAGGTTATGAACATCTAGCTCGGACGAGAGCATAGCATCGACAGAGACTTCAGGGGCTTCGTTCCCTAGGTATACGCCGCAGTGAAAAATGCGCGCCCACGAAATCAGACACCATCTCACCGTTAAAATGGGCCGTATCGACGTCAAAACCCACGATAGTGCCAATTGTCCCAAGTTTGATGATGCACCTTGCAACGGTCTGGTCATCACAGTATCAGGTTATTCCAGAAACAACATTGACAAACCAGTCATAGGTTGGGTTGTGCCTTCGTGACTCCCATCCACTGTACAGCGCGCCGTTTGGGCCAAATTGTCCTTTGAGACTTGGCGCCGGCTACAAAACAGTCGAGCATACTCTTGGATTGGATGTCCAGTGAGCGTATTTACCTCGACAAGGAGCAGGTGATCCGCTTGTGCAAAGAACTCGTCGGATACTTTCACAACATTACCTCCAAGCACTACACTCGACAACTCTGGCAAAACAGGACCCGTGATTCAGAAGTGACACTACTCCTAGACGAAGGACATTACCGATCGTTGAGCCAAGTGTTTCTGAGAAGTTTTCGAGTGGTATTTTCCGATAAGACATTGGGAGGGTGGTGAGAGTCGAGACGTGTAACGTGTTAAAGCCTGAGATTGGGAGCATTCCGTATCTGCAGGCTGGTCAAGCGACCCTAGCCTGACAGCGTATCTGGGTTGCTAATAATAATCCTGTTCCGATACTGTAGTACATAAAGTCTTATCAGTAAAAGTGAATTCGACATTCTTATCTCGGTTGCCTCAGTTGGAGCGCTCGCAAATCCAGTGGCGTAGCAGGAGCAAGCAGAACCCCGCGACTATCAGTCTTCATCGACCTCCTGGGCCGCCTGATCATGTCCCGGGTTCATCAACATTGAAGGTCGGTAGACCGACATCATCAGCTGGTAACCCACGGACGACACGAGTTGGGCGATGGTCGATGTCCTTCGTTAAAACGGTGAAGCCCGTCTGAGGAGGACATTCCAGCGACTGAGTCGGAGTCTCATAATCGTCTACACTTGGGTGTCACACAGGATGGACTAAGGAGCACTGGCACACTGCCAATAAGCGCCCACGTAGTGTGTACCTCGTGGCTTTAATGAGACATAAATGCCTTCCAAGTTACAACAGCATCCGGGTCGAACCCAGGCCGCCTGGGGAAGGTACGCCTGCCATTGCTAGTAGGTAGAATGGGCTGCTCATTCCGTCTCTTGGAGGGTTCAGGTGGTGTTAAATCCTGCGGGGTCGAGGCCCTCCATACAGGAACTGCAACAACAACGATTTAACCTTACAGCACTCCAACCCCTTGGAAACAGCGTCCAATGTGAGTCTCATCCACATATCCGAGTCCCGTTATGCCTGTGGCATCGGTGTGATAATGCTTCATTGGAAGGACCACACAGCCCTCCATTGTTCAATCCAACGGCTTCGTTGGTACTACTAGCTAACCAAACCAACTTCAAAGACAACGAGGCTTGCTTCTGTGGCAGTGGAATTCGTCCACAACACAAATGATTTTCATAACATGATATCCCACAAGCTCGATGGTCGAGGATATAAAGACGTCGTCCCAGACGACAGGAAACGTCAGTTCCTCTCGTCTTCTAGTACACACATCACTGGGCCATTTGCCTCTTATGATGCCCGGTAGCAGTAAGTGCACCCGAGTCTATACTTGTGCGAGGTGCATTTCAGCTCACCCAATTGATAAATAGGTCGTATCCCCTTTGCAGCGGCCCTCGACCCTGTCACCGTCCCACCAGGCTGCTTCCCCATTGAAGTCGTCCAATTCTGGCGAGGCGAAAAATACCCTCACCGACCCTACCCCCTACACTGGGCCATCTTCGTCCGTACCTCTCCAGGACGGGGAAACTACTACCAAGTAGTAGGAAACATTGACACGTTCACTGTTGACGCCATGCTTAACGTGCCACTGCAAAATCGAGAGGCTTGGAGAGGAAGTCATGTCGTTGGATATGTCGCGCCGAGCCACTTGCACAACTTGGAGAGACACCTCGCACAGGTCCCCGTCGTTAGACACTGTTACGATTGGAACTGTCAGAACTGGGTCTATGATGGCATCAAGAGGCTGAACTTCCAGAACCTTTACACCGACGTGCATTTATCCATGGCGCGACTCCAAACGCAGATGTGTTGTCTCTTGGAGGCTTGGGAAATAGGAGAGATCTGAACTGAGGTCGTCTGCGTCTGAGCAGAGGAGCTGGGAAAGATGTGGGGGGATAATACCATCGTCGGGGATCATCGAGAACAAAATTTCTGCTTTTAATTACATACCCAACATCACCACTAGCATCGACAGGTTAGAACTTTGCACTCATACTACCACACAACAATAGAATCGGGATATTCGCGGTACAGTTGTATTCTTGGCCCGCGAAACCTCTTGTCGCATCTCTGTCGGGATGCAGAATACTATGAGTCCCACAATCTAGACTGGAGCTCCATATCGTTAACGCAGGCAGTAGAGGTGCACAAGCAACTCGCTTCTCCGACGTGTGGGATAGGTCAGCTACCAATCGGTGACAGTCGATCGATGCGGCACCATTGCCAGCTTGGGGAGCACGATGTCGATGAATAGTGATGGCTATCCTGGCTATCCTTATCGTCAAGAGGACCGCATGCCTTCTGCACAAGATCATAAGTCAAGATGCGGAGATGACGGCTAACCGCGAATCCACACGACTGGAAGCCAAGGGAACATAGGTTTGATTTGGTCTAGGGCTAATTATCTGGTATCTCGAGAAGACGCCCTGCCACGAGTATATTGCGTCCAACGCACCATTCCTACAAATAGTCATGGACGTTCATGCGCGTGCAAACACAACACGTTTCTTCTCCCACGGATCCTTCCATATCTCCGTGTTTCGTAGACGGGCAGTGTGGTGAAGGATGCTCTCGACTGCTTCCGCTTGTCCGTGACCAATTTCGAGTGCAACAATTGCGCCATCACGAAGAACGCCCTTCGTTGCAATGAAAGAGGCTAGCACGTGATAGAATGACAATCCATCCTGGTCTGACGACCCCGGTGGATCACCGAGCAACGCCCGAGGATCTTCGTAATCTTTGACGGAAGGCGATAGTTCGTCATATTCTCGCTTGGGGATGTATGGAGGATTAGACGTCACTACGTCGAAGGGCGGCTGTAGCAAGTTGATAAGGTCCGGATCGTGGAGGTCACCTAGCACGGGGATGAATACATTTCGGAGATTGCTAGTGACACGCGTCGTGATCTTGCATCGGGTCGCATTATCAGTCGCTAACCGAATTGCATCTGGAGAGATGTCCACGCCAAATGCATGCGTGCTGCCTGGTGGCCAGAGATGACATAAAAGGAGCGGAATGCAGCCTGAACCAGTACAAAGATCAAGGACAGAGACAGGGCTACTGTTTGATGGAGAGATAGTATTGGCGAGACGCAGCGTCCAATCCTCTGTCTCCGGGCGGGGTATGAGTGTCGGAGGTCGTGTCAAAAGGTTGAGCGAACCAAAGGGCGTGGTACCTGAAACCAAGAGAGAGAGAGAAAAAGGCATAAGTACCAAGTGAAAGACGAGGTGAATGACATAATACCCAAAATGTACTGCAGTGGCTCTCCTCGCAATCTGCGCTCGAGCATCGCCTGGAGTGCTGTGGGAGGATCTGATGGTGATAAGACTTGCTTCATCCATTTCAGCTCAAGGCTCGCGCTTTCGCGTCCGAGGGAGAAAGCTAGCTTGGTGAAAAGTTGTTTCACAGGCCCACGATGCATGGGAGAGTACCTGTACAAGGGGCTTGGTATTACCGCGATCAAAGACTACCCATCAGTGATGACAGCCGATCCAAGAACACAACGGTGGAATTGGGAAATGTACCAGTTTACTCAAGCTGTACTGCTGGCGTTAGTATGACTCGCTGTGACTGAATTATGTATGGTACGTGGCACGGGGGACCGACGGGGTGATGGTTGACGAACTGGCTGTCTCCTGCTGTCTCCTTACGTCGCAACCACCTATAGAATATTTCCCTCAGATTTCATAAAAAAAAATGTGGGTATTTTCAGGTCGGCGAATCGGCCGTCGCTGGCTGGTGAAACTTTTGGTGCGCCGGAGTGCCGAGAAGCCGACGCCTGATCTTTGGTGAAATTTTCACCGACAGAACGCCACCAACGCCGCCAACTCCCGCTTCGGACCGCCCTTGATCGTCCATTATGTAATAAAAAGGAGGACAGTCATGATGTAAAAGGAAATCAGCTGGACATCGGTTTGCGGCCGATGAAGTTGTTTCCCTTGGAGTACTTGCTCTGGTCGACAGGGCGGCTAACTAACTCTCGTCAAACCTCCTTCTTATTCTTCTCCACATCGTCCTCAAGGCCGACCTCGTGCATCACTTCGACCTCAAAACACAGCTTGCTTCTATGTTCTCATGACACTGCCAATCGCTAGTTCTGCACTCGCCGTCACCCGTCCAGATATTGCTACTCTCGTAGACTCATCATCAATCTCTGCAATGCCCACTGCAGTTTCCAACACATATGTGAACCCTGCTCAGATGTCCCAGGAGCGGCAGGCTGGCCCCTCTTCACTATCCGTTCAAGCCAAGCGGAGAACCCCTGCGACGGGAAAACGAAGGCGCGCTACTTCCCCCGACGAGAGCGGAGACTCATCTTCACAGTATCATCGAAAGAACAGAGATGGTCCAAAGAAAAAGAAAGCAACGCGTGCATGCGCTCATTGTCAGAAGGCACACTTGACGTGCGACGATTGTGGGTCCACCACATGTACACTCTGGACCTAACATCTCACCGGCTCTTTCCCAAGCTCGACCTTGTCAGCGCTGTGTAAAGCGAGGGATGGCTGGAAGTTGCATAGAAGGTCACCGCAAGAAAGCAAAATATTTGCTGGACGATGACGAACTTGGTACATTGGTCCTTGGCTATCTCCGCTCACGATTAATTCTGATCACGTGTGCTTAAAAGAGCAATTGAAAAGAAAGCCATCAATCCCTAAAAAGAGTGCAGAGTCCGCGCTACCGCCCATACCTACATGTAACACGTAGCGTCTTTCGCGTTGGTTGACATGCTAACACCTCCCAAAAATACAGCGGAACCGTTCACAACCAACGACCCTCTATTCAATATTACCTATGATCCAAGTTTCGCCTTTGGTTCAGAGGCAGCAAACTTGGAATACTCCATCCTCTCCGCGATCTTGGGCAACCCAAGTCCCCCAGATTCAGCTTCAGTTGCAGCACCATCACCCCCACAGCCTCAACTGCCCCAAAATCTACCAAATTCCGCATGGTCCCCAGAACCATTACATGCACAACCTCATTACTCTCAAGGTGGGACGACAAACACGTATGGGTTTGGAGATCAACCACAGTTATCCGTACCACCTTCCGAGACGACACTTGCCGCAGCCGCCCAATCATCACCCACGACAACCTTTATCTCCGGCTATTCTCCCACGCAGCTCTCGCAAGCGCGGCCTTCTCTGGAGTCAACACCCGACTTGCAGTATCCGCCGTTTAGCCAGGGACAGCCAACACCCATCCCACCGCGTTATTCCCGCGACATCAACAGCTCCGCCCAAACAGGCATGGTGCATGCACCATCAAAAGAGGCTGGTCCTCAATCTCTCGTATCATCATCACATACGTCGCCATCACCGACGAACTCTACGCACCCAAGCATTGTGGACCATCATTCCGTTTGTCATACCTTTCTACCCAGTTGTGTATATGCAAACTCAGCATACGAACAGACACTCATCGTCACAGCTCCGTATGACTACACTGAAGGTTATCATTTCCTGATGAAACATCTTCCGACTCGGTACGTACATCTTCGCGTTGAGACATGACGCGTTCTTGGCCGATGTGGTCAAATCCTGATGTTGTATCTTGGGTCCTCTCTGGGATGTTTTCTCGGCACTGGGTGGGTGACAGTTTTGAGAAGAATGATATTCTGCGCATCGTACGGGCGCTTGCTATTTTTCGGCCTTCCCTCATTGCGCTGCAAATGCCCATGACGGACGAAGATGAAGTTTTCGTGGAGAAGTGCTTTCAACGCTCGTTATTGGTAAGATCATTCATTTTAACGCGAGACACTTGTCTGAACGGCAAAACCGTACAGGAACTCGAGAAGCTTATTTCATACAGTGGGACGCCGACCGTCGTCTGGAGGCGAACTGGCGAGATATGCCTCGTGGCACCCGAATTTTGCATGCTGACCGAGTGGCCGATGGAAGAACTCATAGGGAAGCGCAAGTATATTTACGAGGTAATCCACTCCTTCGATTCATTTCTTTAAGGGGCTAAGACGTCTCCACCCAGCTCTTCGAGAACCAATCCGTTGTGGAGTACTGGGAAAACTTTGCCTCACACGCGTTCGAAAACACGACCAAGTCCATATATTCGCACTGCGTCTTATCGAAGCCCTCCGGTGCGCCTATACCGGCAACGTTTTGTTTTTCGATACGACGCGACATATTCGACTTGCCTAGCATCGTTATAGGTGCGTCCAAGTCCCCCTCCATCCTTTCTCATGTTAATTGACGCGTGCCGTGGACGAAGGCCAATGGCTACCTTTGCTATAGCCCATTGTCATGTTTTATTTCTGTTCTCATACTTTTTATTATTTCCCTTTCTTTTTTTGGCTTGCCCCGGGTGTATCAAGAATTCCCCCGGGACCGCTCTGTACTTTATGAGCTAGCTCTTATTTTGCCTAATTATTTCTTGGTTTCGTCTTCCTCGTGCTCTGCACACTGCAATTGTTTAACAGCACGCGCATTGCGTCATCAACATAAAACTATAAAATATCATCATTCATAGAGCAGAGTTCTCATATCTTTTTGACCGTATTCGAGTGTGCCAACACACCACATGCAGCTCATAGCTCATGATATGTCTGTTTCGAATAAAGATATGTAGAGGGCTGCTTTCTGACAACCAACCAAACAAGTCTGGGTCGTATCATTTACCCGAGGGGTGGGGCCATGAAGATGTGTGGTATACTAGAAACGGAAACAAAGAAGGAAATGGAGCGAAATGGAGGGAAGCCTAGGTAGGAGGGTCTGGGTTTATAGTTCTACTCCATCCAACCTGCACGAGATGTCCTATGGCTATGTAGTATTCCCCTCCATGAACAACAGGGGCTTCTTAAAATGTCAAGCACGAAGGGATAACCATCAGACAGCGTCTTGGATGTTCGCGTATTCACTCTCAACACCCGGCTCGATGAGGCAGGCATGTCCGAGGATAAGGCAAGAAGAGGCGCCGACGAGCCAGAAGAACGTCATGATGGGGGAGGATAGCCACAAGAGCGGGAGGCCGATGACAAACAGGCCCGTGTAGAGGGACTTTTGCGTCACGATGTGGTCGCCGACTTGTAGTGGGTCGGGGGCTAAGAAACGAACATTTAGTGTGGTCATATCTCGGAGAGGAAGCGGCGGTAACCCACCGAACTTGTTGATTGCTGCGAAGCCTCCAAAGAGGAACGCGATGGAAAAGAGAAGAAGGGGGCTTGTGATGCTAGAAGCATATCGTAATTAACTCGGTGCACGGACTCGGACACGGGGCAAGGTATGACTGACATAGCGTAGACAGCGAGAACAAGTACGATGAGTGTATAGTTTCCGGAAAAATACCGCGTGTTATATGTTATCCTCTAAAGAGATGTATCAATACCGCTCCATAGAAGTCTCGTCAGGGCATAGCTGGCACTCACCGAAACTGCCTGACTCGTGTCTGCTGGTCTCGAGATGCGGTGAAAGTCGAAGAATTCGGTCGGGGATCGAAGAGCACTCAAGCGCGTCTCCTGAAGGTAAAGACATACGTTAGAGCTCAGCGTGTCACAGGGTTGCGACCCGACTCACTCTGATCGCCTTAAGAGTGTCCGTAACCCGCATGAGGGCCTCCATGATTGAAATTGGTGCTGTCGGTGATGGTGGTGGTACTGGTTCAAGAAAGGCTTGCCTACTGCCTGCTGCCCGCGTAGTTGTGAGGAATCGTCGAGGTGGCTGTATAAGATCTGGATTGGTGCGCAGCGCTGCGACTGCTGCGTTTCGCTTTTTACCCTTGTGCAACCAAACACGTCGCCTTTTGTCTCGGCACTAATATCCCGTTCGGAATCGGGGCCCGGCTGTAGGTGCATCAGCTTGGTTCACTGCCTGCAGGCGTATCCATTGTCTTTTGACATGGATATTAATGATAGAAGTTACAGTATCCTCAACATGTCCGTCCGTCTTCTTATCCCTAACGTCATCTCTGGCTGCTCAGCTACTTGATTGTCGCGCTTGTTTTCAGTGGAAGCCAAAGGTCAAGTATAATAACACGACGTCTGATGTTCCCCATTTGAAGGTATGTAGGACGATACCTCTGACCGGCTTTCTAGAGTATCTTTGCATCGTCCAGTATCAGGACAAGGGTGGTCTGACGCCTGTAAAATACTCACTATGGGGCTCATGTCTGAATGCAGGGAATGAGTTTTGTCAAAGTGTCTACAAAACTCTTCCTCGAATGTCAAATATGCGTTGAACCAAGCGCGAGAATCTTGCGTTGTGATTAAGCCGTTCATGTAACACGGACGTATGTATTTCCAGGTAGTTGTACATGCCAGGACATCTCCTTCGGCTCACAAGCCCAAAATTTTACAGGTTAACGATGGAGAAGTGTGTCGCGGTGATGCCTGCGCGCGGAATGAGGTGCTGACAGAAGTCATCACAAGGGTTTGCAAGCACTTGTTGACGTTCTCCAACCTCAGTGGGGAAAACGAGCTTGTTAACATTACCAAGAACCAAGTCTGGTTTCGCAGCGAATCCTCTGCAACTAGCCAAAATTGGTGGCGGAGGGTTCGCCGGTGTTGCGAGGCTACGTGGAGTGATGTCAGTATCGAGAGCATGCCTGTAATGCAGCCCCATTTACCTGTTGATGAATAACATCGGAAATGTCTCGGCACAGTGCCCAGCTTTGTTTCCAGTGACAGGATTACCGTGTGTTTCATTTTCGCCAGTAGCCAGTTGTCGAGAAACGAGCTTCTGCGCTCTGCGAACCCTGACCTGTTCTTTCGTTGTAGTGGGCTTGATTCTATCTAGATTTGATCCGAGGACGACCCGACCACTTCCAACTTGGGTGAACCATGTGATCTGTACCATTTGGGGCTGTTTGCCTTTGCTGGCCAGCACTGCACAAAAGTGACAATAGAGCACGATGAGCGGATAGAAGTAGTTTGTCACATTGGCATTCGCAGGGTTGGCGCCAGTCACGGAGAATATCCAACCAACCAGGTCAAACATCGTTTCCAAGTTGAAAGTGGCTCCTTGGTAGTTGACTGCCAACGGCGTAGGAAGAAGAATACCGGGGAAGGGTGGCTTGCTACGCAACCGGCATCAGCCCGACAGATCGCGCTAGTATATTCGAAATCCTTCTGCTTACAGCAGATCATTAATGGCTTTCACAACTGCCGAGAAGCTGGTATTCGTGCCATTTGTCGTGATGACGCCATAAGTATTCTTGCCGGCTTTCAAGTCAGCTTCGATATCATCAAATAGCTGGAGGACCTGTGGTAGTGTAAGTTTCATTCCCTACATATCATGAAATCGCTCACTCCTTTCTGGTTCCGGGTGATGGCCTGGGAGATGTCGATTTGTCCGTTAAATGCGCGATTCATACTATGAGATTGCAGTTGAGCTGAGAGGAGCTTATCAGGGGAAGCACGGCATACCTGATCTATGCACCTTCCAGTGGATCATCGAATCGAAGGGAGTGAGGTTCTTATATACCGTTGGGGGACTGGGCCATTCTCCACGTTTGATTTCAGAGACAGCTGCCCAAAGAGAACATTCTAATCTCAAGGTCAAGTGGGGATTATCGGTAGCGAAAAATGCTCACATGGTGTGAACGAACGGCATCGTATATTTCTCAAACCAGAGTAGCCTTGCGTCTTGACCAGTTGACCTATTGTACATTACGTGTAGCCTGATCACCTGCAATACCATCCTGAACCGAAAATTCCTTTCGCTTGAATGGCCATCTTCTTGGGCTGCTGCGGATTTGAATATTTGGACGGGTTGTCGTATAGATTTGGTGATGAGCTTCTCCTTCCAGGTATTATGGATTCCAGGATACATTCTATGCAGAATGGTATGGACCCGCCTGACCAACATTTTACTTAAATCAACACGCGTGCATCAGCAGAATTTCGATATCGCGGCGCAGGTGACATCGCCAAGTTCGGATTCCAGGGTGAAGCTGCATTTGCAAGACCTATGAGCCAACTTAGTCCGACACTTCCGCAGTAGTGACATATAAAAGGACGCCCAAGTAAATATCGTTCTATAGCAAGCCAACAAACTCAGCATGGCTCCTGTAAGTCCCTTTCGTTGAGCAATTCCTCGATAGGCATCACTGAATTGTTCTCCTGCAAGCCCAATCCAGAAAGGGTGAGGATAAGTGTGATACCTGGCTAGAAACGAGTCCTGACCGTATTTTAGGTCTCTTCTGTCATCCCCAAAGGATGGACTGACAAGATCGTCCAAGAAAGCAACGTGAAAAAGATGATCGGCGAATCCACCGGATTGAAGGTGGATAAGATCGACCTGGCAGAAATCGCAGGTTGTCGCTACATCTTTTCGTCGGGCGGGGTTCAACATATATGGAATTGTTCGAGTGAGGAGGGAGCAATTGTCAAGTCCCCTCGGGGTCGTGACGCCTTGTTTGCCCAGCTGGCAGCGAATCCACTTCCATCTATCTCCTCTGATGTGGTGCTCGAGCCACTCGTTCTGCCGGATTCAGACTTGGAGGATTAAACATGAGTGTAGTGTAATCTGTGATGTAACTCAAACTTGACCGTCCGTTTCCAGATATCCGTATATGTATGATGTTTTGCTGTCAGTTTGACTGTATAGACCAATCCAACCGCGATTACCGAGACCAAGCAGGGTCCTGGTTCCTCGGGATCAAACTCGCTGTGTCGTACATCGGTAGGTGAAATTTGAAGCTTTTCGAGGAACAGAATCTGTAGAAGCATCTATCCTCAGAGCTCGTCCTCGTCCTCGTCCTCGAACGTCCTATTGCAAGTGAAAATAGGCTTGACTTCATACACCAGACTCGGACTCTTAAAACATATTTTCCCACAAGATCAATCCGGTTCAATTCTCGGCTAACTCCACGATATTATTCATACTCCACCTAACAATTAGTCAGTACTACAATAATATATTCTTGTCACGGTCACACGGACATCCTAGTCATACGCCACGAGCAAGGGAGTCATGGCAAGGCAAGTATTGCCTTGCGCTGTGTGTTCTGCATATTCCCACCACGAACGTGATTTTAACATCAGTTTTCACTAGGAAATCAGTCCATAAACCGTAAAGAGTCTGGACTGCTACTCTCCCCCACCCAGATTCCAATTCCATCAGTACAGTAAGTAGCTATGTGTTTCGCATATTCTCTACTGTTAAGTGAGTCTTAACATCTGTTTACTATAGGACATTG
>MU127432.1:868082-881436 GCA_014904945.1 Gyrodon lividus
GAAAGCTGGAACCGTCTGGTACTTAGGGTTGAATACTGACAGATGGTTCCAATGAAATCACCTGAGAGATGCTGGCCAATTTGGCATCAGAAATGAATGGCAGGCTGGGGAGAGGACTGTCCTTGAGCATGGGTGGAGTTGGCAGTTCTGGACTGCTGTTAGGGATGACTGGAGGTGTTGAAAACCTCAGATCATTGGATGTGCTGGACTCAGCACTTAGGTGGCTAGGAACCTTGGGGGGCTCAAATGATGGAGAAAAAGAAAATGGGAGATTCATAGAGGAACCTCGGGGGGTTGAGAAGTCCCAAGAGGAAGTCTGGGAAGGAATGGATGGGGCTAAGAATAAATCTGAGGAAGATGGTGGTTCAATCACCATCAGTTGATTTGGAAGATAATGGTCGGTTTGGGTGAGCAAAATGAATTTGTAGGCTTACTGTCAAATCTAACCCAGCCAGGGGCATTACCTTGGGCTTGTGTGTTGGACATAATCAATGTTAATATGGGTGATTTGGTGGGAAATGGTGGGAAATGGTGTGCAAAAAGTATTCTGAGACTTCTGTCTTGTCAATATTCTACTCCTGGACCAAATCGGTCTTTGTGCTTGGGCAATGCCATCAGTACACAGTTTATTATTGAAACCTAACCTCAGCTTTGAAATCATTTCACCCCTCTGCTCACATCCACCCAACTTGTCTGTCAAAGAATTACTGATTTGAATACAAATATCTTCATCTACAAACAACATTTCTGAGTTTGAGTCTTTTGCTGAGAAGGCAGCTTAGCTGATCCAAAGTTTGGTTGCAAAACTTCAAGGGAAGGTGGGAGTGGAGGAATGGAAGAGGGCAGTGAACACTATCAATGAAATATTGGTAGGTGGACAGTCCATGACATTAGGTGGGGAGCTAATGATGGAAATAGGGTCAAGTTAGGGAAACCATGTGGCTGGGGCCAAGGTTCCTCCCATGGTCATGTATTCCATGGCCTTGGTCATAACCCAAGGATGGCTGAAGGTTGGTTCAATCTTAAAGCCCAGCCCCAAAATCAGTGGCCACCCATGGTTGCATCCCCCAAAGCCAATCTTGAAGGAAAAGGGAGTGGACCCTTTGGAAAGGGGGGGAGGCATGGTTTCCAGTGGGAGACAGGGGAGAAAGGAGCACAAGGAAGGTAAGAGTTCAAAGGATGGGTGGAAGAAGAAGCAGGAGGAGAAGGAGAATTCCAAGGAGCAGGAGCAGGAGTAGGAAGAGGAGGAGGAGGAGGAGGAGGAGGAGGAGAAGCCAGAGGCCATTGAGAAGAGGTCAGCTCAGGGAAAGGTAGGCTTGGGTAGAAGAGCAGGGGAAGAAAAGGAAAAGCAGGGGAGAAGCCAGGAGAGGAGCCCAAAAAACCAGCCAAAATGTTGGTCTCAGTCCTGTGCCATCAAATCATGGGAATTTATCTCTGATGAGGACAAAGAAACCGAACCATCAACATCCCATCCCAACACTACTACAACTCCCCCTCCATCCCCAAAGGCTCCTTCTGAAGTCTATGAAAGCTATGCCCAAAAAGTGTGGCCTTGTATCTGAAACATCAAGGACGATATCACCATTAGTGCATGCCAGCCATGTAACCAATCCAAGATAGCTTGTAGCTTTGTGAAAATGGCCAAATGAACTTGTCAGGAAGCCTGTGGCCTGAGCAGGACAGCATCAAGGGCCCCTTCCCATCAACTGCTCAGGGCCATGACAGTTTCGGCCACCACCCCCACCAATCATGCCCCAAGTCTGGCACCCAGTCCATCTCCAAGGAAAAGGTCAAACATTTGACATCAAAGCTGAGGCCCAAGACCTCTGCCCCTGCTGGCTCAACTGTTAAACTGAAACTTGGTATGTTTGGTAGTCTACATGTTTCTATTTCCAACTGATATTGATAGTTTTTGATGGTGTAGTGATCCCAAAGTGGCTTCCATCCCATCCCATTCCATCCCATCAGCCAGGCCATCCTGGCTGAGCCTCTCAATACCCTGCCACTCCCAGCCTCCATCCCCACTTCCCACCTAACCAATGATTCCAGGGATGCAGTCATCACTGCCCTTGAAAGTCAGGTTTCTGCTCTCAAAAGGGAGCTCAAACAGATTCCAGTGCTCAAGCAACAGCTTGGAACATTGGTTTGGGTGGTCAAGGCCCTTCAGGAAAGGGTTCAGAAGCAAGGGTCAGTTGAATCAAAATGCAGTCCTCTCCTGAGGATGGTATCGGTTTCACATCACATGTGAATGCTCAACTTGAAGGGTTCTGGCTCCCTTCCACCAGCTGTCATTCAGGCCAAACTGGAACATTCCCCCAATCTCAGCCTCCAATTGCATGGCCTATCCTTGGAGAGAACTAGGGCAGTCCCATTCCCACTTCATCTAGACAGCATGGAGACAAATGAGGATGAGTTGGATGGCTTTTCAGCTCCCTCTGTGCCAGTTCCTCCCCCAGGCCTTCCGATGACATCAGATGAATCGGACACAATTAGAATGAATGCCAATATGGAGGTTTGATGTCATTTTCCCCCACTTGTATATATCTAAAGACTGTAATTGTACTGCTATAAATACCATTAGTTTCCTATAGGCATACAATTCTGCAAGTCAAAATTGATCTAGATTTAATTAAAGTACAACAATGGGTAAGACTATCCTGAAAGTATTGATGGTGGTGACTGCAGCCAGCCCAATGTTGAAAGTCTTCATGTGCCTATGGATGAAGCCAAACCCATCATGATGAAGGATAGATTGAAGAAATATGACTCAGCCCACCTACAGACCACCTGCTCCTTGGCCTACTCAACACCTATGGGTCATCCATCCCTTAGCCCATCCACGACTTGTGGGTCGCCCCTCCCTCAGCCCACCCAAGACCTGTTCACCCATTCCTTGGCCCACCTGAGACCTACGGGTCATGCATTCCTCGGCCCACCCAAGACCTATGGGTCATGCATTCCTCAGCCCACCCAAGACCTGTGGGTCATGCATTCCTCAGCCCACCTGAGACCTATAGGTCATGCATTCCTTGGCCCATCTGAGACCTATGGTTTACCCATCTCTTGCCCCATCCAAGATCTATGGGTTACCTATTCACCCATCCCTTGGCCCACCTGAGACCTACAGATCATGCATTCCTTGGCCCACCCGACACCTATGGGTCACCTATCTCTTGGCCCACCCCATCCCCATGGTACTCCCTTACCACCATTCAATGGTTGCACCCATTACTGACAAAATGCCTATTGAAATATTCCTCAGCCCATCCAATACCTATGGGTTGCCCATCCCTCGGCCCACCCGAGACCTATGGAGTCACTCATCTCTCAGCCCACTCATATCACACAAAACCACTGCATATTGACCCACCCATCACTCAAAATACCCTGACTAAAATAACCCCTTGGCCAACTCATATCACACAGGATTTTCATTATATCTCAGCCCATCCTTGCCCTATGAGTGCAACTCGTAGGTCAGCCAACAATTGGCTGGCCCATGAGCCATTGTCACATCCTGGAACTTTCCCGACCCATCCGACCCAATTCCGGCCCCCTATGATCAAATCCCAAATCCCGAGCCTTGGACTTTACCTTAGAAGATTTCTCCTTCATCAGATATTCCGAACCCCATATTTCCCATCCTGGACTTTTGCATTCCCGTCCCAGACTTTCGTATTCCTATCTCGGCTATCTCTTGACATATGTCTCTTTCCTTTGACATCCTTTGACATCTACAGTTCCTATCGATAATTCCCTTTCCCCTTGCCTCGCAATTATTGTGCCATTGCCCTCAGTCACTATTCCACCATTCTGATGCCATTCTGATTCATTCCTTACTTTCTTCCGGAAACCCGAAACTCCAATTCATCTGACATACTTTAACATCTTTATATCTTCCAGACTCTTCAGTATATAAATCTGCTTGTACTCTCTGATATTTCCTTAGTTCGAATATCAACTAAATCCTGTTCTCTCCTGCTCTGCTTCACTCTGAAACCCCTTCAGTCCTTAAGTTGACCTTAGGATTGTCTTCCGACCCTCTGCTCTGAAATCAAGGAACAGAACTCATACAGGGGCACAGCACATAAGCTGAAGCCAAAGTTCCTTACCCCCCCGACCCCCCTCAGGGATTCCCGACCAACCCCGCCATTCCACATGCTCTGGACTATCCAGGAATTCCAGGATTGAACCCAGACTTGACATTCATCCCTTACTTTGTTCCGGAAACCCTCATTCATCCGACATACTTTAACAGCTTTATATGTTCCAGACTCTTCAGTATATAAACCCGCTTGTACTCTCCAATATTTCCTTAGTTTGAATATCAACTAAATTCTGTTCTATCCTGCAAAGTCTCCACTTCACTCTGAAACCTCCTCCAGTCCTTAAGTTGATCTTAGGATTGTCTTCCGACCCTCTGCCTTGAAATTGAGGAATAGAACTTGTACAGGGGTGCAGCACATAAGCTGAAGCTGAAGTTCCTTACCCCTCTGACCCCCCTCAGGGATTCCCAACCAACTCCGCCTTTCCATGCATTCCAGACTATCCAGGAATTCCAGGATTGAACCCGGATTTGACAGCCATGGCTATTTGTCAACCTCAGCTGTCCATATACTATGGTACCAAAGCACTACATGGGCTCACTCTGAAAACCTGAATCCCTGATTCACCCAAATACTTGAACAGTCTTATATCTTCCAAACTCCGTAGTACAGTGACTCCATAAACTGTTGCAATGTTTGGCCTAAATGCAATGTGCAAGGCATATCATCAAAGTGTGTGAGAATATCGCTTAGCTCTTGTGACGTGCATTGTAGTAGTCACTCCTGGCTACAAATCGGTCTCTAGGTCATGTGATTTGCTTCAGGGGCTGTGGAGATATGCCAATTATAAAACAGTGATACCATTGCAATGGTTTATTTACTCTTAGCTTGGTAGGTGGAATTTCAATGAAATGAAGGGATAGCTGCAGTTGTTTGGTGCTACAAATAAATATTCACATATAAATACTATGTCTGAGTTTGAAAAAGTTCACATGCCTCTTTCCTTTCAACCACAATCATCATATGATCCTTCTCTGCTACCTAAAAGAATACCATCATCACTATGCTTGACTCTGCTCATTCTGCTCATTCTATTGCCACATCCACTGGTTTTCATACCTCTACCATCTCTAGGCTTCATGCCAAAGAGCACTCAGAGCTGCAGAGGTCCACTGGAGGTCTTCCATCCAAGCTTTCCCCTGCTAATGTCCATCATGCCATCCACCTTATCTCTACTCACAAGGCAGAGAATGCTGTCCAGATCACCAAAACCCTTACCAATATCATTAATCACCCCCTCCACCCTAATACTATCCACAAGGCCTTGAAAAAGACTGGTTTAAAGGCTGTAGTATGTCACATCCCAAAACTTCCCTAACCCATCTGGCCCAATTCCGAACCCCTATGACCAAATCCCGAATCCCGGGCCTTGGACTTTACCTTAGATGATTTCTCTTCCATCGGACTTTCCGAACCCCATACTTCCTGTCCTGGACTTTCCGCATTCCCGTCCTGGACTTTCCGTATTCCCGTCCTGGACTTTCATATTCCTATCTCAGCTATCTCTTGACATATGTCACTTTCCTTTGACACTTCTTGACATTTACAGTTCCCATCAATAATTCCCTTCCCCCTTGCTTCGCAATTATTGCGCCATTGCCTTCAGCCATTATTCTCCCATTCTGATGCCATTCCGATTCATTCCTTTCTTTCTTCTGGAAACCCGAAACTCTGATTCATCCAACATACTTTAACATCTTTATATCTTCTGGACTCTTCAGTATATAAACCCGTGTGTACACTCTGATATTTCCTTAGTTCAAATATCAACTAAATCCCGTTCTTTCCTGATCCCCTCTGAACTTCCTCAGTCCTTAAGTTGATCTTAGGATTGATCTCAATCTCTGACCCTCCGCTCTAAAATCAAGGAACAGAACTCGTACAGGGGCGCAGCACATAAGCTGAAGCCGAAGTTCCTTACCACTCCAACCCCCCTCAGGAATTCCTGCCAAACCCCACTTTCTCTGCACTCTGGACAATCCGGGAATTCCGGGAATGAACCCAGACTTAACAGTATATCCGAACTCAAACCTCTATGAGTTCGCTAACATCATATCTTATCTGCATGTCTAGAACTATCCAGACTCGTGCCCAAACATGCAGTATGCAAAGCATCGACACAGCTCAGTCGGAGGCAGCCTGAGCAGATGCCCTGCACTCCCTGATGACCTCGCGTCAAGGCCCCAATGTTGCCGAACAATTCCGAAGCTTTTCTACTCGTCATTCATCAACCTCCGCCTCTCAGGCTAGACCTCCATCTCAAATCATCTCCACTCCTACTCCCGCAGGTCGTCACCCCTCCAGGGGCGCCCCGGACCCCTCTGACAATGGGAACGGCGGCGGCAACGACCCCGACAATGCAATCCCGCCTACCCCTATCATGGCACTTGCAAATGCAGTCCGTGGCCTTGCTGAGTTATCACGCTGCGACCGCGAATCCGAAAACTCTTCATCTCCATGCACAAAGGTGTGGGAACCCGACACCTTCAATGGGACTGACCCTCGCAAGCTGTGGGCCTTCTTGGTCCAATGCGAGCTGAACATCCAGGACTGTCCCCATGCATTCCGGACTAACTGTGCAAAAGTCACCTTCACCCAGTCTTACCTAAAAGGTATGGCCCTCAAATGGTTTGAGCCCGACCTCCTCCAGATAGACGATCTGGACTTTTGTCTGGACTGGATGGACAACTATGAGGAATTTGTCCTCAAGCTCCAGACCAACTTTGGCCCCCACGACCTCGTCGGTGATGCCGAACACCAACTCGACCACCTATCCATGAAAGACTCCCAGCATATCAACAAATATGTGGTAGAATTCAATCGCCTAGCCTCCCAGGTGCAGGGTTACGATGAGGGAGCCCTCCAACACCACTTCTACAACGTACTTCTGGATCACATCAAAGATGAGCTTTCCTGCATCGGAAAACCACGCTCCCTAGGAGAACTCTGGAGTCTCTCCCAGACTATTGATGGGAGATATTGGGAATGCAAGTCCAAAGTCGCTTGCCAAATCCGACCCTCCGGAAACCAGTCCTCCACTTCCAAAAGTACTCCGACTACTTCATCTCCGAAACCTGCCACTCTGTCCAACACTTCCGCGTCCTTGTCGGCAAAGTCCTCCGCCCCCAAACCTGCATCTGACCTCTCCAGTAAACTCAGGAAGGATGGACGCCTCACCTCCGAGGAATGCAAACGCCACTTTGACCTCAAGCTGTGCATGTTCTGCGGAGCCGCCGGACATGTAGCTAAGGACTGCCAGAAGTCCACTTCTCGCGCATCCAAAGCCCGTGCAGCAACAACCTCCCCCGCTCCGGAAGCCAAACTGGAGGCCTCTTCCCCTGAGGCAAAAAATTAGGGTGCAGCCTTCCGGACTCCGCAAAGGAAGGAGGCTGTGTTGAATCCCACTGTGCACCTACAGAGACCCATCTCAACGCATCCGCTCTTTATGATCCCAAGGCCCTTATGCCTCTTGTTTCCCTTTCCGACTTTTCCGAAATTTCCGCTTTTCCCGCTTTGTTAGATTGTGGTTCTACTGATTGTTTCATTGATACTACTTTCGTTGACAAGCACCATTTTCCGACATATTCTGTTCCTCCTATCTCTTTGAAACTTTTTGATGGTACTTCCAATTCTATGATTACCCGTGCTGTTGACCTTTCTGTTTGTTTCCCTTCCGGCTTTGTCACCTCCGATACATTTTATGTTACTCTGTTGGATTCATCTTGTTCCCTTGTTCTAGGACACAACTGGCTCACCCGCTACAATCCGTTGATTGACTGGGTACTGGGCAGTATTACTTTCCAAACGCCGGCTCAAGACTTGCCAATGCCCCTGACATCACCTCCAGAGATTCCAGACCCCGGTCCCCTATCTCACTCCAACACTCCCAACAAGCCACCTCGCGAAGCTCCTCGCATCTCGTTTGTCAATGCTGCTGCCTTTGTGCGCGTGTGCAAACTCGATGGTTCCAAGCAGTCCAGCATTCACCTCTGTCCCCAGGACTCCAAACTCCATTCCATATCCTGGAACTCTGGAATTTCCTAAAACCCTGAAGAAGTCGATCTTTCCCCCATCCCTCCAGACTATCACGATTTTCCCGATGTCTTCAGTAAGCGCAAGGCTGATACTCTTCCGCCCCACAGGGAATTTGATCTCAAGATTGACTTAGAGGAAGGTGCTTCCCCTCCTCTCGGGACTGTCTACCCGGTTTCCGCTACAGAACTCGAGTCCCTCCGGGAATTCATAGACGAACACCTCAACTACGGCTTCATCCGTCAGTCCAAATCTGCCCACAGCACTCCCGTCCTCTCTGTCCGCAAGAAGGACGGATCCCTCTGCCTTTGTGTCGATTTCCAAGGTCTCAACAAAATCATGAGGAAAGACCGCTATCCCTTACCCCTGATTTCCGACCTCCTTGATTCCCCTAGCCGCGCCAAGGTATACACAAAAATCAACCTCCGTCATGCATACCACCTTGTCCATGTCGCTCCCGGGGATGAGTGGAAAACCACCTTCCAGACTTGCTATGGCTCGTACGAGTGGCTGGTGATGCCCTTTGGGCTCACCAATGCCCCTGTGGCTTTTCAGCGGTTCGTCAATAGCATCTTTGCAGACCTCCTAGATGTCTGCGTCATGGTATACCTCGACAACATCCTCATCTACTCCAACGACATGGCTTCTCACAAAGAACATGTCCGGGAAGTCCTCCGGCGATCCCGGAAACACGGACTTTATGCCAAACCGGAAAAATGTGAGTGGCATTCGGACTCCGTCGAATACCTGGGCTATTGTCTCTCTCCCCAGGGACTGACCATGTCCCCGGAGAAAGTCCAGGCAGTCTGAGATTGGCCCGAACCCCGGAAAGTCAAGGACATTCAGTCCTTCCTTGGTTTCGCCAACTTCTACCATTGTTTCATCTTCAACTACTCCGATATCGTTGTTCCGCTCACCCAACTCACTTGGAAAAATGCCCTGTGGAACTTCGACGATTCCTGCCGCTCCGCCTTCACCCAAGCCCCTATCCTTACTCACTGGATTCCAGACTGTCCTATCATGGTCGAAACCGACACTTCAGACTATGCTATTGCGGGAATCCTCTTGATCCGGTGTCCGGACGAGGAATTCTGCCCCGTCGCATTCTACTCCCATACCCTGACGGCCCTGGAACTCAACTACAACACTCATGATAAGGAGCTCCTCGCTATCCACGAAGCTTTGTGGCATTGGCGTCACTATCTTGATGGTTCCGGCACCCCTATCAACGTCGTTACCGACCACAAAAACCTGGAATACTTCTCCACCTCCAAAGTCCTGACCCACTGGCAAGCCCGCTGGTCGGAATTCCTATCCCAGTTCAATCTCATCATCCGCTTAGGAGCTAAACCTGACTCCCTCACTAGATGCTGGGATGTCTACCCCAAAGAGGGGGATAAGGACTATGCTCATGTCAATCCCCATAACCTCCGTCCAGTGTTCACCCAGGAACAGCTCACCTCGTCCCTACAAGCAACTATCCTACTCGCCCCAGTCCTCCGTGCCTCGTCCCTGCTTGACATTGAAGACATTCACAAGGACATCCTAGCTTCCCTGTCCTCCGACCCTGTAGCTTCCCTCCATCTTTTGGACTCGTCGGATTCCCGGTGGGTTGTCAACCCCAAAGGTTTCCTGACGCTTGACAATCGCATCTTTGTCCTGGAAGCTAAGGACCCCCATCTTTGCATTCTCCAATACAAGCATGACCACCCCCTATCCAGACATTTCGGGCAGAACAGGACATTAGAGCTCGTCCGCCAGGAATACACCTGGCCAGGCCTCCGCACCTTTGTCAAGGACTATGTCAGTTCCTGCACTTCTTGCGCCCGAGCTAAAACTCCGAGACACCGCCCCTATGGAATGCTCAAGCAACTTCCAATCCCCGAAAAGCCCTGGAACTCCATTTCCATGGACTTCATCGAACAACTCCTATCTTCTGGCGGATATACTGCAATCCTCGTAGTCATTGACTGCCTTTCCAAACAATCCATATTCATTCCCACTCACGACACTATCGACTCTCCGAGCCTCACAAAACTATTCCTGCTCCACGTGTTTTCCAAGCATGGAGTTCCCTCCCATATCACCTCCGACCGGGGTTCCGAGTTCGTCTCCCACTTCTTCCGTTCCCTCGGGAAAGCCCTCAACATCTGACTTCACTTCACTTCGGGATATCATCCCGAAGGCGACGGGCAAATGGAACGGGCAAACCAGACCCTCGAGCAGTATCTCCAAATCTACTGCAACTACCAACAGGACAATTGGTTGGAACTCCTACCCCTCACAGAATTCGCTTACAATAATGCCCCTAGCGCTACCACAGGAGTATCCCCGTTTTTCGCTAACAAAGGCTACCATCCCAATGTCTCAGTCTACCCCAAAAGGGACCTGACCTCATCCCACGCCCGCGAATATGCAGTCGACCTATAGGAACTTCACGAATTCCTATGGACAGAAATGGCCCACGCTCAGCAATGCTACCAAGGACCCGCAGATTCCCGATGACTTCCGGATCGGAGACCAAGCGTTTGTCAAGGCGAAGTATTTCCGTTCCACTCGCCCTTCCAAGAAACTCTCGGAAAAGAACCTCGGCCCCTATCCCATCATTGCCCAAGCTGGACCCCTGTCCTTCACCCTCTGACTCCTGGACTCCATGCATGCTGTCCATCCCATCTTCCACGTCTCCCAGTTAGAACCCACAACTCCGAACACCATCCCAAATCCAGTCCAACCCCCACCTCCCCCAGTCGAAGTTGACGGAGAACCCAAATACGAATCTCCGAAATGCTAGACTCCAAAATCAACCATCGACACAGGAATTGCCAACTCCTGTACCTGGTAAGGTGGGCAGGTTACAAAGGGACTGATGAAGAAACTTTCTGGATCCTCGCAATTGAGCTTGCTCATGCATCGGAACTCATCTCGGGCTTTCACTCTGCATATCTCAGAAAGTCTGGACCCCTTAATTCACTTGGATGAGGGCGGAAGCATGATTTTTGATTGGCCAAAAAACAAAACTACGCTAATTGTACATAAGGAGACCGATGGGAGACACTAAACTACCTCCCCAGCTCCATCTTCCTCACCCCCCTCCTCACCCTCATCCTCCTCCTCATCCCCATCCTCTGCATCTGTCCCCTGACCTTCATCCCTCTCCTTCCCCTTCCACTCCGACGCCCCCCAGCCTTCTCTGGACTCCCTGAACCGGGACCCCCGAGACACCAAGAAAGCCGCCAGGCCATCCAACAGTACCTGCCGGATCCCCAACAGCTGGGCCACGACACCCCCTGATAGGCCGCATTGGCCCACCTCTGGGCCTCGTAGGACTCTGAGAGAGCCCCGAGCGCATCCCAGCACTCCTCGTCCTCCTCACCCCCCTCTTCGCTCTCCTCCTGGGCCTCCAGACTCTTCTGCCTCCGCCTCTTCCGGTCCTTCCCTGCGCAGCAACACCACTTCCACGGCTGCCCACTTCCCTGCTCTGGCCTCCTGGCATGACGAGTGCACCTGTGAGCACCTCGTGCACATCCACGACCTCCTGGTCTTCGGGCCCGGACACGGTACCCCCACCCTCATGCAGGCTGTGCAGGGAGTATTGGCCCCAGGGAGCCAACCCCTGGGCCTCCCCGCACTCACCTGCGATGGCCCCACCTCGGACCCCTCCACAGACCCACTCGCCCCGTGCCTCTGTGACTCCTGTGACCCTTGCCGCAATTTTTGGCTGTGACCCTCACAACCTCCACCTCTGCTTTCCTCCTCCTCTCGTCCTCCTCCACTTTTCTCCGCGCTTCCTCCTTGAGCTTCTGCCTTGCCTCCTTGCACTTTTCCGCCTCCCGCCAGGCTTTCTTCTCCCTGGCCTCCTGAATCCTGCGGGCGGACTCCCATGTGTGTTCTTCCTCCTCTTGCTGGAGACGAGTGATTTCATTGTCGGATTGCAAGTGAGTAGACATGATGGATGGTGGAACTAAACAACAGGCAGTCAATGGTCGCAAGGCACCTCAGATTGATCCCCGATTTTCAAATTCCGCCATACTTCTATTTCCTATCATGGACTCCTATCCAGGCACTCAAGGGTTCATGCCTAAGAGGGGGATACTGTCACATCCTGAAACTTCCCTAACCCATCCAGCCCAATTCCGAACCCCTATGACCAAATCCCAAATCCCAGGCCTCGGACTTTACCTTAGACGATTTCTCTTCCATCGGACTTTCCAAACCCCGTACTTCCCGTCCCGTATTTTCCACATTCCCGTCCCGGACTTTCCATATTCCTGTCCCAGACCCTCATATTCCTATCTGGCTATCTCTTGACATATGTCACTTTCCTTTGACACTTCTTGACATTTACAGTTCCTATCAATAATTCCCTTCCCCCTTGCTTCGCAACTATTACGCCATTGCCTTCAGTCATTATTCTCCCATTCTGACACCATTCCAACTCATTCCTTATTTTCTTCCGGAAACCCGAAACTCCAAGTTGTCCGACATACTTTAACATCTTTATATCTTCCGGACTCTTCAGTATATAAACCTGTGTGTACTCTCTGATATTTCCTTAGTTCGAATATCAACTAAATCCCATTCTTTCCTGATCCCCTCTGAACCTCCCCAGTCCTTAAGTTAATCTTAGGATTGATCTCCGACCCTCCACTCTGAAATCAAGGAACAGAACTCGTACAGGGGCGCAGCACATAAGCTGAAGCCGAAGTTCTTTACAACTCCGACCCCCCTCAGGAATTCCCACCAATCTCCGCCTTCTCTACACTCTGGACTATCCGGGAATTCCGGGAATGAACCCGGACTTGACACCTGGTTGGACTATGCCTATGCTCACAAGGACTGGACTGTGGAGGATTGGAAGAAGGTAGTATGGTCTGATGAGACTAAAATCAATCACCTAGGGTCAGATGGATGCAAATGGGTGTGGAAAAAGCCAGGAGAGGGGCTCAGTGATAGGCTGATAGAGGGAACAGTGAAGTTTGGAGGAGGTTGCTTTATGATGTGGGGCTGCATGACTTGGCAGGAAGTTAGATATGCTGCCAAGATTGATGGTAGGATGGATGGTGACCTTCACCTTTGAATTTTGAAGAATGAACTTCATGATTCCTTGGGATATTACGGTCTAAATCCTCCTGACATCATCTTTCAGCAGGAGAATGACCCCAAGCACACATGCAAGAAGGTCAAGCAGTGACTAGAGGAGCAGGATTTTAGGACCA
>MU127433.1:4747-18353 GCA_014904945.1 Gyrodon lividus
TTAGCCTTTTTTAACTTTCCATTTACTGCATCTATTACTACACTTTATATTCTTCCCTCAGGTTCATTCCAGGTAACATAATACAAGTATACCTCTGCCCATAGTATATATATTTCTCTTTAGTCTATCAGCACCTCAGTTGTTTCCGTCCATCTAGACAGCGGCTGAGGTGAGTTCATATCTATTTAGTTTTTATTCCTAGCTAATGTACTGTAGCTTTGGGCAACTCCTGCCCTCTTCTAGGTCAATAAACAAGTCATTTCTGTCCATCTAGACAGTGGCTGAGCTTTGGGCAACTCCTGCCCTCTTCTAGATTCTGTCACATGGCCTCGCTTTCAAAAAGCCATGTCTATCTTCTTGGGTCCTGTCTTGGACAAGACCACACCCATCAAGAAGCACAATCATGTCTATGTTGAGGTCATCATTCCACAGTCAGAAGAGGATGCCAGCACCCTCGGCGGATGTATAGAGTGGTGGTCCTTACCTTTTTCTCTCAGCTCCATTCCCCATACCTCCTTTTGCACCATTGGTGGTGGCTCCGGTGGTCTCAATGTTTACATCTTCTTTCCCAGGATGATTCATCAGGACAAGCTCTCTGGACACCGAGTGACCAATATTCCCAAGGAAGTGCTTGATTCCTTCTGGATGCATGTCCTACTTCCTGCCATCACCAAGAATGTTGAGGATGCCCAGGCTCCCTATGCAGCCCTCACCTTGCCCAAGGTTCAATACAAGGCACAAAAGAATGGCACTCACCAGCGCAAACCTGGTCATCCCAAGGCTGTCCCCTTTGCTCCTGAAGTGCTACAGCACGTCATGGTTTCCATGAGAAAGATCATACAGAACAAGCCAGAAAGACTGACTCTATTCAGATCTTTTTTCTTTGTTGTGGAAGCCAGAGGCATCAAGTTATGGACCAAGTCATCTGCATGCCAGAAGAAACCAAACCAATCTCTGATTTCTGAGTTTCCTGCCTTGGACTGGGATTATATGACAGATCAAAGACATGGAGAACTCATCCTTGACCTTGGAATCACCTTCCATCCTATTTCTACAGAACCATCGGTTGGCCTTGGAGATTGGAACAGCTTGAGGCTTCCTTTGGCATGTCTGGTTTCCTGTGTGGTAATGTCCACCATACTTGCACCTTAGGGTGATATGGAGCATTACAGGCAGAGATGGCTCAGGAGAGAACTCAACAGACCCATGTCTGCTTCAGAAGTGCTTACAACCTCACATATGAGGCTGTGCATCCTAATGACAACTCTCCTGCGTTCATCTTGGACAGCGATGCCTATGCCTGCAATCCACAGTTCATGCAAGAGTGTAACTTGGCCATAGAGATGTATGAGGGCAAGGCCAAGCAGCGTTCCTATGGTGTTCATGACAAGTATAGATTGAGTGGATTTGCAGCCATAGAGGTCCTGGACAACTTGGAAGCCTTGGTGAGTCTCCATCACCTTTCATGTATGAACCCACTAATGTTGTTCTAGACCCAACATTATTTGGAGTCTCAGCCCATGCTTTGGATGTCCTCTGCCACTTGGTTCAACTTCTTGGCTAGGCAGTTCAGGGAGCTACAGAAAATGCAGATCTGTCTCAGGCACCTCCAACCACCAAATATGGGAGTCCTCACTGGCATCGTCTGCAGCATGATTCGCAGCACTGCCAGCACCCCCACTATATTGGACTTCCACATACGTGAGTCCAACGCCCTCCTATTCTCACAGGTCTGTGAGTGTTCTGAAATATTCCTCTCTGACCTCGACCTGGAGAGCATGCCCTGCCTGCCAGACATGCAGCCCATCGACAATGCAGAGGTCATGTGGTTGGTGGATGCAAAGAGTGGGGATTGTCTCATCGTCATCTCCAGGAAAATATGGCCAGTGCCATCTTCTTCCTGCACGTTTTGATTGCCACCCACTCATTCACAACTCCACTGGTGCATTTTTAGCCCCACGCATTCAGTGTAAGTCCCACCCACGCATTTCAAGCCCCACCTGCATGTTGTCAGTCCCACTGGTGCATTTTCAGCCCCTGTTTGTGTTCACCCCCAGCCATTTTCAGCCCCACCCACCTGTTTTCACCCCCACCTATTCGTTTTCAATCCCACCCCTGAGTTTTCAATCCCACCGGTGTATTCAGTCCCACCCATTGGTTTGGACCCCCACCCATTTGTCTTCAGTCCCGCCTGTTCGTTTTCAACCCCCATCTACATGACATGCAGGCTACCTTCCACACATCCTCCACACCTCCACACCAAATATCTTTATCTTATCTCGTTCTTCCTTTCTCTTAAAAGATGCTGCAAAAATCGTAACCATTTGATTAGCGCGTTGCTGGGTTGTGACACCATCTTTGCTTCAATGACATCGTCATTCCCACCGCCTCAGCACAACCACTCTCCATGGACCAAGAAACCACCTGGGCATTGTCTCACGTGGCCCATGTGTGCGTCGCAACTCTCAGATATTTTTTTGCGTTCAAGGAGTTATCGTGCAGTGAGGTGTTGTCACGCAGTGAGGTACCGTCTCTCCCTCACTTTATCACTATCTTCCATCCATGCAAAAACCACCTGGGCATCGTCTCATGTGGCCCATTTATGCGTCGCAACTCTCAGATATTTTTTCGCTTGGGGGGTCCTCGCACCGTGAGGTGTTGTCGCGTGTGGTGGGGCCAGGAGGCTCTCATGGTTAGTACCATCTTCCCCACTCCACAATCACTTTCCGGCCACGCCAAATCCACATTTCCATCGTTTCACGAGGCCCATATGTGCATCGTAACCCTCCGACATTGTTTTTCGTTCGGGGGGTCATCGTATAATGAGGTGTTGTCGCACTGGTCTCAACACCTCATCTCTCCTCCAGAACCCACCTCGTTATCGACTTTCATTTTTTTTTGTACGTTGTCTTAATCCTTCGCAATATATGTGGTGTTTTGTGAATTTGCATCACGCGCAAAATCATGTCCTATGGAAACCGTTATAACTCTCTCTAACGACCGCGCTCAGATAACTGCACCCGAGCAATGTGCAGAAGCCTGTAGACTGAGTAAATGGCTACCAAACACTAATATCAACACCCACGTTCGAGTGCCTCCTCCTGGGGGACGACGAAGAGACAATTGGCAGTCGTTGATGTCATCAACAATAACGACCCCCTGAGGCGTCAGGAACTGATGCTCGTAATCTCGTCCTGCCTGGTCGTCTGTTTTCTTCCGACGCACACCAAGTAGAGTAGGCTTGTGGCTTACCTTGCGCAGAGTATTGTTGAAAATGTCCTGGTTCTGGCAGGTGAACCTTCGCAGCTGGACCAAGAAACTGGTATCAAGCAGGTGAGCGATAATCCCAGCAGAGGCCTGCCGAACTTCGCCTTGATAACCTCCCACGAGCTTAAAGAACCTCTCAGGGTTTTCGATCGGTGTCTCCCCGACGTTTTCTATTGAAACTTTGTTCTTCAAGCCACAAGCGCAATGATCTTGGTGGCGCTAGGGAGGTCGTGGGGACTTAGATGGTGCTTGCCAGACCTCCTTTGCTTGTCCAATGTTTTTTCATTATCAGAACGGTATCTGGATGGTATGGACTTGATGTGCTTGTATCTACTTCCAGTGATGCGAGTCGACATTCATAGCGCGCAATGCGACGCCACTGATTTTAAATAACATGTGGTCCTGCCATATCCGGCAATCTCGCACTGCCACCCACACTTGTGGATGTGGCGTCCTCGAGTTTGCCTCGAGTCCGCCTTGTTCTCAACTTTCAACCATCATGTCTGACATTTTCACGCTGTACTGCTGGGTACGAGGCACCGACATCGAACAACATTTCGGTGTCAAAATTTCGCGCACCGACACTGTTGATGCTCTGAAAACGTTGTTGAAGGAACATATGGCGATCGATGTACCTGCTCCTACTCTCCGACTCTACAAGCCCAGGGATCCAGTGCCCGAACCCTATGAAGAGAATCTCAGTAGTGTCATCCTCTCTGAGCTGGGGAAACCCTTGTCACCATCGCATGAACTGTCAGAGGTGTTCCCGACACCACCACCGAAGCGCCACATCCATATCATAGTGGGTAAGTAGCGGGGGCGATCCAAGCTTTCCCTTTCCCTTTCAATTGATCGTATCGTTTTTTATCCAGATGCGCCATCCCTGATGATTCAGTGCTGGGTACGAGGTAGCGCTGTCGAGGATCGTTTTGGCTTTTCAATCAACTCGGATGCACGATTAGAACAACTTAAAGATCGCATGAAGGAGGCAGAATCACGACTTCGCGAGGTAGATCAAAGTCGTCTGCGCTTATACAGCATATCGACATCGGAATACGAAGATCACCTCTGTGAGAGTCTTGATACTCTGGGTGTGGGTGACCTGCTCGGGGCGGCCAGATCCGTACCGTTGTACGATTATTTCCTGGGCGTACCAGTTCTCAAGGATCTCAGAGTTGTTGTCGAAATTTCCTCTGAATATCATAGTAAGTGACTGTATGGCCACGTTGAATCTTGCTGATTTCCGACGGTAGGGTCGGTGAATCTTACTCGGCCGGTTAACTACGGCATTGAAGAAGGGGACCCGATTAAAGCGGCACGGAACATCTTCCTGGAAAATATCGACCACCATTCCAAAAGAAAGAGATCACAATCGCCTTCTAGCGGTTCACATCCTTCATCGTTCCGTGAACGACAGAGGAAAGAAAAGTTACAGATACCCTGTGGTCGTCCTCGCGATCTCGAAGAAACTATTCCTACTACACTGCTACATCCAGTCTTCGGCCAGTTTATCGATGACTGCCGGACCCACACGATAACGGAAGAAGACAACAACCTTGCGGAGGCACTTGCAAATGCCATGTCAGCCCTGTATGAAACCGAAGAAAAGCGAGTAGACGCGGTCAGCAAGGTGCTTGCAGAATATCAGCTCAACTTTCGCCTCCACAACAAGGTGCACGGAACTTTATATGTGACGGATGCAGATATGTCTGTCGACATTGATAAAGATTCTCATCCCTATGTCATTGCCGAGTTCAAGAACGAAGCGGCGATTTCCAGTTCGGAACCATATATGCAGGCTGTTGCCTACTACCTGGAGTTAACGAGGGCGTCTGCACCTAGAATGTCGGGGTCTGCTCTGCCGTGTTTTCTCCTCGCACTTTTCGGTCAGTGTTGAGGATTCCTTAGGGTTAGAATATGACATGCGAACTACTGTTCTCTCCAGGACCATACATCGTCTTCGCCGGTGCTGTTTGGACTTTGCGCCCTGCTGTGCAGATCCTTTCGAGCCCTCTGGCACTTCATTATCATTCCACCGATATCGATAACCAGATCGCCGCCGCACGTCACATGGCTGCATTTCGAAATGCTGTGAGATCGCTCAAAGAATATTACAAAGCCCTCCCTAAATCCGGACTTATCAACACGCTATCTCACCCTATACTGTTCCCATATCCCACAACCTTCAAGTCCCTTGACGACGACAAGCCCACGAGTTTCAACTATACGCAACAGCTCGATGAAGATGGGGGAAAGTCGAAAAGACTTATTTTCTTCGGAACGCTCACTGAAGGCTCCGTTGGGGCTGCGATCTGCATCAAATTTGTCCAACGTTATTCGCGGGATGCTCATTTACATTGCGCGTCGTCAGGATTTGCCCCTAGGTTACGAGGATTTGAAAAGCTTCCTGGTGGTTGGTACATGGTGGTCATGGATAGGCTCGTCGGCTACAAAATGTTGGCCGACCTGTCCGACACCGAGTGGCTTTCGAAGTCTGTCATTGAGGGAGTCAGGAGCCAGCTAAAGTCACTGCACGAACGCAACTTGGTTCATGGCGATATTCGCGATACAAACATAATGGTGAAGACAGACGACAAAACGAAGGTCATGATCATCGACTTTGACTGGGCCGGGGAACTAGGGCAGGTGTGGTACCCCCCGTATGTGAACTATAGCGGTGTATCGAGACCACAGAGTGCAAGAGATGGGAACCCCATTCGTGCAGATCATGATGATGAAATGCTGCATAACATCGCCAAGAAGGGCGGGCACGAATAGAGGTACCATAGGACGGAGACAGATCCCCTGATCCACAGACGTACATACCAGTAGATGAATGTCGGTTCTTAGGCGGACACGAGCTTGCGAGAGTTGAGACGCAGAACATGACCTTCGTAAGTACATATCACGTGCGGGAGTCTGGACCTTGTATAGCAAGATATAAGCTCAGTACTGTGTAGTCAGTCACTGTATTATATGCCGAAATGAGAATTGAAAACTAAGAGTCAAAACCATAATTGAGGGTGGGAGGTATTCTAGATATGCTTATGGGATATATATAAACAACTTTCTCAAAAGAAACAGAAGGAAACGGCAATGGAAAAAAATTATAGGGCAAGAACAAGTGTTGGGGGAGTTGGAGATTATAGACTCATCTGGGAATTAAAAATTAAAAGTCAAAACCAAATTGAACCTGGAAAACATTCTAGAGGTGTTCATAATTTATATAGTAACAACTTTCAGAATAAACAAAAAGAATTGGTGGTCGGGAAGAATGGATAAAGCCAATATACACAATGGGAGGGAGGAGGGGAGGATTTCAGCCATAGTGGTTCCAATAAATTCCGGAGGGTCTCAGAAATGGTCCCAATGGATTCCTGAACCTTGAAAACCCCCATTCAGACCCTTGGAACCCTGCCAGAGTGACAGAATCTAGAAGAGGGCAGGAGTTGCCCAAAGCTACAGTACATTAGCTAGGAATAAAAACTAAGTAGATATGAACTCACCTCAGCCACTGTCTAGATGGATGGAAACAACTGAGGTGCTGATAGACTAAAGAGAAATATATATACTATGGGTGGAGGTATACTTGTATTATGTTACCTGGAATGAACCTGAGGGAAGAATATAAAGTATAGTAATAGATGCAGTAAATGGAAAGTTAAAAAGGCTAAGCAAACAAAAGGGTTGTGTGGTCACAGTTCCGGTGCTTCCACTTCCAGAAGGAGCATGAGAATTTCGGAAGCGGTCTCGGAACATAGTGGTTCCGAGGTGATTCTGGCTGGAAACATTTGAACTTATGTTGATGTGGTTCCAAGGCTGGAAGGCCGGAACCATCTGGTACTTAGGGTTGAATACTGACACAGAGGTATGAGCTGAATTGATAGATAGCCAGTAGGGGGTGGGAGGAGGAGGGCATGGTCAAGTGATATCAAAAAAATTATGGGAGGGTTCAGCTACTATCACAGCATGTTCAGGAGGGTCATAGATGGTTGGGAGAACCCTTCACAACCAACTGCAATTCCTAAATTGATATTGCCAGATGGGAGGACATTAGGGGAACATAAGGTAAAGCACACCAAGAAAATTAGGGAGCAGTCCAAAAACACTTGGATGGTGTGTATAATACATATAATGGAATTGGGTGACCAATTAGTAGCATCCAAGACGAGACTGTGAATTGATGGGGGGATTAGGGGGACCCATCACACAGTACACCCAAAAAATTAGGGAGTGTTCCAAAAACACTTGGATGGTGTGTATAATACATATAATGGACTTGGGTGCCCCATTGATAGCATCCCAGACAAGACTGTGAATGGATATTTCCAGATGAGGGAATGAGGAGAGGAACACGATGTTTTGCCAGTCCCAATGAATTCTGTATAATTGTTTGAACCTTGAAAACCCACATCCACAAATGCCTGGAGGGTTTCACTACAATCACAATGTGTTCAAACTGTCAATAAATGGTTGGAAGCCCCGTTGTCACCCAGGTGACTTCACCCCCTGAATTCATATAATTAGAGAGGGGGTACATTCAAAACCAACCTGCTCAACATCACGACACATCAATCCACCTCTTCCATCCCATCATCTTCTGCTTGCCAGTCATAGTTGCTGCTGCCCTCTTCCCCCATAAGTGACTCCAAGTGACCTTCCTCTTTGCCACTACTAGAGTCAGCCATGTCCACTTCTCCATCTTTGCCTGCAATAGCATCCTCCATTAACACATCACTATCATCAGGGCCAATCATGTCCTCCACCATATGATCCAGACCTTCCCTCCCACTGACATTGTCCATCAACATGTCCATGTCTTCTAGACCAAATAGCTCCTCTATAGATACATCATGGTGATCCAAGGGAGTGTCCATGGGGGAGTCCTGCTGGACCTGCTGCAATGCCACCCCCTTTCTTGCCAAGGGAGGCTTTTGTGATCTCTTTGCCTTTGTGGACTTTTGATCTCTGGCCATCCACAGCCTGCATCATTCCAGGTAAATGCTTTGATGTGTGAAAAGTTCATCATAGCCAGCAGAGCGGCACAGGGCAAGTGGCTCGTCAAAGAGGCCCAAGGTGGGGCCATCTCAAGGCAGCATGGGAAGGCCCAGGGGTTGGCTCCCCGGGGCAAACACTCCCTGTGCGGCCTGCATGAGGGTGAGGGTCCTGTGTCCAGGCCCAAAGACCGGGTGGTCACGGACTTTGATCCAGGCACTCAAGGGTTTGTGCCTAAGAGGGGGATACTGTCACATCCCAAAACTTTCCCTACCCATATGACACACTTCTGGACCCTTATGATTTCCTGTCCTGGACTTTTATACTCCTATCTCGGCTATCTCTTGACATATGTTCCTTTCCTTTGACATCCCTTGACATTTCCATTTCCTATTGATAATTCCCATTCCCCCTGCTTCACAATTATTGTGCCATTGTCCTCAGTTATCATTCCATCATTCTGACACCATTCCGATTCATCCTCTTACTATATTCTGGAAACCCGAAACCCCAATTCATCCAATATACTTTAGCAGTTTTATATCCTCTGGACTCTGCAGTATATAAACCCGCCTTTACTCTGTAATATTTCCTTAGTTCCAATATTGACTAAATCCTATTCTATCCTCTGAAGTCTTTGCTTCACTCTGAAACCTCTCTTAGTCCTTAAGTTGAACTTAGGATTGTCTTCTGAAAACTCTGCCTCAAAATTAAGGGACAGTGTCACATCCCAAAACTTCCTTAACCCATCCGGCCCAATTCCAAACCCCTATGATCAAATCCCGAATCCCGGGCCTCGCTTTACCTTAGACAATTTCTCTTTCATCGGACATTCCAAACCCTGTACTTCCCGTCCTGGACTTTCCACATTCCCATCCCAGACTTCCGTATTCCTGTCCCAGACTTTCATATTCCTATCTCGGTTATCTCTTGACATATGTCACTTTCCTTTGACACTTCTTGACATTTACAGTTCCTATTGATAATTCCCTTCCCCCTTGCTTCACAATTATTGCGCCATTGCCTTCAGTCACCATTCTACCATTCTGACGCCATTCTGATTCATTCCTTCCTTTCTTCCGGAAACCCGAAACTCTGATTTGTCCAACATACTTTAACATCTTTATATCTTCCAGACTCTTCAGTATATAAACCCACATGTACTCTCTGATATTTCCTCAGTTCAAATATCAACTGAATCCCGTTCTTTCCTGATCCCCTCTGAACTTCCTCGGTCCTTAAGTTGATCTTAGGATTGATCTCTGACCCTCCACTCTGAAATCAAGGAACAGAACTCATACAAGGGTGCAGCACATAAGCTGAAGCCGAAGTTCCTTACACCTCCAACCCCCCTCAGGAATTCCTGCCAACCTCCACTTTCTCCACACTCTGGAAAATCCGGGAATGAACCTGGACTTGACAGACAGAACTTGTACAGGGGTGCAGCAAATAAGCTGAAGCCAAAGTCCCTTGCCCCTCCAACCCCCCCTCAGGGATTCCCAACCCCTTACATCTTTCCCTATGCTCCGAACTCTCTGGGACTTCCAGGATCAAATCTGGACTTGACAGATGCTGCTTCATTCATTAGTAGAATCAACACTCAGTAATCCAATGCAGCTGACCATGACAAGGAAGACTGGATTGATGACATAGGATCTAATGATGATGCCAAAGTAGCCTTTGGAAACCTTGATCCTCACCATGCAAAAGAAGCTCATTTCCCCTTCCCATCCTCTATGGGTATACAGGCTTGCGAAAACTTAGGTATAGATTGGTTGGCAGATGAAGAACTGGAACTCAGAAAAGGTCAAGCCAATGACTGCCCACATCATTTGAGGATGGCATTGGCCAAGAAGTCGATTCTGTTCTGGACCAAGCTTTGGCATGCAACTGGCCAGATCCCCACAACTTTGGCATGGGGCAAGATCAATGCCATAGAGCTAACTGTGAACAGGCATGCTGCCACCTATAGGGCATGCAGAAGAGCCATGATATCACTGGAAGCCAACAAAGACACTATGATCTGGTATAGACTGCTTGAGCCAGAGCACCTCAAGATCAGTATCACAGTATCTGACCCAAATGCCTGGGGCCATCAGGACTCCACCTTGGCCTGGTTCTGGACCATGGATATACAAAAGGATGTGGAACTGAATGTATCTTTCAATCTTAATGTTTACTTGCTCATGGACCAAGTTAACACTTTGGGTCCTTCAGTTTATTGGGGTCATTGGCTCAGAGCAAAGGCTCTCAAGGACTGATGGGAAGAGGAAGTAGAGCTCCTTAGAGCAGAAGGGCAATGGACACATAGCTTCTTTAATTACAAGGCAAGGTTATGGAGTGCCCTATTGCAGGCCTCTAAGAGGCAAGGCCAGGTGGGACATGCTTGCTATGTAGCCAGGACTCAAGCCAATTTTGAGAGACTTTAGGGTCATTGTAAGGAATTGTTACAAAATTAGCAGAGAAGCCATATTTGGATGTATTTCCAATGAGCTGTTAGGTTATTGTATATTGTTTCTGGTTCATCTTGAAAATATAAAAAACCCCAGACCAAATCCTCTTACTTGCCCATCTCATTTACAATGCTGCAATCATCCTACACCCCAACCCAACAAGGTTTTTAGGACATGCTGGAGTACATTGACCTGAGATTATTCGACAGGCCTTATAATTCAACTCCTTCAACCCCAATCAACAAAGAAGAAATCTGCCATTGGAAGTGGTAGGTGTTGGTTTAGTACACTTTTTTCCAATCTTACCCTACTCCCAGGCCATGGCCACCTGGCTGATCTCCACTGCAGTGATGCATGGGTGGACATTAAATATCCCCCATACAGTTTGGATGATCATCAATCCCAAACATGTTGATGCTGCCCTCCCCAATCACAAGTATCAGCTGGTGAGAACTGACCCAGGATTTCCATGGCCTTGGTGGTCAGACCACATGGAACAGCTCCCAGAGATCTATGCACAATGTCCATGGAATGATCTCCATGAGCTTTATGCTCAATTCATGCCTCAATATGCCAGGTAAGTTTCTGTCCAGTCCATTCCCCTGTCCCACTTGACTCATTCCTTGTTATTTAGCTTTTGATCACTCCAGTGGGCCCTCCACCAAACTACACCAACCAACAATGGGTTGAGCTGGCATGGAGCCAGGCTGTGGAGACAAGGATGACTTGGTCCAGGGAGCTCACCCATGTATTTGATGAGATGCGGTTGACCATGGAAAGGATAGTGCAGATGGAGGAACATTGGTCCCCTGAGGACATCCTTGCAGAGATCCAATCCTCTGACAGGAATTCTAGATGTCAGTGGCCATTCATGTAATGTATTTGTATTCTACTCTGTAGCAATGTTCATAGACACTGCCAACTTGTATAATAAGTGAGGGAGGTCCCCCTGTCTAATCCAATCACATCTGTGAACTCCCACCCCCGGGTTTGATCCCGGAATTCCCAGATAGTCTGGAGCACATGGAAGGGCAGAGTCAGTCAGGAATCCCTAAGGGGGGGTCGGAGGGGTAAGGAACTTTGGCTTCAGCGTATGTGCTGTGCCCCTATATGAGTTCTGTTTCTCAATTTCAAGGCAGAGGGTCAGACAATCCTAAGATCAACTTAAGGACTGAAGGAGGTTTCAGAGTGAAGTAGAGACTTTGCAGGATAGAACAGGATTTAGTTGATATTTGAACTAAGGAAATATCAGAGAGTACAAGTGGGTTTATATACTGAAGAGTCCAGAACATATAAAACTGTTAAAGTATGTCGGACAAATTGGGGTTTTAGGTTTCCAGAGCAAAGTAAGGGGATGAATCGGAATGGTGTCAGAATGATGGAATAATAACTGAGAGCAATGGCGCAATAATTGTGAAGCAGGGGGAAAGGGAATTATCAATAGGAACTGTGAATGTCAAGAAATGTCAAAGGAAAGGAACATATGTCAAGAGATAGCCAAGATAGGAATATGCAAGTCTGGGATGGGAATGCGAAAGTCCAGGATGGGGAATATGATATGGGATTCGGAATATCAGATGAAGGAGAAATCTTCTAAGGTAAAGTCTGAGGCTTGAAATTTGGGATTTGATCATAGGGGGCCAGAATTGTGTTGGATGGCTTGGGAAAGTTTTGGGATGTGACAGTATCCCCCTCTTAGGCACAAACCCTTGAGTGCCTGGATAGGAGTCTATAATGGGAAATAGAAGTATGGCGGAATTTAAAAATCAGGAATCAATCTGAGGGATTCGCAATCCAACGATGAGATTGCCCATCTCCAGCAGGAGGAGGAAGAACGCACACAGGAGGCCAAGGAGAAGAAGGCCCAGCAGGAGGCAGAGAAGTGTGAGGAGGCAAGGCGGAAAATTGAGGAGGAGGCGTGGAAGAGAGCTGAGGAGGACAAGAGGAGGAGGAAGGCAGAGGCAGAGATGGGGAGGATGGGGATGAGGAGGAGGGTGAGGATGAGGGTGAGGGTGAGGGTGAGGAGGATGGGGATGGGGAGTAGTGTAGAAGCTCCCTTTGGTCTCCTCATGTAACAATAGCATAGTTTCTTTGTTTCACAAATTGTACAATGTTTTTCACCCTCATCCGAGAGAATTAAGGGGTCCAGACTTTGTGGGATATGTAGAGTGGAAGTCCAAGACAAGTTCCGATGCATGAGCAAGTTCAATTGTGAGGATCCAGGATATTTCTTCATCAGTCCCTTTGTAGCCTGCCCACTTTACCAGGTACATGAGTTGGCAATTCCTGTGTCACTGGTCGATTTTGGAGTCTAGGAAATTTTATATTTGGGTTCTCCATCGACTTCGACTGGGGGAGGTGTGGGTTGGACCCGATTTGGGATTATGTTTGGAGTTGTAGGTTCCAACTGGGAGACATGGAAGACAGGATGGACGGCATGCATGGAGTCTGGAAGTTGAAGGGTGAAGGACAGGGATCCAGCTTGAGCAATGATGGGATAGGGGCCAAGGTTCTTTTCCAAGAGTTTCTCGGAAGGGCGAGTGGAGTGGAAGTACTTCACCTTGATGAACACTTGGTCTCCAATCCAGAAGCCCAGTGCAGGGAGTTGTCAGGAATCCATCAGTCCTTGGTAGCATTGTTGAGCACAGGCCATTTCTATTTAACAGGCATGTGAATGTGGGGAGGAAGACTCCTTATACTCACCTGAGCTTGTAGAGCTTGGGTTCTTACAGAAGATATAGTTCGAGAGTAAGAAAGGATCTATTAAGTGCTAATACAGTGGTGGGTTTATATACTACAATAAATGTGACTGTCTAACTACTTACATATGTTACATATGTTATATGTAAGATGTGACACACTGTGGCTATACAGCGCTGTGTTCAACACTC